>CM076571.1:255167325-255759727 GCA_034641835.2 Pinus albicaulis
TATGTTAATTTATGAACCTGTTCTATGCCATTTCATATTAGGGCACAATACTAAAGAAGATAGAACATACTAATAGATCGATAGAAGACAAGCCAAAACAGAGATGATGAATGGTGGCATTACGGCGATCAGTAGGATGCTTCTACCAGAAAAGTCTCCAATAGGTCATTCAGCCAAACATGTCACACATAACCCCAGAACAACCCAAACAAAGAACAAATTATATATTACAATGCTTTCAACGACTCCAGAAGAATATATCCCAAACATAACAAACAAACACTTCAAGCTTCAACATAACTTAGTATAATCTTAAATATCAGTCTATACTACTAGTTCTAATCATAAGGGAACGCAAGTGCATGGATATCAGTCCATCACGATCTGATCATCCACTCAAAGAGGGGAATCCAATAAAAATATTGGGATCATCATCTGAGTAGCACAACCCAAATTTTGGACCTAGTTGTCCAATTTTAACACTCCCTCTCAACTAGGGAGAACTCTGTCCACAAGTGCAATCCAAAAATCATGCGTCATCCGGTCGTAACTTGCTTTTCTAGCCTCTTTATTTCAGAATAGAAGTGGGTTAGTCACAAATACATCATTCCCGACTAACAGATTCAGCCCAGAGGTCAAAACCTCTATCGGACTCACAAAGAGTCTCCAACCAACCCGAAGTTGGTTCATCTGACCCGAAGTCAGGCGGAGGTCCGAGACCTTACAAGACTTGATCCCAGATCAAGTGGTTGGACCGTGCCATCCTAGATAGAGAGTACGACAATCTCTGATGCATCCATCAGTCTTTGCTACTAGTCTCTAGATTTTCTCACCTCATTGGCCAAATGAGAGGTACTTCCCATGAGCCCTAAACTCAATGGGTAGGATGCATACGAGGCACAGATAATGAGAGGTGAACCAACTCAATAATCACAACAGTGGGGTCCAATCACACCAATAAGGTTTGGCAAGCCTAGCCTTGTGGTTGCTCATAGCTCCGAGAAGTTGTCCCCAAAGCCCCCCAGAGCTCCTCAAGCTCATCGTCCAACAAGACCCACATCATAGGGTCATTCCACGATACCAAGTCTCTCACGGAAGGTTAGGAACTTGACCTTCCCCGAGGGCTTAGTGAAAATATCCGCGACCTACTCATCAGTTCCTATATGATCGAGCCTTACGGCGTCTCGTTGTACCATATCTCGGATGAAATGGTACCTGATATCAATATGCTTGGATTGGTCGTGGAACACAGGATTCTCGGTCAATCGAATCCCACTCGGATTATCACAGAGTATCATCGTGGTATCTAGCACATGCTCGAACAACTCACTGAAGAGCTTTCACAAGCATACTACTTCACAATAGGCCATACTTGCAGCAATGTATTCGGCCTCAGTGGTGCTCAAAGCCACCAGCTTCTGCTTCCTGCTCATCCATGAGATTGAAGCAGAACCAAGATTGAAATAGCATCCCGATGTGCTCTTAAGATCCACCACACTGCCAGCCCAATTGGCATCAGTATATCCAAGGAGTGTCACACTCCCGACAGTGTATCTCAGCCCATGGTTTATCATGCCCCAAAGATATCTCAGAATATTCTTGGCACCAACCCAGTGAAAGTGATGAGGCTCAACCATCTGTTGACTCAAAGTGTTCACTATAGAACATATATCTTGACGGGTGTTCACTAAGAACATCAGGGCCCCTACGAGTTGATGATACTCAGTAGGATTTGACAATATAGGCCCAACAGCACTGCCACTCAACTTATTGAAGTTGAGTTCCATTGGTGTTGACACGGACTTACAGTCCACCATACCAAATCTATCCAGAAGTTTCACAACGTATTTTCCTTGAGAAAGGAAAATCTCACCAGGTCTCTGCCAGACCTCTCGGCCTAGGAAGTAATGCATCAATCCTAGGTCCTTCATCTCGAACTTAGCAACGAGCTCCCTCTTGCACGGATGAAGCAAGAGGTCATCCACATACAGCACCAGAATGAGAGGCTTCTTTCTATCAACTTTGATGTAAAGGTTTAGATCATCATTACTACAAGTGAAGCCCAGCTTCATCAGGTAGCTATCTATCCTCTCGTACCAATCTTTGGGTGCTTGCTTCAGCCCATAGAGGGCTTTCTTCAACCTGCAGACATGGGTGTTCTGATCCTGGACTTCGATCCTAGAGGTTTCTCTACATACACCTCTTCCTTTACTGGACTATGTGAAAAAATGATCTTTCCATCCATATGATGAAGCAAATAATAGATTATATGTGCTCTAATAATAATTTCCCTCCTAGAGAAGTTTCAGGTAACACATTTTCCCATCAGATCCATGTTTGATCTTATATCGAGGTGACAACAGCTATGTTCTATGGTCTAGGAACCATATCCCAGACATCACCCTCGCATCCTAGCAAATTTTATGCTTTACAACTTCTTCAAATGATCCAGGCTCATATTGTACTCATGGCAGCTAGATACCCCTGGTATTTATATGGCTTCTTATTTTTCTTCCATAATTTCCCCCTCTGAAGCCATATGTCTTTGAGCCATGAGGATATTTTTTTTTTTTTTGTCCAACAATGATATTAGCTCAGGAGTATATACAGAGATGTATTCTCCCTCTTAATGCCAGCTTCTCTTGAGAGAGAAAGACATCTATTTTTAAATAAGGGCATCTCAGACACCAGCTTGGAAGGGAGTTTTATTCTCCCATATTCAAAACCATCCAAGACCACAGTCTTTTGCTAAAGACTTCCAACAACGTGTTTGAAATTTGCAAAAACACATTTTACCATTACGCTCCAATGTGATACTGCTACTGTCACATGCTTACTGCTACATAGGTGTATATCTATGTCACTTTCCAACAGGGAGAATATATCAACAAGCCTCATCTTGTGTTAGAAGTCTTGTTATTCTGAGGAGGTCTGTTGTAGCTTCCTCAACCAGCCCTCTTTACTGTGACTCACTGTTAATTTCTGAACATGTTCTATGCCATTTCAGATTAGGGAACAACACTGAAGAAGATAGAACATACTAATAGATCGATAGAAGACAAGCCAAAATAGAGATAATAAATGGTGGCGTTATGGCGATCAGCAGGATGCTTCTACCAGCAAAGTCTCCAATAGGTCATACAGCCAAGCGTGTCCCCAGAACAACCCAAACAAAGAATATGCAGCTCTAACGCCATCAGGAGAGACAGAATTCCTCCACAACAATGTGTCTCAAATTAACTCCAATTCTCTCCAATATATAGGAATCTTTGGGGGTGTGTGACACGTCCTTTAAGACATTTAAGTCAATATTTTATTCTAGGCTGACCCAGCACATAAGTGGAATAAATTCAAAGTACATGTTCTGCTCATTCGATCGAGATGATCTTTAGATCAATCTTACACCTCTCCAAAAGAGGAATCCAATAAAAATATTGTGATCGTCATCTGAGCATCAAGGAACTCTAGAACCTCGACCTAGTTGTCCAATTTTAACACTCCCTCTCAACTAGGGAGAACTCCGTCCACTAGTGCAATCCAGACATCGTGCGTCATCCCGCCGTAACTTGCTTTGCTGGCCTATTTATTTCAGAACAGAAGTGGGTCAGTCACAAAGACATCATACCTCGGTTGACATATTCAGCCCAGAGGTCCGAAACCTCTATCAGACTCACAAAGAGTCTCCAACCAACCCGAAGTTGGTTCATCTGACCCGAAGTCAGTTGGAGGTCCGAAACCTCACTAGGACTCAAGAGAGTCATATACTAACCCAAAGTTAGTTTCACTGACCCGAAGTCAGTTGGAGGTCCGAAACCTCACTAAACTTGATCCCAGATCAAGTGGTTGGACTGTGCCATCCTAGATAGAGAGTACGGCAAGTTCTGATGCGTCCATCAGTCTTTGCTACTAGTCTCTAGCCTTTCCCATCTCATTGGCCAAATGAGAGGTACTTCCCATGAGCCCTGAACTCAATGGGTAGGATGCATACAGGGCACAGATAAATGAGAGGCGAACCAACTCAATAATCACAACGGTGGGGCAAAAGCACCATAAGTGCTTATAGCTCCGAGAAGCTATCCCAAAAACCCCCTTTGAGCTCCCAGAGCTCATCGTCCAACAGGACCCTCAGAATAGGGTCGTTCCATGATTCCAAGATTCTCACGGAAGGTTTGGAACATGACCTTCCCCAAGGGCATTATGAGAATATACGCAACCTGCTCATCAGTTCCTATATGATCGAGCCTTACGGCGCCTCGCTGTACCATATCCCAGATAAAGTGGTACCAGCCATCAACATGCTTGGATCAATCGTGGAACCTGGGATTCTATGACAAATGAATCCCCCTGTGGTTATCACAAAGGATAACGGTGACATCTAGCACATGCTCGAACAACTCACAGAAGAGCTTTCGCAACCAAGTGACTTCACAACAGGCCATACATATTACAATGTATTCGACCTCAGCAGTGCTCAAGGCTACTGACTTTAGATTCCTTCCCGAAGCATATCTACATGTGAAGTAGCATCCAGATGTGCTCTTGCGATCCACCACACTTCCAGACCAATCGGCATCAGTATATCCATGGAGTTTCATACTCCCGGCAGTGTATCTCAGCCCATGGTCTATCGTGCCTCAGAGATATCTCAAGAGTTTCTTGGCACCAACCCAGTGAATGTTATGATCAACCATGTGTTGACTCAAAGTGTTCACTGCACAACATACGTCCGAACAGGTGTTCATTAAGAACATCAGGGTCCCTATGAGTTGACGATACTTAGTAGGACGGGCCCAGCAACGTTGCTACTCAACTTCTTAAAGTTGAGTTCCATGGACTTACAGCCCATCATACCAGAAACTTCATAATGTATTTTCCTTGAGAAAGAAAAATCTCGCCAGGTCTCTACTAGACCTTCAGGCCTAGACATCAGTCCTAGGTCCTTCATCTTGAACTCAGCAACGAGCTCCCTCTTGCACTGATGAATGAGAGGGTCAGCACCTGTCAAAAGAGGTCATCCACATACAGCATCAGAATGAGATGTTTTCCCTTGACAATCTTGAAGTAAGGGTTTGGATCAGCATTACTTCGAGTGAAGCCTAGCTTCATCAAGTAGCTATCTATCCTCTTGTACCAATCTCGGGGTGCTTGTTTCAACCCATAGAGGGATTTCTTCATCCTGCAGACAAGGGTGTCCCGATCCTTGACTTCCAACCCCAGAGGTTGCTTCACATATATCTCTTCCTTTATCACACCATGCAGAAAAATGCGGTCTTCACATCATCTGATGAAGACTCCATCCTTGCATAGTAGCAAGGGCTATAATATATTGAATGGTGGTATCTCGAGCCATAGGTGCAAATCTGTCATCATAGTCTATACCTTCCTCACAAGCAACGAATCTTGCCTTGAACTTCTCAGCACTTCCAACAGATCCATGCTTGATCTTGTAGAGCCAATTCAAGGTGACAACTACTTTGTCCTAAGGTCTTGGAACCACATCCCAGATGTCATTCTTCATAATGGACTCATACTCTGTGCATAGCATCCTTCCAGACTTGATGTTTTACGACTTCCTCAAAGGATCCAAAGTCAGATTGTACAATAGTACTCATGGATGCTAGATGCCCTGTTATTTATATGGCTTCTTGGTTTTCCTTCAGAATTTCCCCCTCTGAAGCCATATGACCCTGAGCCATGAGGATCTTCTTTTGTTGAACAAAGGTATCCACTCAGGAGCATATACAGATATATCTCCCTCTTAATGTCATCTTCTCTTTCGAGAGAAGACATCTATTTTAAATGAGGGCATCCCAGACACCAACTTGGAAATGGGACTTAATCTCCCATAGTCAAAGCCATCCAACAGACTCCGCTGATCATGATTCAAGATTCCAACCATGTGACCAAAAATTGCACAAACTTCTCAGTTCACATTTAAGTTTACCATAACGCTCCAATGTAAGACTGATACAATCACATGCTTGCTGCTACATAGGTGTATATCTATGTCACTGTCATACAGGGGGAACATATCAACAAGCCTCAGCTTGTGTTAGAAGTCCTTTCAGCCACTACCTGTTATTTTGTGAGTAGCTCCTTCAAACAGCCTTCTAAGACTGCAGCTTACAAAAACTAGGGATCCAATCTACCTTGGTTTATCCTGCACTTGAGGCATTGCACCTTGAGTTGCTTCCAGATCTGCCCATTTCTGGTTATTTCAGCAGACTGCTCCTGGGGCTGTAAAAAAAAATTTGACCACTACATAGAATTTCCCCAAGGACTTCTGCAGTCAACCCTTAAAACTTCCAGCTCCAAACATGGGTGTATGTCTATGTCACTGTCATGATGACAGTGACATAGAATCACAAATTTAGAACTATCACATTCATCACTGCTTGCTGAATCACTGATCTGGCCAAGACTGCAGATCTCAGTTCAGCGATTTTTCCTCCTGAATTTCACAGATTTAGGAACCAATCATACAAATTTTATACCCTTCTCCATGTCAGTCCATACAGATCCGGCACAGTCATAGTGGCACCCCTGCTCATCAATCTTTCAGCCCCAACCATCCAACAGGATAAATCAGGACAAGGCACTTCACTGCTCTTAAAGACTCTGTCAAGTACATCAAAAAAATTCCTTTGTCTTCACTTGAGATCCAGTCTATGCCACGTGCACAGATTTGGGAATTATTGTGATTTGTCTGCAGATATTAGCGTTGGATATTAATGTGTCTACAGATATATTTTATGACACAGGATCATGAGAAGTGGCATCACTGGATATTGATGTGTCTATGACTACAATTTCACTAAACATATAACAGGCATATATTCATGGTATGAATTACATTGCTGGTACATTAGTAGGCTTGAATGTCATACATAAATGACAAATGCAAATGACTCTTTCATGCATCTCAGCAATTACCTTAAACATCGAATAACACTTTCTGCTGCAGATGCTTCTTGTAAGGCTTCTCCTGTAGCTGAAAGAGCTGCATCTCGTCGTTGCAGAGCTTCCTTTCCAGGTCCAACAAAACTGGATGGCAGTGCATCCCATGAAATTCTGCTATCAGTCAATTTCTTATGATTGAAAGTTGCCTTGACCAGATTACAAGGAGGGGCTGCCTTGGTAGATGACTTAGAACTCTTCTGAGATGATGGATTAATACACCCTGCATTCATAGCTCCTTGTGCAGTTCCCACCTTTGAAAGTGAAGAAAATATATTTCGTGTATTTTGTATTGATTCATAGCTATCAAGAGATTTTTTTTTTTGTTTGAGAAAATAGAATCGACGCTAGCAGTCTTCGGAGTGAATTTTCTCCTTAACATTTTTAAAGCCTGGAATTCTGTGCCAGCATCGTCTAAGGCTCTTAGACTCCGCCTCTTTCGGATTCACTGCATTTCCTCCTCAATTCCCCAAAGGCTGCCACATGCTGTCGGTGTTGGAAAATCTTTCTTTGAAGTAAACGACACTACACTCTATGACATGCATCATTTGGAGGAAAAAAGAATTGCTTAGGATCAAGTAAATAATAGAATCAAGGTCATTAGTGAGACATCGGTCAATTTTCAAGGTTCATATAAGATTTTGACATTTCTGAGCTACCTTGTGATTGCGATGATAAAACCTATATTCTTCGACAATCCAGGCTCCTGTTTTTTTCTGAAGTAATTGCTGGTCAGCTTGCTTGGTGGGATTTTTGTTGTCACGAGCAGCGTTTCCGTCCAGTTCCAACACCTCGGCTGCCAGATATTCCAGAACGGAAGCAACGTAGACGGCGGCACTGCTTCCAACCCGCTTGGCATACCGCCCCTTCTTCAGATATCTCGCGATTCTTTGCAGCTACTTCGATCAGAAGACTTATCTGATCTATACCGCTTACTTACTGGATATATACCAGAACTTTCTGGATCTCACCCAACCCTGGACTGATTGAATATCTCACCCACTGTAAACTTTTATGGATCTATTCCGCTCAACTTACTAAGTCGAATCGCGGCACCATACTTATTGGATAGATATTCCGGCACATATTGATTGAATCGCAACACCACAAATTTGATTGGCGGCACTTTACTGGATCTATCAAGACGAGATCCTACTTGCGATTTTATGCCGCGTTATAACGTCTGAGCCCACAGTCAACATATTCAGAGCCCAAACAGGAAATCCAGGAACATCAATACTGATCCTTTTGATCCGACAGATTCGGAACGCGTGATTTTCAACGATTTTCAGCCCTGCATAACTGCCATGCAATAGGCTTTTGATCCGACAGATTCAGAACCTAGAGCCACATGGCTTTAATCTTTCAGTGATTTCGGTGGACGTTCAACTCAGTCCGACCACCACAGATCCAGGTATCGACATCGTAAAAAAATATTATCGGGCTCGGATGACTGAGATTCCTAGTATTCTAACATAGACCAATCGAATTAAAAAAAAATTATTATCGACCACAGCAAAAAAAAAAAAAACATCAAATTTTCGAGTTCTACTGGGCCACGGATGTGCAGCATTTTCCGGCGTGAAAGAAGACAGCTCCTCGGCCTCCTCTCCAGATTTGAAAAAAATTCTTCACGCTGAAGGTTAAGGCAATAAAACAGTCCTAAATCTGCCCACACTCTCACCTGCTGTGGTGGTATTACGGCACCTTTATTTTCTTTGGGCGTTGTCTTCTCCCTAGCTCCGATACCATGTTAATTTCTGAACATGTTCTATGCCATTTCAGATTAGGGCACAACACTGAAGAGGATAGAACATACTAATAGATCGATAGAAGACAAGCCAAAATAGAGATAAGAAATGGTGGCGTTACGGCGATCAGCAGGATGCTTCTACCAGCAAAGTCTCCAATAGGTCATACAACCAAGCGTGTCACACATAACCCTAGAACAACCCAAACAAAGAATATGTAGCTCCAACACCATTAGGAGAGACAGAATTCCTCCACAACAATGTGTCTCAAATGAACTCCAAGTCTCTCCAATATATAGGAATCTTTGGGGGTGTGTGACACGTCCTTTAACACATTTCAGTCAATATTTTATTCCAGGCCGACCCAGCACATAAGTGGAATAAATTCAAAGTACATGTTCTGCTCATCCGATCGAGATGATCTTTAGATCAATATTACACCTCTCCGAAAGAGGAATCCAATAAAAATATTGTGATCATCATCTGAGCAGCACAACCCAGAGTTTGGACCTAGTTGTCCAATTTTAACACTCACAGAACTAGGAATCCAAACATGATTCCTTCTTTCATAATTCTTCACTTCAGAGCTTCATCTGCTACATCTGGTTTCTCATCCATCACTGCTTATAAATTTCAGATTTATAGTTAATAGTTGACTGATCTAGGGATTCAAGTCTTTACCCTTCTTCATGTCAATTGATACTTTATGTGATACCTTTTTGTTAAGCATATCTAGCTCAGTTATAAGTACCTAGCTCCTGAACGTGTGATAAATGACACAGTATGCCATATTCTAAATATCATTGTGGTCTTGCTTATGCACAGATATGGGAATCATTGTGTTTGTGACCAACTTCAACTTGGATCTGTGGCTGCAATCTATAGCATTGTTCTTATTCACCACCGATAGGATCTTTTACCATCCTTACCCATGTATGAGCCTCCAAGGAGCTTGAACTCAAGATAAGAAAACTCAAACTAGGGACAACAATTCAAAATCACGCAAACAAACACAACTGTCACAGCAAGTCTGAGACTTTCATGAATTGTAGTGAATTATTCCAAGTCTTTGTACATATAGATGACTCCTTCCAGACAGTTTTCTCAGAATGATTTGATTCACTACTGCCATCTGATATCAAACCCAAAAATTATTATCAGGATTTGATCACTCTCCAATTATATGCATAGAGTTTCAAATTATTCGAATACACCTATGTATAGCTCACAACCACCAGCCTAAAATAATTTGCTGAGGATTTTCCTTATCTCCATGATCTCCTTAAAAGTTAAAGAGTTCTCGACCTTTCATGTGAAGATTCCTTGGTTTATTTTTTTTTCAGCTTCACTTTTAGAGACAAAATCTACTTCATGATCTGTGCACTCCTGCATTATAGAGGTCTCCTTTAAAATGAGAACCTCTGCAAAAATAAAAACCACTGATTATAGCACCAACCAAGTACACTGACATATCAAGGTCAGTATCATATAACTCACTGTTATATATATATATATATATATATATATATATATATATATATATATATATATATATATATATATATATCACGGTTCTTACATCAAGGTCACTGTTATGGAACAAACTCACTATATTTTCAAGGTCATTTCCATATAAGGCACTGTCATATGAAGAGTACTTGTCATGCATTAGGGTCACTGCCATTTATATATTGATGTCACTACTAAACCAAAAATCATAGCCATATGAATTCAAGCCATGGATAATGTATGCGAATCATTGAAATCTTGTGAGCCATAGAACATGATGCAAGCCATAGAACATTGTAGTAACAAATACATGCCACAGAGTATAGTGATACAGAATATAGAGTATAGCGATGCCACTATGCCACAGATTATGGCGATGCCACGATGCCATAGAGTATGAGCGATGCCTCTGTAATGTTTCTAATTTCTCGTGAATTGGATGTATTCATCCAAGACCACCGTACCCCTTGCAACAAAGCTGTAAATGAGAGACTGCTAACCCATATATCGCGCTCAACAACTCCATTGTTTAATGTATTTCATTCCAGTGCAATCCATACGAGGAAAATCGAGTGAAACAATAAATTACAAACAAACAAAAAAATCATTCCAGTCAGGACAGCAAAATTATCGATGTCAATTGGACACGGATTTGACAATGTCCTGAATTGAGGACCACGATATCGGCATCATGACCGACGAACAGTATTACGATTTTTTTTTTGTTTAACCTCACTTTAAATCAAAATTACTCATCCGTGCACCAGTTTTGCATTATGAGAGACAAATATCATCGAAATTTATCTCATCATTTTATCTTGGGTCCTTAATCGGGGCTTGATGCAGTTAGCCTCTGAGATTAGGCGTCCAACCAATGATAGAATTTTCCGACGGCCAGAAAAACTGTGAAGGTTTTTCATGTGAGGGATTAATTCGGACAATCGTCTTGTAAATGAAGACAACTCCTTGCTTGTCCATCCTGCAATTTTCAAGAATTAAAAAAAAATTGGCTTTGTGAGGACATCTGTCCAACCAACGCTCCTCCGTGTGAAGACCAAGACGATGCCCCCGCAATGACCAAGAATCTGTCTTCGCGGGGCCTTAAGGCTGCGCAATGGTCGTCTTCAATAATTCTTCCACAATATGGCCTTCCGCAGATGGATGATGACAGCTGAGTCACCATCGTCCATTACAGTCCGACCAATTTGAAAATTTATTCGCCACTGCCCATTATAGTTTGACAATGACTGTCGTGAGGGCTCAACTGTCTTAGCCGGCACAAAAAAAAATTCACTGTCAAATGGAATAGTCCACTTGCTGCAACCACTGCATTTGATTCACGGATGGCAGGTTACACTTCGTAGGAAGTGGGTAAGCTTACACTTGACGTCTAGAAGTTTGAATTAAAATCAGCCTTCTAACAACATTTTCGGCCTCCTGAAATATGCTTCAGACAGCTCTATTTCTACATGTTGGTCGACTTCTTTTACTGGGATAGGATTTTAGGGAAGCCTCAAGGCTTGTAGCTTCTTATTTTGCACTTATGCAGGCCTAGCTCTGGTGCTATGGCCTGTGGCCTAGCACAAGGCAGCCTAGAGCCTTCGCTCCTCCAAAAATAGTGCCCAAACAGTGCAGTGTTTAGTCCTTAAGGGCTCGGCCTAACATTCGGCCTTCATTACAGCCATTAATAAACCCAAACAGAACTCCTCCTTACTGTGGTAGCTGCATCTAGGGCACAAGAGAAATTCTACTTCACCACAGATTTGGGCATTGTCTTCCCCTTAAGCTCTGATACCATGTTAATTTATGAACATGTTCTATGCCATTTCAGATTAGGGCACAATACTGAAGAAGATAGAACATACTAATAGATCGATAGAAGACAAGCCAAAACAGAGATGATGAATGGTGGCGTTACGGTGATCATCAGGATGCTTCTACCAGCAAAGTCTCCAATAGGTCATTCAGCCAAACATGTCACACATAACCCCAAAAAAACCCAAACAAAGAATAGTCCATATATATAACAGCTCCAACGCTCTCCAGAGAGAGAGAGTTCCTCCACCACAATGTGTGTCAAATGAACTCTAAGTCTCTCCAATATATAGGAATCTTTGGGGGTGTGTGAAACGTCCTTTAAGACATTTAAGTCTATATTTTATTCTAGGCCGACCTAGCACATAAGTGGAATAAATTCAAAGTATATGTTCTGCTCATCTGATCAAGATGATCTTTAGATCAATCTTACACCTCTCTGAAAGAGGAATCCAATAAAAATATTGGGATCGTCATCTAAGCAGCATAACCCAAATTTTGGACATAGTTGTCCAATTTTAACATGTGGATAAAGAAGAAGAGATGTGGTTATCTGCAAAGATAGTTCTCGATCATCGATAAATCAATCTACTGTAGAATTTCAGTGTGGATTTGATCACCGAAAGTTACAGTGTGGATCTTTCATAAACGTAGAACACAAACTTCAGTGCAGTCAACACAGTGCGATCAATATATCATATATAGTGTGGTTATTAAAGTGTTAGTTTGCGGATATCTAAGGAAATGCAAACATACAAGAGATAGCCTTTGCATGTTCTTAAATACATTTTCAGTGCGGATTTCTGGGAAGGTGTCTCAGCGCAAAGGATGAAGAACTTTTGTGATGATTACATAATATACAATGCTAAAGTTGTGCATATCAATCTGATACAATAAGTGTGTATATGTGAAGTATGACAAATACCGATGTAATTTCTCATTTCAAGAAGCAGCCATAAGGTAGAATTTGCGGATGTGTCACAGTCAATAGTTCACATTATAAAAGAAGAATGAAAGTGAGGAAGGTAAATCTGTGATTTACCTTCCCATCCACAACACAACAAGAAAATCTTGGTGACTGAGTTTTTCAAGTGAAGAACAGAGCAGATCGTTCAAGAAGATAAGAATCAAGTTTAAAAGGGTAGTGATAAGATCTTGGAAACATTCCTAAGTCTAGGTTCTGAGTCTGGGTCATGGTACTTTTTATCTAAAGATCCATAAGAAGAACTCTTTGCGGGTTTTCCTCTCCAAGAGGGAGAGGTTTTTCCCTGGCTCTAGGAGCCTAATTTTTGTGTCTCATGCATTTTGATAATTGACTTGATGAAATACTAACTAAGCTAAATAAAGAAAGACATAAGTAACTCAAGCAAGTTCACAAGTAAGTATCAAGAAGAGAATTTGTAATAATCTACAGCCCTCCAAATTCTCAACACTTTCGACCTTGTACCAATAAAATTAATAGCAATATACTTCAAAACCTATGCATGATATCCTTGTAAAATTTTGCAAAATCTAAGGTAGCCCACATTAGAAAATACCTGTGAGAAGATGGGATCTTCCTCGAGCAACCTCATGTCCGTGGGCTCATATCTAACAACAACTCCACCTTTATGCAATTTATTCTGTAATGCCATGTCTCCAAAATATGATGATCAAATCCTTCCTTGATGCAAAAGCCTTTGAGATAGCACACAAATTATTTGACACAAGTAAAACTAAGCCTAGGATAGCTGCTAAACAGAACCTAGACCTCTAGACCGCTAGCAAGACAATTGAAGTAGCTTACAAGGATGAGGGTAAAGTCTTTTTTTTTTAAGTGGAAATCAGAATGAATAGGCGAGAAAAGGAAATGATAAAAGGGAAATTATGACCAAGCATACGTATGCAATGTGATGAAAAATAACAGAATGTAACAATGATGAGACAACATGCTCTGACAAGTAACTGATTCAACCTTTATGACAAAACCACAACCTTTTCCCATCGTTATCAAATAAAACAAGTTTCGTAGCACATCCTGTGTTCGAGAGGGTGAATTCACTATGGAATTGTTAGGAACTTCTGTAGCAAACCCTGACTGTTTTACATTGATTTCGCCACGGAAGTTGGTAAAAGTTCCAAATGTACTGAAACGACCAGATTTACTCGTGCATGATATTTTTTAGGATTTTTCTTTGACATTGACACCTATCACATGAATGATGACCTTCAAGACCCTCGACATATGTGCATTTTTTTTTTAATTATGAATTCAAAAGACCTTATTCAACCCTAACTGACTCAACCTAATTAACTTAAGACCAACCTAATAGTTATCATGGATAACAGTGGTATTTATAAAATATTTGTATTTAAGGTAATAATAATAGTCAATCTTCTTATCTAAAAAAAATCATTCTAACTTTAAACTTTTAAAATATTTTAAACTCTCACTCCCTCTTCATATTCTTCACCATAATTCTAACCAATTAAATCTCTAAAACATGCATTATCTCACTAAACTAAAAAATCATCACATCTTAATATAGAATTTTACATCCTAGCAATATCCAATGTTACGAGCAATGCACATTTATATTAGCACATACTAGGTTGACAAGTATGCAGGGCATATTAAAACAAAAAATACACTATTTTCCACCATCCTTTGTACACACATTCATTGTTGAGAGAAAATTTCTATAATCCATATTTTATATTAAGACATACTAGGCTGATAAGTATGCAAGGCATCTCAAAACAACAAAAACCACGCTATATTCCACCATCCTTGTACCCACATTCATTGATAGAAATTTCTATAATCCATATTTCTTATTCAATAATACAAAAATAAAAAAATAAATGTATAAATTACTTTGCTTTGCATATTATATGTATGGATATAATGAAAAAAAAAATCAAAAAAATCTGTACATTTATATGGTATTATTTTATTTATTTATATGTTATTATTTTAATTTATATATTTTTCATATTATTAAAAAAATAATTGTAATTAAAATTTAAGTTTATCAAATAATAATAATAATAATTTACTTTTAAGATTACAATTTAACTAAATATTAAATTGATGCATAATGCTTCATTGTTTGTAGAACAAATAACTCTTACTATTTAGTATGAAGGTGTCTATACACTATCCACAATTAAGCCAACACAACTTATCAACTCTTCCAAGTACAAATATTTTTCAACTCATCTCATACATGAATTGTCTTCATATTTTTTTTTTTTCAAACCAAATGAAATGTTATTATTTATTAACAAGTTTACACACAAATCCTAATTGGCAAACTTGATTATAGGAGACACACCTCATTCAATAACATCAAAATGCCATATTTTGAGGTGGTAACTTACATTGGAATTTTGACCCACGAAGTTAGGGATGAATCCCTTTGCTTACATGGACTAAAATTATAATTTTAGGGAAAAGATTTGTTAAGGATTTGGCGGAGAGAAAAGAGGTCATTAAGTGTAGTTAGTATGTGAGCATATGCTTACGAATTCGTATTATGGTTAAGTAAACAACCTCTTATTTTTGGCAAGTAAATTCTATTAATAACTTTGGATCATAGGTACATTTTAATTTAGGTAGCCCAATAGTCTAGCATCAATATAAAAGAATCTTTTGTGATTTTGTTTGTAAACGGGTTTAAAATTTTTTATCTTGTGTTTCTCCACTTATTCTCTCAAAATCCTAGACTTGGTGTGAACATCATATGATGTTTGAACAACAACAATGGCAATCCAAACCTAAACGAAGGCTCATTGAAAGGTCACCTTATGCAATCTACCATCAAATACATGTTAATATAAAAACATGTTAGTAGAAATTAACCTTTAATTGAAAATATGATTATGTCAAACATGTTATCTTGTCAAGTTATTAATGTAAATGTGCATGGAAAAGCAATGTTGCAAGTTCATTTAGCTCACTATCAACCATACACTTGATATTGAGGGTGAAAACTACAATGCTTTGTTAAAATTATCCCACGAATAAGGAATTTATCTCTAATTTTCCTTGAGACTAGTTATAATGACTAGTGATTTGACTTGTTATATCATGGGAAATTATTCATTATTTTATCATAGTTACCTGCCATGCAAACTTAACTTTGGATTAGGTTTAAGTTTCTCTAACATGAACTAGCTTAGATACTTTTCAAAAAATTTAGCAAGTCAAATTTGTATTTTCTAAGCACTTCGCTATATGTAAAGGTAAAGGTAAAATCATTTATAATTAATTATTAAGTTATTGCATTGAGTATTATTGCATTTTTTTTCTCTAATCTTCCTTGAGACTAGTTACAATGACTACTGACTTCATTTCAAAATATTTTGGAACCTTTTAATTATTTCTAAGACAAATTATCATATTTACATCCCTTACTAACTTAAGTTGGCTTGGATCTAAGTTAAAATATTTTTGAAAAATTTAGCAAATATAATTTGTCCTTGAATTAGAATACTAAATTTTTTGAAAAGTATCTTTATTATTTCAAGTCAAAGTAACATAGGTTAAATATAAATAGACTTGCTAATTTTTTTGAAAAATATATATTATCTCATGCCAAAGAAATTTATACCCAAGGAAATTTAAGTTGGTAAGTAACGATGCAGTTTATCCTACAAAATAGTTAACAAATTCCCATAGAATTGGAATTCAAGTCCGTTGGATTTTGGTTGTCATTGATGTCAACCCAAGCAACAACCAAAAGAAACCTTGTCTTTAATGACAAAAATGACAAGGAAGACCAGTATGTTTGTGCTCAAGGCCATCTACATTTGATTCTACTCGCCATGAAAATTCTAATGGTAGATGGCATGCCTCATAACTCTTCATAATTGAGGAGATATGCTCAATCAAATTTCAAGCCCCATTTTGTGGTAAGAATCCCCAAAGAAGATGTTGCAAGAAACTTATAAATTGGTTTATTTGTGGAATTTTTATTTCAAAAATTACATTAGATTAATGATGGGCTTGTCCTAGTAAATTTTTCTTGTAAAAGAAGACATAGTCGAGGGAAAAATAATTAATTAAATTTGGAAATTATGTGTCTTCTAAGATAATTTGTTTTGGCTCCAAAAACAAAATCTAAATTCAAATTTGAGGTTAGTTACCTCCTATTGTCAATTCATATTTCCCCCACTCGAAGTGTCCTCAACCCGTATAAATAAGGGCCATTTTCCTCCATTTTGGATTATCTCAAACACCTAAATTTTACATATCTTATGTGGTTTCTCAGGCCTAGTTTTGTCACGTTTATTCAAAGGAGGAGCACGAGTTTTTGAAGATATTTTGGGCATTAAATGATTATATTTTATTATTGTTTCTTCGTCAGGTTATAGAGAATATTTTAAGGCCACTCAATATTTCTATGATAGATCTAAGTTGTTCTTAGAGGCTATTCCGTGGGAGACTAAGTCCATTCCTAAAGCCCTTTTTGTGGATGGATCTAAGGTTGATTGCTAGGGATATTTGGCCCCTTGATGAAGGACATTTCTCTGTCCATTTGATGCATGTTTTGTGGTAGATGAGGAATATTGTAGACTATGATAAGGGTTTTTGTAGTTGTACAAGACCACATTCAAAGCCTCATCTCTGTGATAATTTCAGCCTTCTTGTGGCCCTTCTTGGTGACGTAAATTCAGCTAAGTCTGAAATGTGTCAAGGTTTTTTTTAACCTATGTTGAAGCGTATTCAGACCCCTCTCTTAAAAAATCTCTAACATTTTGACCCAAAATTATTTTGGTTGATCTTGAAACTAATCCATGGAATTTTGTGGTATATTTTTGGGTATTTGGTGCATTTTTTTGGCCTCCTTTGACATAACATAATTGTGTTTTCATTTTGTGGAATAAGGGTGGTTGAAGGGAAATTAGAAGATTTATTATATGCATATTCAAGGTATGTTTCATTTCAAGATTTAAGGTATATGGTTTGTAGAGGTAAGTTATTCACATATGTTGAGGTGTTGGAAATTTCAAAAGAATATTAGACATCTAGACACCAAATCCGTGGAAATATTGCAATCAATTTTGAAGGCAATGCATTTATGTGAAAAATATTTGACGAATCATGTTAAAGCTCCAAACCAAGACTAAGTATAAGATTGATCCATGTAGGTATGCCATCTGAGTCATTGCTAAGGTTGGATCAAGACCTAAAGGTTTTGTGTAAAATTTGTGAAAAGGTTTCCTATGCCAATATTCTCATCATCTTGTGAATTATTTGAAGTTGCATCCAACAAAATTTTAAGGTTTAGGCATCTTGGAACTTCATGACAAATTTGAAGTTAAGTAAAGGCTAAATCTGAAGTGAATGTTGAGGAAGTGTATTTATCATTATGCAATCTTCAGGCCACCCAAGGGAATATTCAAGAAGAATTCTTTACAAATATGATGCAAGATAAAGTGGCTTATCATCATCAACAAGCTTACCAAGTTATGGAATAGAGTTAATATAAATTTTTTATCATTGAGTTGTGGCTGGAAAAAGAATTAGGGAGGTATGGAATAGAGTTAAAATATTTGTTTTTTATCATTGAGTTATGGTTGGAAAAATAATTAAAAATATATAACTTATCAGTGTACATCAAAGTTATACATCGGTACTCTTGAGGTATGAACTTCACAATAGACAAGGAGTAGTTTTTGAATATTTTCACATCATTGTATATCTAGAACATATATTAGCAACAAATAAACTTCATTGAATATCTATGTAAGTGGGTCATTTTCTCTGGTACAATAACCCAAAAATTTGTTCTCTATTTTATTATATCTTTTCAAGGTCGTTGGGTGGAGCAAGAAAGTAGAGTGAAGTTGTCTTGATGTTGGAGCCAGAAATTACTTGAGGCTGGCAAGGTGGTGTTAGGGAAAGTTGGAGCTTGCAAGGTGTTGAAGCACCATTTTAGTTGGAGCTGATAAAACTAGGGTGTTGGAGTGTCCTTCCAATTGGAGCTGGTAAAACCATGGTGTAGGAGCATTGTTTCAAGAGTTGGAGCTTCCTAACAAATTGAATGCTTTCATATAGTACTAATAATTTGGATCTTCCCTTCCAGTTGGAGTTGAGAAATTTTTGTAGTCACAAATTATTATAAAAGCATTGGATGTTTTTTCTCCAGGAAATTTTTCAACCTAAATATTTTGTGTATTTATCTTGTGATATGTTGATGATTATGGTTCTATTGTTAACAATCTAAAATTTATAATTAACTAATTGTAGGTGAAATTCTAATTCACCCCTCTTTTAGTAATTCCAACAATTGGTATCATAGTAGTTTCCTTCACGAGGAGTCTAATCACTAAAAGGGAGATCATGGATTGCACAAAGAATAATGTTCTCTATTTAATGGAAAAAATATGTGCTTTGGAGTGGAAGGATGAAAGCATATGGGAAAGAACAAGGAAAAGATATTTGGAACTTTATGACTAGATACAAATAACCCTCAACTCCTCCAATAGATGATGGAGGAAAGAAGATTTATGATAGTAATGCTAAAGCCAAGAATGCTATTTTAATTTGTCTAATAGATTCAATACATGTTAAAGTAATGCATTTCACATCTGAAAAAAGTTTGGGATAAGCTCCATAACATATATGAAGGGGGGGAGATGGTCAAGGAGGCCAAAATTCATACTTTTTTAGGATAATTTGAGAAACTAATAATCAATAAAGATGAAATATTCCAACCTATTTTCTCCATGATAATGAATTAGTAAACACCAATGCAAGGATTGGGAGAAAAAATATAAAACAAGGTAATTGTTTTAAAGATACTAAGATCACTTCCAATGAGATTTGACTCTAAAGTCTTTATACTAGAATAAATATCTGAATTAGAAGATGTCAACATGGACAAGTTGCATGAAATACTTAGAGCCTACAAAATGAGAATAGAACAGGAGAATCAATATAAGATAGAAGTAGCTTTTACGACATCCAAGAAGACAAGGAAAAACAAACAATGTCCAAATCCACACCCTAGTTGCATCTGTAAAGTAATTTCAGATGAAGAAATAGCCAACTATGTGAGGAAGATGAAAAGAAGAACCGATAAGTTCAAAGGTAAGCTTCCCTTAAAGTGTTTCAATTGTGGTGAAATTAGTCGTTTTGCTTCAAAAATTCGCTATGAAAAGAAATTAGAAAATTTTGATGAAGAATAAGCTCTTAGGAAAGTAAATAAGAATCCAAGAAAATACAAGAAATAAGGTAAAAATAAAGCCTTCAAGAAAAAATTTTATTCAAAACAAGATAGCTCCTCATCTGATGAAGAAATATATATCAATAGTGAAAATGACATAGGAAGAGTGTTATTCATTGCAATGGATAATCGAAAGGAATCTCCTGAAGAGAATGAAGAATAAAGTAAGGTAGTTCTTGAGAGAGAACTTGTCAGTTCCTTAAAGGACCTAAAAATAGAAAGAAGGAATTTCAAGGCACTGGAATTCGGTTTGAGAAAACTAAATGAAAATGCCAGAAGTCTCAACTAGAAGACTGAAGAGTCATAGAATATTATAATCAATCTTAAAGGGCAGTTAGAAGAGGCCAAAAAAATTGGAGAATCGCTCATAAGTGAGTTGGAAGAAATTACTAAGACAAAGAAGGATTTGGAAGCATAAATAATCTCTCTATGAAAGGAAGAACATAAAATGAATATCTAGAAAAACTTTGTGAACAACACCATAGTATTAGATGAAATTATCAACAGCCAAATATTATGTAATGACAAGACGAGATTAAGATAAAACCCACATTCATTAAAGGCTCAAGCTCCACAAAAAACAAATGTAGATATTATTAAGGATCATCAATATCAAAAGACACAAAATCAACAACTTGCAATAAAGAAATCTAAAGGAGGAGGTCTTTGGAGAATTGCACCACAAAGAAGATATCCTCATTCTAGGTATTAAACTATCTTCCTTAGTGTGGTGTATGTTATTCTTGCAATAATTTTGAACACAAGGTTGTAAATTATAAATTCTATGGTAGAAATAGAAGCAACATTGGAAATTATTCTAGGAATGAATATCGTACAAAATCTCAAGAAGGGTAAAATCGAAATTATAACAAGTTTCAATACTTAAGCAAGGAAGCAAAATTCTATAAATGCAACAATTTTTGATAGGTATCAAAATATTATGTTAATTTGGAAGCTCAGGGACAAATTCCCTCCTTTAGACAACCTTCCACATTTAGAGGAGACCCTCTTTTCCCTTGGAAGAGTTTAAGTTGGTCAAGGAAAAATATATCTTTAATGTGAAAAACCAAAAGTGCACAAAAGTACAGGTCAGATATAAAGACAAAGAAGCACATAAATACAAGTCAATGGCACCTCATTTGGACAAACATCACACATGTCTCTCTCCTCTCTTGATTGGTGTGTAAATTTGAAATTGAAAGGTCATCCTTACACACATGCGAGGAGGAAGGAGGTTTTTTTCTCTTGGCCAAAGTTTGACTTCTATTTGGGATAATTTGACTAGGTTGTTGACCAACTATGAATTATCACTTTGACTTGATTTGACCTATTTTAGATATGTTCATGGAGGTCGCATTTTCTAGGACAAATATCAAGGATTTCTAAGCAATTTGACTTTTGTTGATCATAGACTTTGACCGTATATTTTGATAATAGACTTTCTCTCTTCAAAGACCAGGTTTCACCGAGTTTTTTGGGAATATTTTGACTTCATTTTGACCAACATTCAAGGTTGCATTACACATATCTCTCTCCTCTCTTGATTGTTTTGTACATTTGAAATTGAAAGGTCATACTTTCACACATGCGAGGAGGAAGGAGGTCTTTTTATCTTGGCCAAAGTTTGACTTTTGTGTGGGATAATTTGACCAACTATGACACTTTGACTTGATTTGACATGTTTTGGATATGTTCTTGGAGGTCAAATTTTCTAGCACATATATCAAGGATTTCTAAGAAATTTGAGTTTCATTGATCATAGTCTTTAACTGCATATTTTGATAACAAACTTTCTCTCTTTGAAGGCCAGGTTTGACAGAGTTTTTTGGGACTATTTTGACTTCATTTTTACCAACATTCAAGGTTTCATTTTTGGTTAGCTGACTCAGATATTTTGGCGAAGTTTGAACATTGAATTCTAGACTGGTTAAGGCATATTTGACTATTATTAACTTCAACTAGAATTAAAAATTTTACAATTTGTCCAGATTTTACTTTTAGGCTCATCTCTTTAACTTTCGATATTGTTATGTTGAAAATTCAAAGATGTTTACCTTTGACTCTTTAATGGTGAATTGGATCATTGTAATCTCTTAGCTAAATTTTTTATGAAAATCTAATAAGAATAATTTGAAAGGTTTTCCCCCCTTGTGGAGTTTTTCCTAGGTATTTGACCAAATTTGGTCTCTCACGTTATTTCTCTTAATTGTATTTTTATTATACATTACACTTACCTTTCTATCTACAATTTCTATTTATCACTCGAAGATTATTGATGGTTAATTGAAGAGAAGAATTGGGTGAGAGTGATTGTAACAACATTGAACAATGGAAAATTAATATGGGATCGGAGCTAAGGTGAAGACAGTCTAAAGGAATCAAGAGACAAGAGCAATGATCTTTGGAATAAGTTGAAGGAGCCTATTTAACTTGGTCAGGATGACTACCTGTTATTTCAAGGACAATAAGTTGGGTGACTCATCTAACTTTGCACCTCATTTGGACACACATCACACATATCTCTCTCCTCTCTTGATTGGTGTGTACATTTGAAATTGAAAGGTCATCATTTCACATGTGCGAGGAGGAAGGAGCTTTTTATCTCTTGGCCAAATTTTGACTTCTGTTTGGGATAATTTGATCAAGTCGTTGACTAAATATGACTTATCACTTTGACTTTATTTGACCTACTTTAGATTTATTCGTGGAGATTTAATTTTCTAACACAAATATCAAGGATTTCTAAGAAATTTGACTTTTGTTGATCGTAGACTTTGACTGTATATTTTGATAACAAACTTTCTCTCTTTGAAGACCATGTTTGACTGAGTTTTTTGGGACTATTTTGACCAACATTCAAGGTTGCATTACACATATCTCTCTCCTCTCTTGATTGTTTTGTACATTTGAAATTGAAAGGCCATCCTTTCACACATGCGAGGAGGAAGGAGGTATTTTTCTCTTGGCCAAATTTTGACTTTTGTGTGGGATAATTTGACCAAATCGTTGACCAACTATGACTCACTTTGACTTTATTTGACTTGTTTTGGATATGTTTTTGGAGGTCACGTTTTCTAGCACAAATATCAAGGATTTCTAAGCAATTTGACTTTCATTGATCATAGACTTTGACTGTATATTTTGATAACAAACTTTCTCTTTTCGAAGGCAAGGTTTGACCAAGTTTTTTGGGACTATTTTGACTTCATTTTTACCAAAATTCAAGGTTTCATTTTTGGTTAATTTACTGAGATGTTTTGGAAAATTTTGAGTGTTGAATTCTAGACTAGTTAAGGCATATTTGACTATTATTGACTTTGACCAGAATTGCAAATTTTACAATTTGTCTAGATTTTAATTTTGGGATCATCTCTTGGATTTTAGATATTGGTATGTTGACAATTCAAATATGTTGACCTCTGACTCTTTAATGGTGAATTGGATCATTGTAATCTCTCTGCTAAACATTTTATGACAATCTAATAAGAAGAAGAATTTGAAAGGGGTTCCCCCTTGTGTAGTTTTTCCCAAGTATTTGACCAAATTTGGTCTCTCACGTTATTTCTCTTAATTGTATTTTTTTTTTGTCTATCAAGTTGTTTGTGACCCTCCGGGCTTGACCTGTGGCCTAGTAATCCATGACCTAGGGGCATCTAAGCCATCAAAGTCACCCAAGGATCGCACCCAACCTGGGCCGCACCAACCCTTATACTGACTAGAGTTTATGAATTTTTCCTCCCACTAGCACACGGCATAACCACCCCCCGTGAGGTTTGATCTTGGGTCGCCTTGCTGACGAGGCCCATCCTCAACCGGTTGTGCTAGCGGAACTTGAATCTCTTGGTTATATTTTATTGTACATTACACTTATATTTCTATCTACAATTTCTATTTATCAATCGAAGATTGATTGATGGTTAATTGAAGAGAAGAATTGAGTGAAATTGATTGTAACAACATCGAACAATGGAAAATTAACATGGCATTAGAGCTAAGGTGAATACAATCCTAAGGAATCAAGAGACAAGAGAAATGATCTTTGGAATAAGTTGAAGAAGCCTATTTAAGATGGCTACCTATTATTTCAAGGACAATAATTTGGGTGACTCGTCTAACTTTGTTGCTTGGAAGATTGGGTTGGAAGACATACTAGATGATAATAATGTTTTGGAATTTGTAGAAGGAAAGTTGCCTGAGCCTCCGAAGAATGATTTTTCTACTATCAAATCCAAGTACAAGAAAGGTGAGCTCAAATCCAAGAATATTCACATTGACTGTTTGCAAGATCATTTATTAGTTTATGTTGGAATATTGAATAAGTATAAGGATATATATGATAAGTTAGTTGGGATGTATGAGGTCAACAGCTTGAATCATATCCTCTCCTTGAAAAATAAACTCAAGGACATGAGATCAACAGGGGAGCATTTTGGCAATCCTATGTCATGAGGGTATCACGTCTAAGGGATCAATTGCAGACTGCAGGAGAGATTATATCTAATAGAGAGTTGGTGATGGTTACTCTTAAAGTTATCCCTCATATTTGTGAAACCTTCATTACCACTATAAGCAACAATCTTAGTCTCTTGACATTTGATGAGCTTGTTGGCAAATGTACTCAAGAAGAGACTAGGATGATTTCCAGAGGAAGGATTCAAAAGCATGAAGAAGGATAACCCTCTGCATTTGTTTCTTAAGTCAAGAATAGAAAAGGAAGAGGAAGACCATCTGGTTCAAGGATTCCTCCCCCTAAATCAAATGAATTTACTAGAGGAAAAAGAATCAAATGCTTCAATTGTCACATGTATGGTCACTATGCATGAGAATGTTTGAAAAAGAGAGATGCTCCAAGATGCAACTACAACAACAATCATGCCTCTAAAAACAACAAGTTCAATAGTGGAAGAAGAGAATATGATGGAATAAGATATAATAGAAGAAGAAGAGATGCTTCTGATGATTGTGAAGAAGGCCATCAACCTCAAAATAATTGAAGGAACTCCAACTACGCGAATAATACAACTAATTCACAATATGAATATATTCTTATTTTTTTATCTTTTTATATCTTCCCCAATGGATTCGTATGATAATTGGTTGGTAGATAGTGGGTCTTGTAGACATTTATCTAGATACTTGTAAGTCCTCTCAAACTTGTTTTAGAGGGAGCCAAATCAAAAAATCATACTTGGAGATAACTCTACTCATCTACTGAATATTTTTGGTTCTATCAAATTTCATTTGGACTCTGTTAAATCCATTATTCTTCATGATGTGATGTATGTTCTGTGAATAAATAAGAACTTGGTATCTATATATGCCTTGGAAGACAAAGGGATGAGAGTATCCTTCATAAGGGGAAAATTCCTCACCTGGCCTATGGAATCTCGCATGAGGGATGTTTTTACCATGGGATCTATAATTGAAAGGCTCTATGGAGTCAATGGAAGACCTTTGTGGGGATTTTTCCATGAAATCAATAATGAAAGTGAGCTATGGAACTTAAGTTTGGCACATCTACATTATGAAGCCCTACCTAAATTAAATAATTTGGTTTCCAGGATGCCTGATATTCAAGCTAGTGATGATGGAGTATTTTAAGGATGGGCTAGTGGAAAGAAGACAAGGGGGACATTCCCCTCTAGGAAGAACAATACCAGTGACATTTTTCAACTCATCCATTATGACTTATGTGGACCCATGTCAATGCACTCTCTTTGTGGCCATCTCTACTACATAATCTTTATTGATGAATTCTCCAGGAAAAAATATATATTCTACTTGAAGAATAAGGATGAGGCATTTGACATATTCAAGGACTTCAAGGCATTGATATAGAATCAAACAAGGAATATAATCAAAGTTTTCAGCTTTGAAAATGGTGGAGAATATATTTCAAATGAGTTCATTGACTTTTGTAGAAGGCCTTGAATCAAGAAGGAAACTATTATACCTTACAATCCTAAGTAGAACAGTGTGGTTGAAAGAAATAATAGGTCCATAATGGAAGTTTCCCAAGCTATGTTTCATGATCAAAATTTTTCTAAGTTCCTCTAGGAAGAAGCTACAAATACAACTGTATATGTTCAAAACATGGTTCCTCATCAATCCCTAGAAACAAGACTCACAAAGAATTATTCCCAGGTGTGAAGCCCGATATTGGACATCTCAAGATATTTGGTTGTCCAGTATAATTTCATGTGCCAAGGGATAAGAGGAACAAGCCAGAAGCCACTATAAAGGAAGATACATTTATTGGATATTGTGAAAACTATAAATCATTTATAATATATATATTTGGGCAAAGAAAATTCGAGTTTAGTAGGGACGTAAATTTCGATGAAGATGTTTCCCTTTGAAAAGAAATATATATTCCTATGCCTCCTGAGAAGAAAGATGATGATATGGACCAACTAGAAGGTCCTTCTATGTTGGAAGTTGAGAAGGATATTTTTTATGACCCCATGGAGCCTATGGATCCCTTTGATTCTCCTCCAATTGATCCCCCTTCCAGGAAGATACCATTATGGCTTTGAGATACATAACAATATGTTGAGAGACATGACAATGCTAGAGGTACTTTTAGAAAAAACAAGAATCCATGATGAGAATAGAGATATGTTGTAGCTATGAGCTCCATATTCAATCTCAGCCTGCCACCTTTGAAGAAGTTGTGAAAAAACAATTTTGAAAGGATTCCATGGCAAAAGAGTATGAATCCATTATGAATAATCATGTATGGGATATCATTCTAAGACCTAAGGGAAAATATATTTTGACTTTGAAATGGTTATACAAGATCAATCGTGGAGTTGATGGAAGCCTTGAGAAATATAAAGTGGGGTTCATGGCTAGAGGTTTCTCTTAGAAGTATGGAGAATATTATGATGATATATTTTCTCCTTTTTTTCTGCTACACCACCATTAGATTTATTTTTACTCTTACTACTAGTCAAATATGGACTCTTCACGAAATGGACATGAAGACTGCATTTCTTCATGGCATACTAAAGGAAGAAGTATATTTTTTTGTGTAACCAGCTCCAAAAATAGAAGAAAAGAGATATCAACGCCTTAGAAATGAGCCACTTCGAGGGGGAAACCTCCAATACATTACATAAATGAACAATTCATGGATGATACAATTTACAAAACCTCCTTTCTATATATAGGAGTCCATGGGACCATAATGTAATCCTAGTGGGCCACAATGTAATCCTAGCCGACCTAACAATAATAATTTAAGGGCACAATAATAACAAAATGGGGGTTACAAGGGTACAATAATAACAATAAGGGGTTTACACTAACAATAATAAGGGACTATACTAGTGATATAGGGACCTAACATGCCCCTCTCCTTCGAAAAAGTGTTGTCCTCAACGCTTGAGTAGCTCCGGGTGCTTCTGTATAAAATTCTCATCCTCCCATGTAGAATCTTCAGTGGGTAAGTTCTTCCACTTGATGAGATACTCTGAAATTGATCGATTCCGTAGTTGTCGAGTTCTTGTTTCCATGACCGCTTCTGGTTCCATTATGATTTTTCCTTCCTCATCAAGTTCTGGCAATATTGTTTGAACTGGAAGATTTTCTCCTATAACCTTCTTTAAGCATGAAACATGGAAAACTGGATGTACTCGCGAAGAAGTAGGAAGCTCCAATTTGTATGCCATAGTCCCAATCTTTTGCAACACCTTGTAAGGACCATAGTACTTTGGCGATAATTTATTATCCTTCTTAGCTTGCTTGAGGGACATTTGTTTATATGGTTGTAGCCGTAAAAATACCCGATCTCCTACATCAAAACTTCTCTCGCTGCGATGTTGATCTGCCTGTTGTTTCATTCGATTTTGTGCCAAATTCAGGTTATCCTTTAAGAGTTGGAGAACTTCTTGCTGATGCTCGATGTGATCTTCCACTGCTTGAACCTTCGAATTTTCCTTAAAGATGATGTGATGGATGGTGGATGATATCCATAAAGTGCCATAAATGGGGTCATTTTTGCTGCAGTATGGAAGGAAGTGTTATACCACCATTCAGCAAGAGGTAACCACTTGACCCATTGTGTTTGTTTATCAGATACAAAACAATGAAGATATCCTTCCAAACATTTATTTACTATCTCGGTTTGACCATCAGATTGAGGATGATAATATGAGCTATGAGCTAATTGAGTACGTAAACAAGAAAATAACTCCGTCCAAAAATTTCTAGTAAAAATGGGATTTCTGTCGCTCACAATAACCCTTGAGCTTCCATGTAGCTTTTGAATTCTGTCCATAAATGTAGTAGCAACTGTACTTGCTTTAAATGGATGAGATAATGCACAAAAGTGTGCATACTTGGTAAGTCTATCAACTACCACCATGATGACACTCTTTCCTTCGGACTTAGGTAAACCTGTGATAAAATCCACTGAAATCTCCTCCCAACGTTGACTTGGAATGGATAAAGGTTGTAGAAGTCCTGGGGTCTTAATTGTTTCCACTTTATTCTGCTGGCAAACCAAACATTCCGCCACAAACTTTCGAATATCAGATTTAAGGCCATCCCAAAGAAATTCTTTCTTCACCCTGTGGTAAGTTTTTAAAAATCCTGAGTGTCCTCCTAAAGGAGAAGTGTGCAATTCCAGAAGAATCTTTTGTTTTAGTTGGGAATTCTTACAAAGATATAAGCGATCTTTGTACCATAAAAAATCATTTTTCCAACTAAATGTATCAGATGTACTAGGATCTTGCTGCAACTTTTGAATGAGTGTCCATACATCTTTGTCCTTCTTCCATTCATCTCTTGCTTTAGTTATCCAATCTAGTTGGATAATAGAAATGGCACAAAGCAATGCTTCCACCTCTTCATTCTTTCTTGAGAGTGCATCTGCAACAACATTAAGCTTTCCTTTTTTGTAGATTATTTCAAAATCATAACCCAACATCTTTGTGACCCATTTTTGCTGCTCTTCTGAAGATAGTCTTCGTTCCAAAAAGTGTTTAAGACTATCATGATCAGTTTTTACCTTGAAGTGTCTTCCCATTAGGTAAGTTCTCCATTTCTTTAGTGCATGCAGTATTGCTAACATTTCCTTCTCATAAATGGGTTTTTGTAAATACTTTCCTTTGATTGGACGACTTTCAAAAGCAATGGGTCTTCCTTCCTGCATTAAAACAGCACCAATTCCATTTCCTAAGGCATCACATTCCACGATAAAGGTTTTTGTGAAGTCTGGCGTAGCTAAGACTGGTGCTAGGTACATTGCCTCTTTAAGATGTTCAAAGGCCTTAGTTGCTTCAGGAGTCCATGAAAATGCATCTTTCTTCAATAATGTTGTTAGAGGTGCTGCTATTCTCCCATAATTCTTAACAAACTTGCGATGATACCCTGTTAACCCGAGAAATCCTTGCAACTGCTTTATGGTTGTGGGGAATTTCCATTCCTTAATGGCTTTAATTTTGTTAGGGTCTACTTTAACACCCTCGTGAGATACAATATGACCCAGATATTCCACCTATTGTACTCCAAAGAAACATTTGGATTTTTTTGCATATAATTGTTTCTCCTGCAATAGTTTGAGCACCCTATCAACATGTTCAACATGATCCTTCCAAGACCTGTTGTAGATTAGTATATCATCAAGAAATACTAGCACAAATTTTCTAAGGAAGGGTTTGAAAATGGAACTCATCAACCCTTGAAATGTAGAAGGTGCATTGGTAAGGCCAAAAGGCATGACCAAAAATTCATAATGACCCTCATGAGTTCGAAATGTTGTTTTTGGAATATCTTCAGTCTTCATTCTAATTTGATGATATCTTTAACGAAGATCCAACTTGGTAAAATAAATTGCTCCATGTAATTCATCCAATAATTCATCAATCACAGGAATGGGAAATTTATCTTTAATGGTGAGCTTATTGAGCTCCCTATAATCCAGACACATTCGCCATGATCCATCCTTGTTGTGTACCAATACTACAGGAGCAGAGAAAGAACTTTGACTAGGTTGAATTATACCTGCCTCTAACATTTCTGCAATCATACGTTCAATTTAGCTCTTTTGGAAGTAAGGATATCTATAAGGCCTGATGTTTGGAGGAACACTTCCTGGAATCAAATGAATAGCATGATCATGATCACAAATAGGTGGGAGTCCTTTGGGAGTTTCAAACACCTTGGAATGATTGTCCAAGACTTGTTGGAGATCTGTAGAAATAGATGATTTTGATGTCTGAACTTCTAGTGAGCATAATTGTGCAATTACGCCTCGTTGTTCTTTCTTTAGAAGCTTTGTCATGACATTAGAGCTTATTATCCTTCCTGGCTTCCCTTCAATACCCCGTAATTCGACTTCCTTTCCTTCTGAAAAAAATTTCAAGAAAAGTTCTTGAAAATTAAAAGCTACCGTCCCCAAAGATTGTAACCATTGTGCTCCTAGTACAACATCAGCACCTCCCATAGGAATGGAAAGCATTGGACTAGTCAATACATATTCCCCCATGGTTAGCTTAATATTATGGCATTTTCCAGAGCGATTTATAGTTCCTCCATTTGCAACCATCACTTGACATTCTGGTGCTGGGTATAGGAAACAATTTAATTCCTTGGCTACCTTACAATGAATAAAATTATGGGTGCTACCTGAATCAATCAACACTACTACCTTTTTCTTCTTGATTTGTCCTTCTATCTTGAGAGTTTGAGGAGTGGTAATTCCTGCCAGTGCATTACACGATATGGTCGGATTCATTTCTTCCTCTTCTAGGGCTGGTTCCTGGTGTATATCCTCTTCTTGTTCATTTCTTCTTCCTCTTCACAATCTATGTAAAATAATTTCTTCTCAGCACACTTATGACCTTTAGTGTATTTGCTATCACAACTGTAGCAAAGCCCTTTTGCTCTTTTTTCTTCCAATTGTTGTGGTGTGAACCTTGTAGGTTGTGGAAATCTAGGCGTAGCAACACTTCCTTCTTTATAGAATTGAGTGGTAGGCTTCCTTGTCGCCATAATTTTACATTCAACTTTTCTTGCCAACCTGAATGCCTTCTCCAATGAATCAGGTTCCAAACGCGAACTTCATGTTGGATGTTATCCTTTAAAGTGCCTAGGAAGAGATCAATCCTGTGTGCCTCTGTAAGATCAGTTACCCTTATATTCAATTTTTGGAAGTCCTCAATGTGCTGCCCCACTAAACCCTTTTGTTTGAGATTTATCAATTGGGTAAAGAAGGTGTTGCTCTTTGTATCCTCATAATGTGCTATCATTTCCTCCGTAAAAATTGACCCAAGTGACAATTTTTTTACAGGAGCAAAGCCATTGATACCATACAAATGTATTTTGTTCTAAATGTAAAGTTGCAATGCGTACCTTTTGTGTGTTTTGCACGTTATGGAGATCAAAATATTGCTCCATCTGTAGTATCCATGTTACAGGATCCTTTCCATCAAACTTCCTCATATCCTTTTTTGGAATATGGTGGTTCTTCCCACCAACATTAGAGTTTATGAAATCATGATTAACATTTATTTTGTCCTCATCATGAGGTTCTTCTACTATCTTTTCACCATTAGGAAACATTTCTTGTATCAACTTTGTCAAACCTTCGATGTCTGTTTTTAGATCATTCTTCATGTTTTCCATCTTAGCTTCCATGCCAGCTTCCATGCCATCCATCTTAGCTTCCATGCCATCCATCTTAGCTTGCACGCCATCCATATTAGCTTCCATGCCTTTCTTCAAAACTTCCATTTCATTTTTTGTTGCTCTTTGCGAGAGTGAAATTTGTTGCACTTGCTCTTGTAATTTTGATAGATCATGTTGCAATTCTTCATCTTCATGAGTCATAGTAGAGCCTTCTGAAGGCTTAATGGGTGTTGAATTATTTTTTCTGGGCATATTTTAGAACCCAATATTGATACAATACTGCCTTAGAATCAAAATTAATTGATTCTTCAACAAGACAAATACAAGGTCGGAAAAAAAAAATACACACTTTTTCTTGCTTTTGAGGAGCTCGTGTTGAAATTAGATTATCTTTGTGATTGCAGCACTTAAATATTTTATTTTACGTACCAAAGTAGCCCTGCGAATTATCTTTGAATGCCACGGGTGCGACCTGATTTGGATTCTCCAAGACAAAGTTGTGTCCAATCTCCCACAATGACCTAATTATGGACTGGTTCAGTAGAGCGAACTTGTATGACTTTCCACGTGTCACTGTTTCATCCTTCGTCTCTGAAATTGATAGCCAAGAAACTATAGTCCGTGTACTTACGACCAATTTTTACGGAACTCCAATCTGATGCCCAGAGAGAGAGTTATTGAATTTTTTCCACGATCACCTCTTTGAGATGAAATTCAGGAGCTTGAAAAAGCACTACCTTGCACAGATCATATCTCCAAAAATATTGCGAACCAAGCTCTGAAATTTTTTCACGGATTTCTTCAGGATTTCAACTTCGTACCATAGGAATTTCATATTCTGAACCTTCATAGAAAAAAATTTATAGCGCAAATTCCATGATGACCTATTTAGGAGCTTGAAAAAAGACCTAACTTCCACATATCATATCTCCGAAAATATTGCGAACCAAGCTCTGAAATTTTTAGAAAATCTTCCTCCGGATTTTGGCTTCACACCTTACAAAATTTTAAACACGAAACTTCGTAGAAAAAATTTATAAACGAAAATTCCCACGATGACACATTTGGGCAATAAAACCCTAGAATCCAAAGCTGCGATACCCAATGTAAAATGTTGTGTATTCGACTCCCAATAATAGAAGAAAAGAGGTATCAACACCTTATAAATGAGCCACTTCGGGGGGGCAACCTCCAATACATTACATAAATGAAAAATTCTTGGATGATCCAATTTACAAAACCTCCTTTCTATATATAGGAGTCCATGGGGCCATAATGTAATCCTAGTGGGCCACAATGTAATCCTAGACGACCTAACAATAATAATTTAAGGGCACAATAATAAAAAAATGGGGGTTACAAGGGTACAATAATAACAATAAGGGGGTTACCCTAACAACAATAAGGGACTATACTAGTAATATAGGGACCTAACATATTTTGAACAACCTCAAGGTTTTGAAGTAAAGCATGGGAAGAATCATGTTTGCAGGTTGAAGAAAGTGTTATATGACTTGAAGCAAGCCCCCAGAGCTTGGTATGCCAACATAAAAAATTACCTAATGAAACTTGGATTCACGAGAACTAGTGTTGACCCAAACCTATGCTTCAAAGTGGTCCAAGGTATGCCTTTGATTTTTGTTTTATATGTTGATGATTTATTCTTTATAGATAGTGAGCCTTTGATGCTCAATTGTAAGAGGGATCTAGCCTCCAAGTGCAAGATCAAATATCTTGGTTTGATGCATTACTTCCTTGGATTAGAAGTGTGGAAAAATCCAAAAGAGGTTTTCTTAATGGAGGAAAATATCTCATGAAATTTTTGGAAAGATTTGGAATGGTAGAACGCAAGTCCTTGGCTACACCGATGGAGATGAACTTCAAGAAGTTATGTGGATATGTTGTTGGAGCTAACTTGGAAAATCCCTCTGAGTATCAACAGTTGATTGGGGCATTGATGTTCATTGTGTCTGATATATTTGCATGGGATGATTAACCTTGGTCTGAGATATATTAATGGAGATGTACTCATTCGTACATTGGTGATTACTGGGCCAAAAATCCTATTGACAGGAAAATCACATCAGGATGTTGCTTTAGGGTTTTGGCATGATATCTTGGATGAGAAGGAAAAAAAATTCCATATCTTTGAAACTGTAAAGGAGCATAGTATGTTCTATACTAGCATGGCTAGTTGTGAGGACATATGGTTGAGGAAGCTCTTTCGAGAGTTTTTTGAATATGTTCTCGACACAATAGTAAAAAATTGTGATAAAAAGAGTGAGGTCTGATTAATGATTGTTAAATTTGTAAACTAGGGCCAAGCTCCATGTTGCACTACTCATATGATGGAGATGATATTTTTGTTGGATTCGTCTTTCGTAGAGGTGAAATATTGATCTAAATATCATCTTGTTTGGATGAGAAAAAGTTGGATTTTGAATTTATTTTCCACACATGTGCAATTTTTCAAGGTTGGCCATAATCGTAATGTACGCTCACAAGCCCCAAAATTTGTGTTACACACCCACAATGATGGATATAAAAAGGAGAGACATGATTCTCATTTCATCATTCACTCATCTCACACATCGCACTCTCATATAATTGATTTGTACAACCTTAGAGGCTTTTATCTCTCCTCCACATGTGTGAATGAGGACGTTGCATTTTTTAGATTGTTTTTAGGGCTTTCCTGGCAGCGTTGACTAGTGTTGACTTTGGGTCAACTCTCACTGTTTGACTACATTTTCAAGGAAAAGAATATTATCTAGAGAGGCCACAACAGGAGACACAAAAATCGAGGTCAAACATTTACTTTGACCACAACATTGACCACAACATTGACTGTTGTTTTGACCGCAAAGTTTGACTTCTTTTTGACCAATTTTGTGGACTATTTTGGGCTGAGTGTGACTTTGATTGAAGGCCGAATTTGACCAAATTTGACCAAGATTGATTGGAGGTTAAAGTGATGGTTTGACCAACGAAGTCTTTGTTGGATAGGGCATCTTGTTAACTACTGTAAAATACATTTTCTCTCTCTCTGTTGAATAAGAAGAATTATAAATTCTTGTGTCTCTTGTCTTGGGTTGCCTTCTGTCGATTTATTTTATCTTCTATCAGCATTTACTTTCAATGGTTATGTGATTTCAAATCTAAAATTGAATTGGGCCAATAAGAAAGATTGCATTAAATTTCTCTAAGCGTAGAACATACCATGATTAACTAAAATTAACATAGATAATCCCATGTTTCATGATAAGTCCAAGTATATTGAGATCATGTATCATTACATATGAGATATTGTGTAGAGAGGAGAATTGATACTCCATCACATTTCGACTGATGAACAGAAATAAATATACTCTAGAAGGATTTGCCAAAAGGAAAGTTTTTGGTCTTCAGAGAGCATATTCAACTGATGGGTGTGACCCTCCTAGGTAAGGGTCCCAGTTGATCAAGAACACTATGCATAGCTCTTCCCGCATGTTGAGCTCCCAGGGTGAGGATTGGAGCAGTAAGGGATCCTAAGGTTGAGGGAACTTTACACAATAGGATAGGATGTGATCCTTACCCCTGTGTTTCTCCCCCTACCATCAAGTCTGGGAATTAGCATATATACCCCAGTTGGAATCCTACTGACAAGTCGGGCTTGTTTGGATTGGGCCTCCCCAACTGGCCAATGGGTTGAGGTGACTTGAGATAGGGTGTGATCCTTACCCGGATTGGTAAGTTTATCTCGCTCAAGTTTTGGGATGCAAGTGTTATGACCCTTGACTCTTGAGGGTCTCGATGGAGGATCAGTAAATAATACGAAAAAGTGTGATACTTAAGTATATCTCACCTATTGTCACTAGAAGATAGGATAGATTGTGATCTTTAAGTCAATCTCACCTATTATCACATGTCAATATGATAGAGTGTTATCATTGCCCTTGCAGTAAGTAGATATCTCCTATTATCCTTGATATAATTTGGTAGCTTGAGTTCCCCTATGATGTCAAACTCTTCATTTAGATTCCAGAGAGTTCAACAGATGAGTGAAAATTAGAAGAGATGACATTTGAGATAGGAAATATGATCCAACCAAACATTTCTCCCTAGTTGAGAGGGAGTGTTAATTTGGTAGCTAAGGGAAAAATTCCCTCCTTTGGAGGACCTTCCTCATTCAGAGGAGACCCTTTTTTCACTTGGACGAATTTAATTTGGTCAAAAAAATATATATTTTTAATGTGAAAACCCTGAAGTGCACAAAAGTACAGGTGAGCTTTAAAGACAAATTGGGTCGCCAAAGAATCATATAAATACAAGTCAATGGAACCTAATTTGGACACACATCACACGTCTCTCTCTCCTCTCTTGATTGGTTAGTACATATGAAATTTCATGGTCATATTTTCACACGTGCAAGGAGGAAGGAGGTCTTTTTTTCTCTTACTCAAAGTTTGACTTCTGTTTGGGACAATTTGACTAGCTCATTGACCAACTTTGACTTGTCATTTTGATTTGATTTTACCTATTTTGGATCTGTTCTTGGAGGATGCATTCTTTGGCATAAATATCGAGTATTTATGGGTAGTTTGACTTCTATTGAACACACATTTTTACAACATACTTTCTCTCTATATACTAGGTTTGACAGAGTTGTTTGGGATTGTTTTGACTTTATTTTGACCAACATTCAAGGCCACATTTTTGGGCATTTTATCGAGCTCTTTTGGAAAAGTCTTACCATTGACTAATGGAATAGTTAGGGCATATTTGACTTCTATTAACTTAGAACATAATTGCAAATTTTAAAGTTTGACTAGATTTGACATTTGGTCTCATCTCTTGGATTTTGGATGTTGGTATGTTGAAAATTCAAAGAATTTGACCTTTGAATCTTGAATGGTGAATTGTATGATTGTAATCTCTACACTAAACATTTTATGACAATTTAATAAGAAGAATTTGAAATTTTTTTCCCCCTTGTGGAGTTTTTTCCTAGTCTTTGACCAATTTTGTCTCTTGGTATCGCTCTTGATTGTCTTCTAGTGTACATTTCATTTATTGTTCTATCTACAATTTCTATTTATAATCGGAAGATTAATTTATTTCCAATTGAAGAGAGGAATTGGCTAAAGTGATTGTAACAACATAGGATAATGGAAATTTAACAAGTTAAAGGTTAAACACTCCTCTAAGGGAGCCAAATGATGAATGAAATGTTCTTTGAAAAGAAACTTCAAGAGTTTGGAAGAAGAAGGATGAACGTTGTGTGATTTCTCTAAAATCCCAAAGCAAGAAAAGTGTATGGTATGTTGACAATGGATTCTCAAGACACATGAAAGGGGATAGAAAAAAAATTTCATCTCTTCAGGAATAAAATGATAGAATAGTCTCATTTGGGAACAATGGATCAACTAAGGTTATAGGAAAGGGTATGCTTAGAAGCAATTATTCCATGGTAGAAGAGTTTTTCTTCTCATTAAAAATATGAATTGTAACATGTTGAGTGTAAAATGTGTGATGAAGGACACACGCTTCTGTTTAAATCAAGAAAATGTGAAATAAGTAGGGAGAAACAGGTAAGTTAGTTGCAACAACAAAAAGAAATTCAAATGATATATACACCCATTATGAGGTTGGAAAAAAAGGATGTTTTTTGTCTAAAGAGGATGAAAGTTGTTTTTGAAATAGAAGCATGGGCAAACAAACTTTGATAACCTTTTAAAAATAATTAAAAGCGAATTTGTAAGAGAAATTCTAAAAATTTCAAAATCAACAAGTACCATGTGCAAGCAATACAAGCATCAAAAAGAGAAAAGGGTTGAATTCAATACCAAGTAACATTCCACTTCAAAACCATTAGAGTTGGAGCATACCGGTCTATGTGGTCCAATGAGAACTAAAGGATTGGGAGGGGAAAAATAATTCATGTTTTTTATCGATGATTACACCAAAATGGAAGTATTAAGTTTTATGAAGAAAAATTCAGAGCATTTAAATGTTTCGAAACCTATAAAGAAATGGTTCATAATGAAATTGATTTGAGAATCAAGTGTTTATGATCTGATAATGTAGGATAATTTACATTCAAATAATTCCAATAATATTGTGAAGAACAATGGATAAAAATACAATTCTCGGCAGCCATGACCCCATAATAGAATAGAGTTGCTGAATGAAAAAACCGAACAGTAGATGAAATGGCTAGGACCATGTTAAATTATTCCAAATTGGGTGATGGAGACAATTTTGTGCATTTTAAACAGAGGAATTCCTAGAAGAAACAATGACAAGACCCCATATGAATTATGCAACAGGACACCAAAAAACGTAAAGCACTTCAAAATCTTTGAAAATAAATTCTACATAAAGAGGGGAAATGAAGGCATATTTGTTGGGTACTCACATAAAATAAAGGCATACAAATTCTATAATTTGAGACTCAACAAGATAGTCGAAAGCATTAATGTGACATTTGATCAATTTTGTGGAAAAAAGGTTGAGCAATGAGGCTCATCTTCAAAGGAACAAGACGCAGAAGAACTAGAACAATAAGGAAGAATAAAAGAAAAGGAATAATTAGATGAAGAGTCAACTATCAACCGGGAAGAAACAAAAGATAATCAACATGGACCTTCTAAAACTTTTAAACAATGGTATCAAAAGAATCATCCTTCAAAGAAAATCAACAATGACGTGAATGCAGGAATAGGAACTAGAAAAATTTGAAAAATATGCATTCCAAAACAAGAACATATTGTGTTGTTATCCACAACTGATCCTAGAAGCTTTAAAGAAGCCAACCATGATGAAAACAGGATCAAATCCATGGAATAACTAAATCAAATAAAAAATAATAAAACATGGGAATTGGTTCCAATACCTAGGGATATAAATGTCATTGGTACAAAATGGGACTTTAGGAACAATATGGACGAAGATGGACATATAACTAGGAACAAAGCAAGATTGGTATGTAAAGGATATGCGCAGGTTGAAGGAATAGATTTTGGAGAGACATTTTACCTATTTGTTAGGATGGAAGCACTCATGATGTATTTGTCCTATACTTGTTCAAGAAAGATTAAGGTTTATCATAAGGACATCAAATCGGCCTTTATAAATGGAGAATTGGAAGAAGAAGTTTACATAGAGAAACCCAAAGGATTTCTACTTATAGAAAAGAAAGACTATGTATGTAGATTTAAGAAAGCCTTGTATGGTCTTAAACAAGCTCCTATAGCCTAGTATGCATGTCTGGATAGGTACTTGCAACAAAAAGGTTTCAAAAGGGAATTTTCAATGGCAACGTATACATAAATATTGAACAAGACAACTTGACTCTAACTGAAGTGTATGCGAATGAAATCATCTTTGGAAGCGATGATGACAAGATAAGAATATTTTTTTCCAAAAATATGGAGAGTGATTTCAAGATGTCCTTAGTGAGTTAAATTTCTTCTTGGCACTTCATATATCTTGAGAAAATGATGAAATATTCATCTCCTAAAGTAAGTATATTGAGGAAATGTTGAAGAGGTTCCAAATGGAAGACTATAAACAAGTTAGCACTCCCATGGTGACCAATTGCAAGTTGAGAAAGGACGATGAATATAAGGAAGCAGAATAGAGATTGCATAGATCGATGATTGGAAACCTATTGTATGTGACGACTTCGATACTAGATGTGATGCAGAAAATTCGATAGGTGGCATGATTCCAAGAAACACCAAATGAATCCCATGTTGTTGTAGTGAAAAGAATCTTCTAATACCTCAAAGGAACAACAAATTTTTGGCTATGTTATAAAAGGGAATGAATTAACCTTGACAACTTATATAGATGCACACTGGGAAGGAAATACTGAAAGCACCAATGGAGCAACCTTTTATTTGGGTGATTGTCGTATTTCATGGTTAATCAAGAATTGGTGTTCAGTCTCCTTGTCCATAACATAAGCGGAATATATCACAACAATAACATGTTGTACTCAGGTTCTCTAAATGAAGTAAAATCTGTGGGATATCCAAGTGAACTTTGATGAGCCCTTTCTGATATTCAGTGAAAACACTAGCACCATAAGTATTTCCAAAAATTTTATCATGCATTAAAAAAAAACACCTTCCTATTAAATACCAATTTCTTCAAGAGAATGTTGCAGAGAAGAATATCAAGGTAGACTACATTGGGAAAAAGGAACAAATATATAACATCTTAACCAAGCCTCCACCATGATAGATATTTGAGTATCTTCAGCAGAATCTCAAGGTTCTACTAGGCTCACATTGATATGCATTCCATTCAACCAGGAAGATAAGAGGAGAAAGGCATGTTACAATAAGAGAGAAGAAGTTATCTTGTTAGAGGGAGTCACCCTTTGTCATTAATGTCAAAGGGGGAGAGAAATAAGAAGAGGAAGGTCAAAGGCATGAATTCATGGGGAGAAGCAGTCACAAGGGGATTATGTGTGTTTCCATCAATGACAAAGGGGGGATTGTTGGAATTTGGTTATCATTGATGTCAACCCAAGTAGCAACCAGAAGAATCCCCACCTTCAATGACAAAAATTAGAAGGGATATTAGTATGTTTAGTATCAATACCATATTAATTTAATTCTCTTCATCATGATGATTCTAACAATAGGTGGTACACATCATAATTCCTCACGGTTGAGTAGATATTCATGATAAAACTTGGAGCCCCATTTTGTGGTCTAGAATCCCTAAAGAAGATGTTACAAGTAAACTACACCGTGAGGATGGAACTAAACTACATGTGGGATACCTTTACTTGTATCAAGAGAGATCGTAGTGGTGGTAGTGGAATCAGAAATTTTATCCAGGGAGGTCAACTAGGAACACGTTCTCAAAATCCATTTTGAACGCTTTGATCGAGAATGTCACTTTTTTGGGGCATCTCACTAAGCTTGGGAAAATAGGTACAATAAGGGACTACATTGATCCTTTTGAAAAATTGGTCATCAGAACTAAAGGAGTAGTTGATGTCTTTCACTTGGAATGTTTCATCAGTGGCCTAAAGTAATCCGTCCAATCCCATGTACGAATGCATCACCCAACTACCTGGTTGGATGCATGCCGCAAGGCCTTAGATGTAGAATTATCCTTAAATTCCCAGTCCAATCATCCAAATTTCGTCACAAAGACACATCCCACCAAGGCTACAGGCCCCACCCAAACACTTAAGGTTCAAAAGGTGTTGCCAGCAGAAATTACCAAAAGAAGGAAACAAGGAATCTACTACTACTATGATGACAAGTACTCCCCATGAAAAAAATGTAAGGAACCAAAATTATTTCAAATTGATCCTACTAAAAATATCCCGGTTGTTGAAGCTCCATCCATTGAAGGTCCATATATGTTAGGTCCCTATATTACTAGTATAGTCCCTTATTGTTGTTAGTGAAACCCCCTTATTGTTATATTTGTACCCATGTAACCCCCATATTGTTATTATTGTGCCCTTACATTATTATTGTTAGGTCGACTAAGATTACATTGTGGCCCCATGGACTCCTATATATAGAAAGGAGGTTTTTTCATTTGTATCATCCAAATGTTGTTCATTTATGTAATTTATTGGAGGTTCCCCCCTCGAATTGGCTTATTTCTAAGGCGTTGATCTCTCTTTTCTTCTATTTTGGAGTTGGTTTCATAACATTTGGTATCAAAACTTTGGATTCTAGGGTTTCGTTGTTCCAAACAGGACATCATGGAATTTTCGCTATAATTTTTTCTATGAAGGTTCAGAAGCTGAAATTTTTATAAATCGAAGCTGAAACCTTGAGGAACTTCATGTAAAAATTTCATATCTTGGTTCACAATACTTTCGAAGATATCATCTGTGGAAGTTAAGGTTTGTTTAGGCTCCCGAATTTCACCTAAAATAATTCATTGTGACATTTCCACTATAACTTTTTTTCTATGAAAGTTAAAAAGCTGAAATTGTTACAGAGCAAAGCTAAAATCCTGTGGAATGTCTTGTAAAAATTTTAGATCTTGGTTTTCAATATTTTCGGAGATATGATATGTGGAAGTTAGGGTTTTTTCAGGATCCTGAATTTCATCTCAAAGAGGTGACCATGGGAAAATCATCATAACTCTCTCTCTGAGCGTCGGATTGGAATTTTGTAAAAATTAGCTGCAAGTGCACGGATTGTAGTTTCTTTTATATCAATTTCAGAGCCGAAGGAGGAAACAGTGGCACGTGGCACATCGTACAAGTTCGCTCTACTGAACCAGTCCATAATTAGGTCATTGTGGAAGATTGGGCATAACGTTGGCTTGAAGAATCCAAATCAGGTCAGACCTGTGGCATTCAAAATAAGATTGAGAGTGCTACTACAAGGCTGAATTTCATATATTTAAGATCTGAAATCAAAAAGATAATTCAATTTCAATATTGAGCTCCTCAAAAGCAAGAAAAAGGTGTGTATTTTTTTCTGAATTGCATAAGTCTTGTTTGAAGAATAAATTTGAATTGATTCCAAGGGAATATTGTAGAATAGATATCAGTATTGGATTCTAAAATGCCCCCTAAAAAGAGTTCAACACCCACTAAGCCTTCATAAGGCTTTACTATGGCTCATGAAGATGAAGAAATGCAATATGACATATCAAAATTACAAGAGCAAACGCACCAAATTTCTCTCTCGCAAAGAGAAAAAAAGAAGATGAAATGGATGTTTTGAAGAAAAGCGTGGAAGATACGATGGATAGATTGAAGAATGATATGTAAGAAAAAATGGAAGGTTTGAAGGAAGACATGGAAGGTTTGAAGGAAGGTTTGTCAAATTTGATACAAGAAATGATTCCTAATGGAAAAAAGATAGTAAAGGAAAATCATGATGAGAAAAAAATAAATGTTAATCATGATTTCATAAAATCCAATGTTGGCTTGAAGAACCACCATATTCCAAAGATGGATATGAGGAAGTTTGATGGCAAGGATCTCGTAACATGGATACTACAGATGGAGCAATATTTTGATCTCAATAATGTTCAAAACACACAAAAGGTATGCATTGCAACTTTACATTTAGAACAAAATAAATTTGTATAGTATCGATGGCTTTGCTCCCATAAAAAAATTGTCACTTGGTCAATTTTTACAGAGGAAATGATAACACATTATGAGGATACAAAGAGCAACACCTTCTTTAGCCAATTGATAAATCTCAAACAAAAGGGTTTAGTGGGGCAGCACATTGAGGACTTCCAAAAATTGAATATAAGGGTAACTGATATTCCAGAGGCACACAGGATTGATCTCTTCATAGGCACTTTAAAGGATAACATCCAACATGAAGTTCGCGTTTTGGAACCGGATTCCTTGGAGAAGGCATTCAGGTTGGCAAGAAAAGTTGAATGTAAAATAATGGCGACAAGGAAGCCTACCACTCAATTCTATAAAGAAGGAAGTGTTGCTACGCCTAGATTTCCACAACCTACATGGTTGACACCACAAAAATTGGAAGAAAAAAGAGCAAAAGGGCTTTGCTACAGTTGTGATAGAAAATACACTAAAGGTCATAAGTGTGCTGAGAAGAAATTATTTTACATAGATTGTGAAGAGGAAGAAGAAAATGAACAAGAAGAGGATATACACTAGGAACCAGCCCTAGAAGAGGAAGAAATGAATCTGACCATATCGTGTAATTCATTGGCAGGAATTACCACTCCTCAAACTCTCAAGATAGAAGGACATATCAAGAAGAAAAAGGTAATAGTGTTGATTGATTCAGGTAGCACCCATAATTTTATTCATTGTAAGGTAGCCAAGGAATTAAATTGTTTCCTATACCCAGCACTAGAATGTCAAGTGATGGTTGCAAATGGAGGAACTATAAATTTCTCTCGAAAATGCCATAATATCAAGCTAACCATGGGGGAATATGTATTGACTAGTCCAATGCTTTCCATTCCTATGGGAGGTGCTGATGTTGTACTAGGAGTACAATAGTTACAATCTTTGGGGACGGTAGCTTTTAATTTTCAAGAACTTTTCTTGAAATTTTTTTCAGAAGGAAAGGAAGTCGAATTACGGGGTATTGCAGGGAAGCCGGGAAAGATAATAAGCTCTAATGTCATGACAAAGCTTCTAAATAAATAACAACGAGGTGTAATTGCACAATTATGCTCACTAGAAGTTCCAACATCAAAATCATCTATTTCTGCAGATCTCCAAAAAGTCTTGGACAATCATTCCAAGGTGTTTGAAACTCCCAAAGGACTCCCACCTATTCGTGATCATGATCATTATATTCATTTGATTCCAGGAAGTGTTCCTCCAAACATCAGGCCTTATAGATATCCTTACGTCCAAAAGAGCGAAATTGAACGTATGATTGCAGAAATGTTAGAGGCGGGTATAATTCAACCTAGTCAAAGTTATTTCTCTTCTCCTGTAGTATTGGTACACAAGAAGGATGGATCATGGCGAATGTGTCCGGATTATAGGGAGCTCAATAAGCTCACCATTAAAGATAAATTTCCCATTCCTGTGATTGATGAATTATTGGATGAATTACATGGAGCAATTTATTTTACCAAGCTGGATCTTCATTCAGGATATCATCAAATTAGAATGAAGACTGAAGATATTCCAAAAATAGCATTTCGAACTCATGAGGGTCATTATGAATTTTTTCTCATGCCTTTTGGCCTTACCAATGCACCTTCTACATTTCAAGGGTTGATGAATTCCATTTTCAAACCCTTCCTTAGAAAATTTGTGCTAGTATTTTTTGATGATATACTAATCTATAACATGTCTTGGAAGGATCATGTTCAACATGTTGACAGGGTGCTCAAACTATTAGAGGAGAAACAATTATATGAAAAAACATCCAAATGTTTATTTGGAGTACAAGAGGTGGAATATCTGGGTCATATTGTATCTCACGAGGGTGTTAAGGTAGACCCTAACAAAATTAAAGCCATTAAGGAATGGAAAGTCCCCACAACCATAAAGCAATTGCGAGGATTTCTCAAGTTAACAAGGTATTATCGAAAGTTTGTTAAGAATTATGGGAGAATAGCAGCACCTCTAACAACATTATTGAAGAAAGATGCATTTTCATGGACTCCTGAAGCAACTAAGGCCTTTGAACATCTTAAAGAGGCAATATGCCTAGCATCGGTCTTAGCTATGCCAGACTTCACAAAAACTTTTATTGTGGAATGTGATGCCTCAGGAAATGGAATTGGTGTTGTTTTAATGCAAGAAGAAAGACCCATTGCTTTTGAAAGTCGTCCAATCAAAGGAAAGTATTTACAGAAACCTATTTATGAGAAGGAAATGTTAGCAATACTGCATGCAGAAAAGAAATGGAGAACTTACATAATGGGAAGACACTTCAAGGTAAAAATTGATCATGATAGTCTTAAACACTTTTTGGAACAAAGACTATCTTCAGAAGAGCAGCAAAAATGGGTCACAAAGATGTTGGGTTATGACTTTGAAATAATCTACAAAAAAGGGAAGCTAAATGTTGCTGCAGATGCACTCTCAAGAAAGAATGAAGAGGTGGAAGCATTGCTTTGTGCCATTTCTATTATCCAACCAGATTGGATAACTGAAGCAAGAGATGAATGGAAGAAGGACAAAGATGTATGGATACTCATTCAAAAGTTGCAGCAAGATCCTAGTACATCTGATACATTTAGTTGGAAAAGTGATTCCTTATGGTACAAAGATCGCTTATATCTTTGTAAGAATTCCCAACTAAAACAAAAGATTCTTCTGGAATTGCACACTTCTCCTTTAGGAGGAGACTCAGGATTTTTAAAAACTTACCACAGGGTGAAGAAAGAATTTTTTTGGGATGGCCTTAAATCTGATATTCGAAAGTTTGTGGCGGAATGTTTGGTTTGCCAACAGAATAAAGTGGAAACAATTAAGACCCCAGGACTTCTACAACCTTAATCCATTCCAAGTCAACGTTGGGAGGAGATTTCAATGGATTTTATCACAGGTTTACCTAAGTCCGAAGAAAAGAGTGTCATCATGGTGGTAGTTGATAGACTTACCAAGTATGCACACTTTTGTGCATTATCTCATCCATTTAAAGCAAGTACAGTTGCTACTACATTTATGGACACAATTCAAAAGCTACATGGAAACACAAGGGTTATTGTGAGCGACAGAGATCCCATTTTTACTGGAAATTTTTGGACGGAGTTATTTTCTTGTTTGGGTACTCAATTAGCTCATAGCTCATCTTATCATCCTCAATCTGATGGTCAAACTGAGATAGTAAATAAATGTTTGGGAGGATATCTTCGTTGTTTTGTATCTGATAAACAAACACAATGGGTCAAGTGGTTACCTCTTGCTGAATGGTGGTATAACACTTCCTTCCATACTGCAGCGAAAATGACCCCATTTATGGCACTTTATGGATATCATCCACCATCCATCACATCATCTTTAAGAGAAAAATCTAAGGTTCAAGCAGTGGAAGATCACATCGAGCATCAACAAGAAGTTCTCCAACTCTTAAAGGATAACTTAAATTTGGCACAAAATCGAATGAAACAATAGGCAGATCAACATCGCAGCGAGAGAAGTTTTGATGTAGGAGACTGGGTATTTTTATGGCTACAACCATACAAACAAATGTCCCTCAAGCAAGCTAAGAAGGATAATAAATTATCACCAAAGTACTATGGTCTTTACAAGGTGTTGCAAAAGATTGGTACTATGGCATACAAATTGGAGCTTCCTGCTTCTTCGCGAGTACATCCAGTTTTCCATGTTTCATGCTTAAAGAAGGTTATAGGAGAAAATCTTCCAGTTCAAACAATATTGCCAGAACTCGATGAGGAAGGAAAAATCATATTGGAACCAGAAGCGGTCATGGAAACAAGAACTCGACAACTACGGAATCGATCAATTTCAGAGTATCTCATCAAGTGGAAGAACTTACCCACTGAAGATTCTACATGGGAGGATGATAATTTTATACAGAAGCACCCAGAGCTACTCAAGCGTTGAGGACAACACTTGTTTGAAGGAGAGGGGCATGTTAAGCCCCTATATTAATAGTGTAGCCCCTTATTATGTTAGTGTAGCCCCCCTTATTGTTATTATTGTACCCCTGTAACCCCCATATTGTTATTATTGTGCCCTTACATTATTATTGTTAGGTCGGCTAGGATTACATTGTGGCCCACTAGGATTACATTATGGCCCCATGGACTCCTATATATAGAAAGGAGGTTTTGTAAATTGTATCATCCAAGAATTGTTCATTTATGTAAATGTACTGGAGGTTGCCCCCTCGAAGCGGCTCATTTCTAAGGCGTTTATCTCTCTTTTCTTCTATTTTTGGAGCTAGTTTCATAATAATATATCAGAAAATTTGTCCTGGTATTTTTTGATGACAACATAACATGGGAAAAACACTTTTAGCATGTTGACCATATACTGCAATTTCTCCAAGTTCACAAATTATTTTTCAAATTAGCCAAGTGCTCCTTTGGCATGGAAGATGTTATAACTCGTTTTAATTTTTCCTATGAATGTCTATACATTATTTCATTGTAAAAAAACAAAAATAAAAATCAAATATCAAAACAAAAAAAAAGAAATAAGAAAAGGAGAAAGTGGTTGAAGTTTTGATTTATTTTGATTAAATATATTTAGTTCTTAATGGAGGAATAAGGACTAATAATCAGGTTTAAAGCGCTTGTCATAAAATAAGTGCAACAATAAATGTCAAGCAGTGGGACCATGGAAATGATGAGCGGAATAATTAAACATCGAGAAATTCCAACAGCGATGATGAACCTGTGCAACAAGGCCCACAAGATGGGGCAAGCTCGACAACACAATTCATCTGATGTTTAACTGTAGCAGTGCCTCCGCAAAGAATTTTTGGTAGGCCTATTGACTCTAGATCACTGGCCTAGATCAACTGCGGAGGCACTCTTCCATAAATTTCCCATACAAACGAGCATGCCCCACTATTCCTCTCTCCACGTTGCTTATCCCTCTGCCACCCATCGCCTTTTTTTTCACATCATTCATTAAATTCACCCTAAAAATTGAATTTAAAATTCCTATGGAAGAATTTAATTTCCTTTCTTGCTTGCGTTCTTCCATTTAACCTATAAAACCATGTTTTGGCAGGCCTGTTGACTCTAGATCAATGGTCGAGATCAACTGCAAAGGCACTCTTCTATAAATTTCCCATACAAACGAGCATGCCCCACTATTCCTCTTGCCACGTCGCTTATCCCTCCGCCACCTGTCACCTTTTTTGTCACACAGTTCATTAAATTCACCTCGCAAACTAAATTTAAAATTCCTATGAAAGAATTTAATTTCCTTTCTCCCTCTCATTCTTCCATTTAACCTATAAAACCCTGTTTTTCACTCACTCTCATTTACATTTTATTCCTTCTCTTGTTGTCGTTCTCTTCGAATACACCAGCTAGCATCCCAGTCAGCACTATCTACCAGCACCAGGTATTTATACAGTCACTCATCGCTTCAATTATCCAAAAATGTCAAAGAAAACAACCTTAGTGAGGTCGTCTTCCCAAATTCCACTCATGGATACTAAAAGAGACATTTCTGACACTGTATGAACTATAAATCACCTTGAAATTTACCAGCATATCCTTCTCAATCAAGTTAATTCTCCAATTTATGTTGTTGCAGTTAGGTCTAGTGTTCTTTCATCTTTTATTTCCAAAACTCACTTATTCCTGGAATTTAGTTACAGTTAGTGTCATCCATGTACCTGCAAAATTGTTTTTTGATGAATAGGTTAGGAGAAAACATTTTCCAACTATCCTCCCTCCTAATTCAACAAGTGTTGTGCTTTCCCTCTGCAAGTAAATACAATTCCTTTTCCAAAGAAATATTGTTAGCTTATTTTGAAGATATTCCAGGACCGAAGTATTCCCAAATTATGTTTCACCTGATGACTGGTGGAAATTTTTTTTCTTTGGAATCAAATCAATTCCCTTTAGATGTTTTTGTTGAAGATGTCAGACCTATCCTTCAAATTTTAGCTAAAATATTGGGAAGAGAAGATGCTTCATTTATTGATAAAGTCACTTTAGGTGTTTTTAGTCTAATGATGAAACCTGAAGTTGTCTTGGATATACCTGCTTTTTGGGAGGGTGTAATCAATGCTCAGTTCATGAATCTTTCACTCACTAGTTATTTCAGATTCCCTTCCTTAATTACTTATCTTTTTATGTATACTCATGTTGAAAAGTTCATGCATTTGTGATTAAACATCTTGGATCCCCATAAGAATAAAAAATCAGTGGTGTTTTGGATTGATGTGGTGAGAAGGAGTTCAAGGAATGAAGGCCTGATAGATTTTTATTCCTCATTCCTTTTAGTGGCCTACTCAATTATTAATAGTTCACCTGCACCCTGTATATTTCCAAAAGCTCAACGTTTTCTTCAATTGAGCAAAGATATAAAAGTAGGAGACTGGTATTCTTTTAAGGATCATGTTGAAATTAGGTTTTATGGAGTTGAGGTTGAACCTTACATATTTCAAAACTTTGTTCCTATGAGGTTGTTTTCTTTAGAGTTTACAAGACAATGTATAAATGTTGACCAAGTGAAATTTGTTCCAGCAAGGAAAGGACATCTTTTTAAATTACCAAAAATTGGTGGGCCTTTCATTGTAAACACCAAACAAGCAGAGGAAGTACAAAAATTACTTGAAGGGATGGATTTACTATTGGGATAAAAATGTGCCTATGGTCCATTTGATGTGATTTCCAACAGAAGAGTAGAGAATGGTTATGCTCCTTTCTTGCATGAATCTTGACCAAAAATTGAAAAAATGGAAAATGGAGGGCAATCTGTTTCATCAGGAGGAATAGAGGTTGAAACACCTTTACAAGATGAGAAGAACTTGAAGAGAGGTCGTGAAGTTATTTGGATGAAGATGCAGATGGAGTAGCTAAAAGAGAAAATTTTTCCGATGAAGGAAGTGTAGCATCAATTTCTAGTTTCTAGCTATAGTTGGGGGAGACAAATTGCACACCATCTTATCTCCTTACAGAAGAATATTCTCAGAACTCTGTCCCCATGATAAAGCAAATGTTTTCACAAATTTAAGACATAAACAGAAAAAACTGAGAAAGTATGGAATCTCAACTGGAGGCCCAATATTCTTCAGATTATCAAACAAGATTATTATATGCTATGGATTTGAAAAGAAATCAACTAAGGATTTCATTTTCTCACCCTTCTGCATTATTTGTTTCCTCTTCAAAAGGTTTTAAGACTGTCAATTTGAAAATAGATGCTAAGAAGATACCTTGGCCTGAAAAAATTAATCTCCACAGGAAGAATGGAGAATTAATCGATAATGACCTGAATAAAACCATTTTAGCTACTATCAAAGCTGAGGGTATGGTGGGAAAATGTTTTGATTAGTTAAATCTAGAAAAGGAAAATTCAAGAGCCTTGACTAACCAGAACGAAGAATTGAAATTTTTTTTTGTCAAGATTGGGGTGAACCTTGAATATAGAAGTGCAGTCCAAAAGTTATTATCAGGTACTGAAGAAGAGATTCAAGTGCTCAGGAAGAAGCTAAAGTTACCTTATGTAGAACATCCAATGGCTACAGAAGTATCACAGGTTGAGAAAGAGAAAGAAGTGTTAACCCATGAATTGTTACAGAGGAATGAAGAAGTGACCAAGCTTAAAGAAAAGAATCTTCTCTTGCAACAACAAATTGATTCACATGTTTGTGCAATTCTAGTGTCATCAGAATTAGAAGACCCAACCACAAAATTAACTTAGGTTATGACTGATTTAAAAATTATTGAGAATGAGATGAAAAGGAATCAAAGTGATTTTCAAAATTTTATGAAAATCATCAAGCCTACTAAGCATAAACTATTAATGTCAAAAGAGACTGCTAAAAAATACAGGAAAGGATGCCAGATTTCCTACCAAGAGATTAAAGAAATGAAAGAGAAGGTAAAAGGGAACATGTCCCTTATTCAAGCAAAGGTGAAATGACATTATTAACACAGTAAAAAAAATTTGGGAATTTTTAATTATTATTAAAGAACAAAAATTGATTGTGAGAGATTTAGAAAGTATAATCATGGTACAAACAGAAATTGGAGCAAAGGGATCAATTTTCCAAGAGAATGATTAATTTTGTAAACTCTAAGTCTGCTCAAGAATTAAAAGAATTTGGAGTTGAAGATAGGATTGAATATTTGATAGAAATAAACAAGATGACAGTGAAAAATTCATACAGGAAAATGGTAGAGAAAAATATGAATGAAGTGAAAAACGTTGTCATGAAGTTCAATGTTGTTTTTTATAAAAGAACAAACACAGGTTTACCATCATGTTGGGATCAACATGGGAATTTTCTACCTTGGGAGACCTATGAGACATTGTTGGTGGAGGCTAAAAGAAAAATTGGCTCAACACATGAAAAAACTGTAGTACTCAAAGGAGCTACTATTGTCAATTATCTGCATAAAGATTTTTAGCTTCTTTGGATGATGAAGACTCTTTTTATTGAAAAACATACATACCGCAGGATAACCAATTTCAGGATGGCACATGTAAAGTTTATCAAGAGCCTAAATACAAACATAGATATTTGGAGGAAGTGCAAAGAATGGATGTCACCCCACACAGCTAGCACATAAGAAGCAACTGATGCATCAAGACGTTCCATTGTTCCATAGTCACAAGTTATTCAATGACAAAGTGATTTTATTTCTACCATAGTTTTATTTCATAGAGTATAGTAGAGATGTTTTGTTTTAATGTAATATTTATTTTTCAAATGTAATGATTGAATATGAGGAAAATTGGTCCCAAATTAGTTTAGGAGGTTGACAATTTTATAATTTCCCTTTCGAAATTTTTTTATAAAAAATACTTTCAAAGGAGAAGTAAGGGTTCCAGAATTTTGGAGAGGCAATCACACTTTTTTACTTTCGCTCTTCATGTGCATTTGAATAATTTTTTCAAGTGATTCCAGAATTTTTTAGGTATGATAAGTTTTCTCTGTCACATCTTATGTTAATGCTTTCTTCTTAGAAAAGATTAATGAAGTTGTTGGGATTTTATTTTACAGTCCTGTGATTTTGAGTTCCTGTAAATTAAAGATAAAAATCCTTAATGATGCGCTCCTATTTTCTAATTTCCATTTCATGCTAATCATAATTTCATCTAAAGTTGAAGATAAAATATTATGTTTGAAGCAGCTTGTTTGATATGGATTTATGCAAGAACACAATAAAATACATGAATAAACATAAATGCAGATATGAAATGGAAATAAACCTTCATTTCATTAATATCAAATAACTGAATATGCTTATAGACATAATGGACATAAACTAGCTGGGGCGATGGTTGCTTATCATTAAAAAGAGATGTGGTGGCTACATGCCTATGAAATGTGTTACAATGAGGCTCGAAGACCTATTCATTATTGATAAACAATGGAAAACCCTAAACATCCAAAAACCTAACCCTAGGAGATGAAACACCAAATTATGGGCCTCGTTGGGCTAAATTGGTACATCAATTTCTCGAGGTCATAACTTTGGCATACGATCTTTGTTTGATGCAAATGATACCTCGTTAGAAATATCTATCCCAGGAATAAAACTATTGATATTAAATGTAAAGTTGAACACTCACATTTTTCTATAGTGATTTTCCAAAAAAAATGTCGTTTAGGGCCTCAAAATGGCTCCAGAACTTCAGGACTCGAAAAATTGCCAAAAATAGTAAATTGTGCTACAATTAAGGAAACTAAAAAACTAAAAAAAAAAAGGGTGGGGGTACAAGTGGAATAGGTGGGTGGCCACCAATATCCACCTAGATCGTTCCTCCCCCCTTAGGAAGCAATGGTCCCCATTGCATTGAGTTCCTCTATGAGATGAGGAAACTTCTGTGAAACTTGCTCCCTGTTGAGCCACTTGCCCTGGTGAAGGAGTTGGCCTGCTTTGACAAATCGATATAGTTGGATCCTTTGTTGTCAGGTGTTCTTGATATGTGTGTCCATGATCTGATCAGTTGTGGCTTATTCCATGTAGTCTGGGTTTAACTCCGTTGGGTGAGTTGTTCTGCAATGTCAGATGTGTCTAGTAATGGTGGAAATTATGGCCGAAGGTGATCCATTTTGAAGACTGGGTGTCAACCAAGGAATGGGGGAATGTTGAGCTCAAATGAATTTCCTCCCACAGCCTTGATAATGGTGTAAGACCCATATCAAAGTGGTATGACCTTTCGATGAGCTCTGGTTAGTTCGTCTTTCTGCAAATGCAACCAAACTTTGTTGCCCACCTGGAACTTGTGTGGCACCCGATGTTGATCATGCCGCTGCTTGTGCTTGGCATTGGATTTCTCCAAGATATCGTGGAACTATAGGCAGATGTGTTAGAAGCGTTCAATAAATCTGTTTGCTTTATTAGCCTCAGACAATACATGTGAGGAGCTTGGCCTGATGTGCCATTTCTGCAACGACTCTTGGATCTGCCTCTTGGTTTCATCATTCTCTAGAACAAAATGTCGATAGATCGGCCCATTAGGTAGCGGCATGCCTGGGGTCAGATCAATGGAGTGCTTGACCTGATAGTGTAGAGGAACCCCTCTGGGTGAGGAGAAAATGTCCTTTTATTCCTCCATGACTTTGTCCATCTGCTATTGTCGCACGAGGGAGCTGTGTTTGGAGTTTGCGACCACAATCTTCTTCTTTCCCTATGGGTGAATCGTAATGAAAAAAAAATATTGTTTTGGGAAATAATCTTACTGCATTACTTTTCAATACTCAAAGAGATGGCAGAAGGCAGTACTACCTCCAGTATCCTATACAACTTATTTCCCAAAGTAATAATAACAAAATAAGGCCTAGACTCATACACAACATGTCGCTTCCACAAGTATGGTTGGCTTAATAATACATCATACACGTTAAGAGGAGAAACATCACACAACACCTCATTCGTGAAGCGCTTGATGTTATATGAAAGGAAACACTATTGGTTGATGCGAAGATCTCTTCCTTGGTGAAGCCACCTGATGGTATATGACTACAGGTATGTTGTGGTCGATAGGCCAAGCCGCTTCACGACCTCTACTGAAATGGGGTTTTTTGGGCTTCCGTTATCGACAAGGAATTGCACTGTGGAGAACCCTTCACCCACATCTGGGAATGGAGGCACTCCCCCTCCTCTAGATCCTCGGGCTCCTGCCTCTGGAGCTTGGTGTTGGAAACGGTGGCATGGGGTTCCGCATCAATGATCTGCTTCCCTTTGTTATTCCCCTTGTCCAGTTTTGACTCAAAATTAGAACATGGATCTGATTCGAATACCTTCATTTCGACCACCAAAAACTATTTGGCCCGACACTCGCTTGTGTTATGAGTGGAGCTGTTATGAAATTCACACCACTTACCCATGTCCTTCTTTGCATTTGTGGTGTTGTTCTAAGTCACCCCGCTCTGGCTTTGCCCCTTGTTCTGCAGTTTAGGGGAACCTTTCCCCAGCTTCATATTCGTGGATCCAAAGTCTCACTTCTTATCCTTAAATTTCTGCTTGATCTTGGCAGCATATCGATATGTCATGCCAAGCGAGGTAATGTCGTGGAGCTCCATTTCCTCCTAAATGTATATGTGCAAACAACTATAGTACTTGAGCACCAAATGCTTCTCCGAATATTTAATACCAAACTTTGTGTGTAGGGTATGGAACAAATTTATGATCTCATGTACATCTTGATCCATTTTCTGCCGCATCGTGGTCCATTGGATGTACTTGTCCTCATAGTTCCCCACAGGGTAATATTCTTCCATGATTCCATCTTGGAACGAATTCCAAGTGGGTGCGGTTGAGAACTGAGGGGGTTCCCTCTCATCCTTTTGCTCACAGTAGGTTTCCCAACAGTCTTTGACATGGGGGCGACTTTGAGGAGTGAAAAATTAATCTTTTCTCAGTCGAAGAAATCATGGATCGAGAAACACCCTTCCAGGAAATTCAACCATATATCTACAACGTCTGCATATATTTGGCCTTCAAATACAATAATGCTGAAGTTAACTTGTACCTTGAAGGGAGTGGGACCTCCAGAGTGGCTGTTGGATGCAGATGCACTGCCGATGGGCAATCGTTGAAGGATCTGGGCAAAGTTATCAATCATCGTGTTCCTTTGTTTCTTGAGGACCTCCTTGAGAAATATTTTGATAGGATCTCCTGCTCCCTTGTCTTTATTTTCTTCCCTCATGGGTGACCGTCGGGGTTTGCGAGGATAATATTGCAAAGGTTCAACCATATTGAGCCCTAACTCCCTATACCTCGACCTCGTTGGGGACATGCAAACAAGGATCGAGAAAGAGCAAATGAATCTGATACCACTGATCCGGAATTATACAAGAATACAATAAAATACATAAATAAACATAAACGCAGAGATGAAGCGAAAATCAAACTTCATTCATTAATATCAAATAACTGAAGTATGCTTACAAATAGAATGGAAAAAAATTAGCTAGGATGGTAGCTTATCTCTAAAAAGAGATGTGGTTGCTACATGCCACTAAAATGTGTTACAATGAGGCTCAAAGGCCTATTTATTATTGAGAAACAATGGAAAACCCTAAACATCCAAAAACCTAACCCTAGGAGATGAAACACCAAACTATGGGCATCATTGGGGTAAATCGGTACATCAATTTCCTAGGGTCGTAACTTTGGCATATGATCTTTGTTTGACGCACACGATACCTCTTTAGAAAGATCTATTTGAGGACTACAACTGTTGACAACAAATTTTGAGTTGAAGACACACCTTTTTCGAAGGTGATTTTCCAAAAAACGTCATTTAGGGCCTCAAAACGACTCTGGAAGCTCAGATCTCGAAAAACTGCAAAAAATAGTAAAGTGTGCTACAATTAAGGAAACAGAAAAACTATAAGAAACAATGGTGGGAGTCCAAGTGGAATAGGAGGGTGGCCACCAATATCCACCTGGATCACTATTATCTAAGAATTTCCACCATCAATTCTTGCTTTTCTCTCTTTCATTTGTATTCAACATCAGAAGGCCACTTTGAAATTGTTCATACATTAAAAACTAAATGGTTTTAATCAAGGTTCTGGGGTTTTTATAAAATGGGGCAAAAAATTAATTCTTTCACTATTTTAAATAAATGTCTTGGGCACTAATCTTTATTTAGCCAAATATTTTCTCCCAAGGTACAATAGAAGAAGTAGAGTATTTGGGACACATTGTGGGTTGTCACATAGTGAGGGTTGATCTGAAAAAGGTTCAGGCAATGCAAGAGTGGCCCCAACCAAAAACCTTGAAGAGTTTGTGGGGATTCTTGGGTCTCACTAGCTACTATCACAAATTTTTCCATAATCATGGACACATTGTCAAACCCCTCACTAATCTTCTCAATAAAAATTTAGTTCTCTGTACTTTCGTGACTCAAAATGCCTTCTTAGCTCTCAAACAAGCCATGTTCTCCACTCTAGTATTGGCCTTACCAAACTTCACAAAATATTTTACGATTGAATGTGACACTTCAGGTACGGGCATTGGCACAATATTAATGCATGAAGATAGACCATTGGCTTTCACTAGTGACAAACATTTGGGTCAGTCTACATATGAGAAGAAATGATGGCCATCTTACATGCAGTAGACACTTGGCAACCATACTTATTGGGTCATCGTTTCCAAATCTGCACTGACCATCATAGCCTAGAATATTTTCTAGAACAATGTCTATCATCAGCACATCAAAATAAATGGCTTGCAAAAATGTTGGAATATGATTAAGAGATAATTTACAAGGGGTGTGACAATGTAGTGGTTGATGCCTTATCGCACCAGTTTGAAGACAAGGGCACATTGTTATCCATCTCTACCCATACCATATTAGATTGAAGAAGCATGTCATAAATGGTTCTCCCACCCTCCCATCCTTATCTTTCCCAGGTCATTAACAAATTACGAGAAGATCCTAATTCCTGAGAGGATTACTCTTAGAAGGTTGAGGTTCTCCGCTATAAGGATAGGGTGGTGTTGTCCCTGACCTCCACCCTCAAACCCCACATCTTTGAAGAGTTGTACTCCTCTCCAATTGTTGGACATTCAAGCTTTAAGAAGACTTATGCATGTGCACGTTGCTTTTTCTTTTGGACCAGCATGAAGCATGGAATTCTTACTTTTGTAGCTAAATGCAAAGTATGCCAGTGCAACAAAGGGGAAATGATCAAACTATTGGGCACCTTGCAACCTTTGCCACTCCCTGCTTCGCTCTGGACATATTTTTCCATGGATATCATTACCAGTCTCCCAAAATCAGGGAACAAATCTGTCATGATGGTGGTTTCTGGAAAACTTTCTAAATATGCTCATCTTTGCGCTCTCCCGCGCCCAATTACCCCAACATTGATGGTTAAGGCTTTTATGGACCAAATATTCAAACTCCATGGCATGTTGACTTCCATTGTGTTTGATTGAGACTCGACTTTCACCAACGAATTTTGGCAGAAACTTTTCAAGCTACAAGGCACACAACTCCAAATGAGTACAACCCATCATCCCCAAACCTATGGTCAAACAGAAGTTGTCAACAACTGTTTGGAGACCTATTTGTGGTGTTTCACCTCAAACAAGCAACATCAATGGGTACAATGGTTGCCTTCAACTGAATGGTGGTATAACATTAACTATCATGAAGCCACCAAGATGATGCCCTATGAGGCAGTGTATGACCACCTCCCACCTTCACCAGCTTATTATATCCCCACATCTTCCAAAGTACATTCAGTTTATCAGCTCCTGCACAACCGTGTTGCCATTGTCACTCATCTCAAAGATAATTTACATCAAACTCATAATCGAAGGAGGCCTACCAACACTGTTTAGAGAGGTCATTTCAAGTAGGAGACCAGGTGTTCATGTGACTCCAACCTTATAAGCAGACCTCTCTCAAAGAAAAAGGCTGCCAAAAATTAGGCCCGAAATTCTATGGGCTTTATCAGGTACTTCAACGTATAGGAGCAGTCACTTACAAATTGGCCTTCTCGACTACTTCAAAAGTCCACCCAACCTTCCATGTATCCTACCTCAAGAAAGTTGTGGGGAACAATTGCAGGGTTATGGCTCCAACCTGAACAAGTTCTCGATACTCATGAAAGACATCTCTACAGTCACACGATCAAGGAAGTCCTCATCAAGTGGAAAGACACCTCTCTAGAAAATGCAACATGGGAACCAGCCAATATTCTTCAACAATTTCCACAACTTCAGCCTTGAGGACAAGGTTGATTTTGATGGGGAGGCATGTTAGGGTCCAACCCTAACTCCCTTATTCATATAATAAGCCTTGTCATAGTCATAATTAGTTAATTGAGTCAATAAAGCCTATATGTTGTTATCCACATTAATAATAATTGTAAGTGGTTGAACCACATTATATAAAATGCACCACAATTAGTTATAAACGGGCCATAGATAATAAATAAAGTGGTTAACTCGTGCTATGCAAGGGACCACTAGTAGTTAGGGTTTTGGATGTCATAAAGCTATAATTAATCTTAGATAGCAAGGGAAGATGTATCGAGTCTTATTGTCATTAGCTCTTCTTTGTTGGAAGTTGCCCCCTCGAAGAGGCAAGTGAACATTGTATTATGCTTCCAAATAATAAAATATATTTGTAGCTTGTCTCATTTCATGTGATATTTCTGTGTTTCGAGCTATATTGTCTTGTATTTCTAGTATTCTGGTTTTCTCGTAGGTCAAGTGCATAACATTGAAAACTTTGAATTCTCTTCTGATGATGACAATGAGCCACAACCATCGAAGCTAGTGGACTCTCCAACTAAATGATTATTCAAGAGGAACATTTGTCATAGTGCAACCATTATCATGTTTGTTAATTTACTAGTTATAATTTCATTTTTAAAGACATGGCAGTCTATAGAATATAAATTTTGAACTTACACTATTGGTTTGGTTTCCAAAGTGGAAAACCAATAGATGGTAATGATTATTTGTGTATTAAAAAACAATAGAGTAACTTTTGAGTATATAAGTTGGTGTTGTGTTCTCACTTGCAAATATAGCTTAATCTTGCCATTATTAATGCACATGCTTTGAGTTTCAGGGTACAATTGAACACTTATATGAGAAAATGTTTGATGAATGCTAAACACAAATTCTCTTGTTTGACTTCTTGTCCTCAAGATGCTGGACAAGTATCCATATCATCCATATGGCATTGTCAGAGAAGTGTCCATAAGATTGCATCTATTCACACCCATGCAAATTTCTCCTTTACCTCGAGAGTGGATAGTATCAAGTTGTCTTAGTCAAATGTAGGTCATAGAAGTCCCCTTCCACAATCAAGGATTTTCACTAAGTTTGGCCTTTAGAAAAACCCTCGTGAAGGTACAAATTGTCCTTAGCCTTCGTGTGGGGCGAGGCCACCAAAGTGACAGTGGATGGCTTGCCTAAAAGTTGCCTCTTGGCTCTCTCCCATTGGGGTTAGAACTTTCCCCCTAGGTGAGAGTTTGAGCTGCAACAAAAGGGAGCCTATTGAGGCTAGTGAAGATTGACAAGTCATCCTCTAGTTGCAAAACGTAAAGCTTTATCTATTATCAGTGAAACCCATAAATGATAGCTTACTAAAGAACTTCCTAGTACATGCAAATCTAAGTTATCGATTTACAATAGTCAAATACTACTTCAAGCAAATCTAAGTTATCGATTTACAATAGTCAAATACTACTTCAAGCCTCATCATTGAAGTAAATGACAAATGAAAGTGGCTAAATTTTTTCAAAAAGAATATGAATTTGATTTGCTACATTTTTACTGCATTAGTAAAAAAAAATCAATGTGTCTAACTGATCCTAGTCCTTTTCCTCCTCTGCATTGCCTACTTCAGTTGGCTATTACTATTCACTAGTATCATTATCATGCATTTTAGGATTAATATCTATCCGTACAACCCTTTGACTCGCCAGTCAAAATAAAAATCTAATTGTAACAAGATTACTTCGTCAACTACAAATCAAATACTGCAATCCTCACCACTTTGTGATGATTAACGATCAAATACTGCAATCCTCATTCAAAATGGATCTGCTTTTTATTTGCTTCCTACGTTTTTACACCAATAGTAAAAAAAACTTATGTGTCTTACCATTCTTACTCATCCTCCCCCCTTGCCGAGGCATCCTCCTCCTCTGAGCCACCCTCTTCGGTAGAGTATTCACTACTGTCATCATCCTCCATTTCAGAATTGATATCAAGCTCCACATATCGCACTTGAATAGGTTCAGCAGATTTCGCAGGAGCGACAGGCATTGGCGGTGCTGGAGCAGAGACTTCTGGCTTTGGAGGTTGCAGAGAATCTTCAGGCTTCCTACCAGCAGGGATTTCCATACTTGGAGGGACCGGTACTGGAGGCAACGGAACAGGATCTCCAGGCTTCCAACCAGCAGGGATTTCCATACCTGGAGGGAACGGTAGCGGAGGCAACGGAACTGGATCTCCAGGCTTCCAACCAGTAGGGATTTCCATAACTGGAGGCAACGGAAGTGGATCCCCAGGCTTCCAATCAGCAGGGAAATGTATATCTGGAGGCAACGGAACTGGATCCCCAGGCTTCCAACCAGCAGGGATTGAAGGCTCCCATCCTGGGGGTAAGCCGGGCAACTCAATTGGCATTCTAGGCTTCGGATTAACAATAACTTTCTCAGGAACAGGTTCAACAATTGCAACAGGCAATGGCTCTGTAAATACTTGTTTTGGGATTCCAACATCCAGATCTGCATATTGAAACAGCAGGGAAGCTCTCATTTGCTCGTCTTGAGGAGCAGGGGGCAGGGCACCACGAAGCACGGCTTGCCCGGCACCGAATTCAGGTGGTGCGAATGTCGTGTAGCTTATTTTACGGGCGTAGGTTAAAATTTCAGACAAATCCAGGTCACCTATCCCCACAGCATCATCAACTGAAGTTGAATTTGAGGTTTTCTGACGCTTACTTTTCCTGTAACCCGCGTAATCTTCTAGGTTTTGTTCCAAAATCCGCTGGGTGTCCCGCAATTTCCTTGCAAAGGCGCGCATTGCAGAATCTTTTGACGCAATTTCTTGGGCAATCGCCTCTTTTTGTTGCTCAATCTTTTGGATCTCTTGCATTTCCGTCACAGCCTCTGCTAGCAGACTCTGGCGCGATGACAATAAAGACAAGATCTCTTTGATCGATGGGGCTGAAGCTGCTTCTGGAGGAATGCAAGATTCTTCAAGGAATGTGGGAATCGAACCCCCGTAAGCCGTCTGCCATGCTTCACTGTTGCCTGCATAAGGATAACATTTTAAAGATAAGGTAACTGAGACAGAATAAATACCCTGATACCTGAGAAAAGTCAAAAATCTTGTGGATGTGGGGAAGTTTGGTTCTATAAGTTGAGAAAGTTTGGTTCTATAAGTCTGACAAAGAAGTTTGGTCTTACAAGTCTCATGGTCCTGAATGTATGCCATGAAAGCTGCTCCCAGCGATTTCTTCTTCAGTTGAAAACAAAAAGCCAAGAAAACAAAACAGGGGATGGTTCTAAAATATTCTTACTTGAAACCTCGAAAAGTCTGGTAGTGAGTCCAGCCATCTCCCGAAGAAGCAACCGAGCTCTTCTGCATGGAGGTAAGGCGAATAGAGGTGCATTTCGTTCAGTTATTTTCTGGGATGACGGATAATTGGGAACAGAGAGCGCCAGACTGGTCGGGGAGGGCGAAATAGGTGTATTCTCTGTCATTTTCAATGGCCTGAAATCAACCCAATAAAGCCTTGATCAACCCTTCAACCCACTCAGACGTCATGTTGGCCAACTGCGAATCACTTCAACGGGGAACTCCAATTTTTTTAAAAATCATTATACCTACAAATACTTCAAACAAAACACATATTTTGAGAAAATTGGAAGTCTCCTAGGCTCTGCAAATATAACGACTTTCAGTTTCCAGTGAAACTCTCGGATGTAACGGTTATAACTGAATTCTGAACTGGGTCTACTAACGTATCTGTAGCTATTTCCACGAGGGCTTCCATCGAAGCAGATGAGTAGTTTTTACGCCATGATGACGTTGGATTCTGCGAGTGCCACGTTTCTTTGGGTTGTGGTCTGTAGATCCCTGGAGCTATTGGACTTTATAATAAATCTAGCGGGCAGTCTTAAGTTTGATCTTATTCCTTTCAATTATATTTTCGAGCATTTAATTAAAAGCAGAGTCCATGTATACTTTGGCCATGCCGTAGTTTGTTATACTTGTGGATTGGTGAATAATATTATATTTTTACTTTTGGTGAAATAATAGATTGGTGTTTTTTCAAACCCTATGATTTTTTTAAAAATTGGTTTGTTTGTTGATGTTTTTTTTAAAATAATTGGTGAAGTAAAAAAAATGTTACTATATTTTTGTGTGAGAATAGTCTTGGATAATTTCAGTTTGAAAATATAGATTTTTTTTAAAGCAATGGTTGAAATTTTTGGAAATCAAAGTTATAATTATTAAATTATAGAATTTTGGGTGCTTTGGATCAAACTATAGAATTTTGGGTGTTTTGGGTGTTTTTGAGGGGTTGAATCTATTTCTACCTTCAAATTTGTATTGGAGCACTTTCAAAATCAAAATTTTGCAAAATAAAAAACATTTGATTCTTGTGAAAAAATTATCAACTGGGTGAAATTGTTTCCTCATTAGACAACACCTTTTTGTCTCATTTTAATAAGAATTGTTAGGCTAACAAAATGAAATGTCATATGGCCGTCACTTTAATCTATTTTGAATGATACGATCCTTGTTTAAGAAGTAGCATAATGGTCTCCACTGGTCTGAGAATTTATGGGTATTAGGATATCCATATATTCTACACATCATGACAACTATATAACAAAATGGTTCGGCAAGAGAAATAATGGAATACATACCCTTGTCCTCGTGCTTGTGTTTGTTGGGATCTCTTCTCCATTGCATGATGGGCTCTGACTAGTCCTCATTTTCACTCATGAATTTTTGCACAAATTCTTTGTCGTATTTCTTTTGGTACGGCGAAAGCTTATACATTTTGTTTAAATCCTTGATGGTAAATGACCCAATGCCTGTCTGCTTTGGGGTTAGAAAAACTCTCTATGAAATACTTAAATTATCAATGACCCATTTAGTCATGTCCGTATAAGGAAAAATATTTGGATGGCCTACAATTCCATGTAAGAAAGAATTGGCAAGATCGTTCTAGGTAGACTCTAAGGTTAAAATAGAATCGCCAGTTGTAGCTTTCCTCTCCACTACCTTGGGTTTTTCATCTTCAAAGATTTTATACATAGCTTCACATGAGGAGGTACCAACATCTCGAGTACAGGCTGTGTCTAAACATAACGGAAGCATTTCAATAGTCTCTGTTGGAGGAGGAATGGGTTGTTGTTGGCCTACAGATTTCTTCTTAGCTTTAGCTGCCTTAGACATTTATGGCAAGTTTTGTTTATTGGGATTATCCCACGAAGAGGAAGCACGAGGATAAGTGGAAAAATTTCTTAACTTTAGAATTCCTTAGAAAAAATTACCCAATTCATATTAATTCATGCTTTTTATGATCAAAATCCAGTGACCTCAAGCCATAATAACCAGATCATTTAAAATTTCGAAATCATAAATTCGATGCATTTCGCCATTAAATGATGAAACATGGGTTCACATGGGCCTTTGTACATGTCAGCATATCGGAGGTTTTTATTGGAGAATTCATATGGATACATATTTGAAACATGCAATATCCTTTCCTTCCGATAGGCTTTAAAAATGTAACAGTTATAAACATGAGAGGGAAGTGCTATCAAAGGTTTCGTATCAGGGATTTAAAAGGGTGACAACCGATAGGAAGTTTCGATATGGGAATTTCAATATGGAAGTCGCAATATTGAAAGGGGAGGTTTATCGGAAGATCAAGGTTTGGGAATATCAGAGATCGAAAGATCGACGATTAGGAATATCGGAGATTGGAGGTATGAGAGATATTGGAGTATTAGAGATATAAGGATATCGAAGTATCAGAGGATGAGTGATAGGAAATATCGAAGATCGGAGGATCAGAGTATCCAAGGATTTTATGTGGTGCACAGATGAAAAGTGTCGATATGGAAACTCTGAAATTCCACGTGACAATCATGTGGGGTCAGGTCTTTGATTATTATATTCATTAATATAATAATTGAAACTTTAATCAGAGGTCTCGTATTGGATATTTCTTTATGATTCATGCTACATTTTTGAAATATCTCTGATAAATTTTTTCCCGATAAAGTATTTTGAGTACAAACCTATACGAAGTTGATTTATGAATATTGCATTGTGAGCCTATTCTCCGATATGAAAGTCTCAACAAGGAAATTGTCTCATTTAGTCATGTTTTTGGGTGACCAAAAGCTCAAATTGTCTTGTTTAATTTCTAAAACTAATTAATTTTATCTAAGGTTCAAAATGGTCCCCATTATTTATTAGTTCTATTATTAACTATAATGGGGGGTTGTTGAGTAGTACAACAATTCGTGACACACTGGGTGAAGCAGTTATCTCTGTAATAGTAGATGAAATTTAAACTTATCAAAGAAAATTTTAGAAAGATAAAAAATATTTTGAAATTTAGATCGATAAGGATAACTCTGAATAAAATAACTCATTACTTTGTACAATTTGCACAACTTATTATAGATAAAAATATTTATTATCTGTTTCAGTCATTAATCAATTGTAAGATAAAATAGAAGACTATTGAAACTTAACGTTTAAAATAGACTAATTTGTCACTGGTAGAGCCACTGCTGCTAGCAAGCATCCATAGCCTCGATAGGGTTACCATTTAACCAAAAATGAACCAGTATCCCATCCACTTATAGTAATATTCTTAGAGGAATTAATTTTTCTTTTAGAGTTACATAGAACCCATTGTCCTGGCTTGGTGACCAGATGATGACAATGCCATTCACAATTTATAATGAGATTGAACAAGTCGACTCCTGATGAGACCTCTTGTCTTATAGTTATAGAACTGCAAGCCATTATTGTAGGTTTTAACCCTGTACAAAAATTATTTGCAAATGAATTCTTAAAAACAAAAAATAAACAATAACGAGAGCATAAAACATAAAACAGATATGCACAAAGATTTTTCCCTTGGATCCCAAATCAGGACTACTGGCTTCCATTTTCATTATATTCCTTTTAGTGTTACAACACATATATATACATGTCGAAGCAGTCATAAACCTCAATCTACAAAAACCAAATCTACAAAATACCAACGGCCGAAAACCATCATGTCTCAAAGCCATGTGCAAACCCATGCACAAAACCATAGGCAGGTCTTCCCACCTAAAATAGGGTCCAAAAAAATGTTCCCTAGGCATTTCCCTGGACCCCATGCAAAGGGTTACCCGCCCCCTGCAAACCCCTGGATAGGGGGGCTTTCGCCCCCCTGTGACCCCCCCACGCGTGAGACTATTCATGGAAATAATATAACACATATCTAACATTCTCCTTGATCTGAATATGGGAAAACTAGTTTTGTTGTGCTAGCTCCCTGATTAGTTAAATAAAAATGTGTTTAAGATCGTCTCAAGTTAGCTAATTGTGAAGGGGCTTATGTGTCAAGTTTTATGTTTCTTTTGTAAGAAATTTATGAGTTAATTAGCTTTTAAAAACTCATGTATAGAAAATAAAATGTAGATAAATAACACACAACAATCACATTACACAATAGCTGATAACGGAGTTCACCCCTCCTGGGTTACATCTCCATGGACCTGCTTCAATTGGCTAGGCCCTCTTGGGATTAATGGTCAAATTTCTAATTACATACACCTACAGTGCTCCAATAGCTTTGCAACCTACTCTATTGGATTCAGAAGACCCAAAAACCTCAAAAATGTCTATTCAATCTCTGAAAATGGTTTCCAGCTAATCTAAGCTTGACCTCCTCTCCTGGTGGCCATGTGCTTCTTTAATCTTCAAAGTGGCAAAAACACTTTCAAAAGTGCTCCAACTCCTCTGCAACATGTTACATTATGTTTAGAGCATCAACATCAAATAAGAATGACTCTTCTTGCTCCCAATTTGGTCTTCAGCTGATCTAGGCATGGCCTTCCCTCCTAGTGGCCTTGGGCTTCTTTTTTCTTTAAAATGACAAAAAACACTTTTATAATTTCTCCTCTACCTCTGCAACCTGTACCAATGGATTCAGAGCATGCCAATATTCTAGGAATGACTCTTTGTGAGCCAAAATTGGTCGAAAAATTCTCCAGATATGCTTCATTGAATTTTTCCTAGTAATCTGCCTCTAAAACCAGAGAGGAATCTAGTTAGAGCGTCAAATTTTGAGGCAGCTCTTAAAATGGTGGAACCGCTGAAATTTCTTCCAGTTTAAACTGTGGGTTAATTAATGTAAAGAGCGGATTATCTATGATAAGTAAGATTTAAATGCACATAAGCTCTATTACATGTAACCCAAATTAGTAATATGCTTAGCGCATAATGCATGGATTAAGGGTCTAATAACTCGTGATTAAACCCTTAACTTCATGCATTAATGGTTGGCTCTGCCTTCGGTTCTATGGATAGGTCATATGGGAGGGGGCTAGCCCACAGGGCCAACGCCGTCCATTCTCGTCATCGGAGTAACTACACAAACTCAAATAATGGTCACACACTATACTTTACAAGGACTTGTGCCGTGGTGTATTGGCACCGAGCGCTAGTGGTTTGGGGGAGGTCATGGGGTCGGGCCCCAACCTCCGCTCGAACTATGTATAAGGTTTTTCCATTGATGGATTTTTTAACATAAGGTTTAAAACCTTAATGTATATAATAAAATGTGCGCTATAATATATAAAACTTTTCCATAGTTTCGACCTAGGAATATTTTTGATATGTGCCCATATAAACCTATGCTCCACCATATAAATTCGAATTTAACCATTGCATATAAAAAAATGCAACTCGACCATTAGAGAGGGTCCACCAGAGGGGGCATGTGGCGGACCCTAGTTGAACCACGTGTTAGCCTCTGGTTGGGCTGTCACAAACCAATATATACAAACAATTCAAATTCAACCTTAAGAGCCAAATCATAAAAAAAATCACCTTCAAAACTTGACTGATGAATCCTGCAGTGACACTTGTCACAGTGTGATTGGGAGAATGGAGGAAAACCCAAATTTATATCCTTTGACCCTGTTTCACCATTTTTTGAAAATTTTCTTGTTCTAAATGGCAGTCAACGAGCTCTAACTTCCTCATACAGACTCTTTTTTGAGTGAAACGAATTGCGCCAGACTCCTGGTGATGGGTCAGATCCATTTGTTCTAGTTTGGTGCAATTCTGAGCAATTTTAATTTTTCGCAATTTTTTGCCCATAATCCAGATTCTGATCACTCCCACTTGTTGTTTTCTTTCCGTAGGGGGCCACATGAGAGCTTACTCATTAGTCCAGACCCGCAACACCCATTTTTTCTCTACACCAAGAAAACTTCTGAGTGCTCACAGACTTCGTTAATGCATCTGCAACATTATTCAAAGTGTCCACCTTTACCAACAACACCTTTTTATCCTCAACCATATCTCTCACAAAGTGATATTGAACATCAATGTGATTTGTGTTTGAATTATAAGCAAGGTTCTTAGCCAAGAAAATTGCACTTTGGTTATCACAGTCTATCCTTATAGCTCGCTGCACCAACCCCATACTTGAACACAATCTCTGCAACCAAATTGCTTCCTTGCTTGCATGAGTGGCTGCTATGTATTTTTCCTCTGTAGTTGAAAGAGCCACTACAGACTGTCTTTTACTCATCCAACCGACTTCACCAGAAAATAGGTTAAACACATACCCACTTGTAGATATTCTTTGGTCCAGATCTCCAGCCCATTCTTCATCAAGAAAACCACAGATGTATAAAACTCTGTCCAATCCTAGTCTTCCCGGGTAGCACAAAACATAATCACTAGTGCCACACAAATATTTGAAAACCCGCTTCACTGTTGTCCAATGCTTCTTCCCTGGTTTTGACATAAACCCGCTCAATAATTCCACTACATGTGCAATGTATATTCTAGTACATACCATTACATACATTAGGCTACCCACTTCACTTGCATATGGAACACAGGACATATCCTCGTCTTCTTCTTGTGTCTTGGGACATTGTTCAGGAGATAGATTTACACCTACAGGAATAGGAACCTTCATCGGATTACTATCATGCATATTGAACCTATACAATATTGTCTTGACATACTTCCTCTGGTTTAACCAAAGCTTCCTCTTTGCCTGATCTATCTTTCCATGCCCAAAATATAGTTTGCAGCACCAAGATCCTCTATGTCGAATTCGGAGAACAATTGGGTCTTCAAATCCTGGATAATTTCTTTGTCATTTCCAACCAACAACATGTCATCCACATACAAGACCAAATAAATAACATGGTCACCAATTAATTTAAAATACACACAGTGATCCTCTTTTCTTCTGGTGAAGCCAAGTCCCCGTATATAGGTATCAAATTTCTGATACCACATACTTGGTGGCTGTTTTAACCCATATAGAGACATTTTTAACCTGCATACCAGTTCTTTCTTACCCTTCACTGCAAATCCTTTAGGTTTCTTCTTGTAGATCTCCTCTTCTAGATCCCCATGAAGAAATTTTGTCTTCACATCCATCTTTTCTACCTCAAAATCAAATGCAACAACAATAGATAAAAGTAATCTAATAGAAGTAACCTTGGAAATAGGAGAAAAATAATCACCAAAATCAATTCTCGGCACCTAGGAATAACCTTTTGCTACCAAACAAGTTTTGTATTTCTCCACCTTGCCTTGTACATTCATCTTCTTCTTAAACACCCGTTTTCTCCCAATGGGATTTCTTCCAGCCGACAACTCCACTAGATCCCATGCCTCATTTTTTTTGCAAGGATGCCATTTCATCAAGCATGACCTCCTTCTAGAGTTTTCCATCCTCTGAATCCATTTCCTCCATGATAGTTCTATCATCATCATTGATAGTTAAAGAAAAATCTGAACAGAAAATAGATGGACTATAGATTTCTGGCTGCCTTCTTTCTCGAACTGATCTTCTCACAGTTGGAGTTTGTGGCTCTTCCTCTTTTGAATCTTGTTCTGTTGTAGTTTCTGATTCATCCTCCTTTAGATAAAACTATATCTTCTCGGGTTCCTTTGGTAGGACTTCATGTTTAACAACATCTTTCACCTCTCTAAACACCACGTCTCGATTGTACACAACCTTCCTTGTTTCTGGGCTCCAAATCTTGTAACCTTTTAAACCATCCTTATACCCAATAAAGATGCACCTTTCATATTTATTATCCAAATTGATCCTTTTTTCCTTTGGAACATGTACACATGCATCACATGCAAATACCCTCATAAGTGAAAGAGAGGGTTTCTTACCAGTCCATACCTCATGTGGAGTCTTATCCTCCAACGATGACGAAGGTGATCTGTTAACTAGGTAACACGCAGTCTCCACTGCCTCTCCCAAAAATTCATGTCCTAACCCGGTACAACCGAGTATGCTTCTTGCCTTTTCCATCAACGTTATGTTCATTCTTTTTGCAACTCCATTTTTCCGAGGTGTGTATGGAGTAGTCTTATGTCGTGCTATACCACACTTATTACAAAACTCTTCAAATTCCTTCTTGCAAAACTCTCCACCATTATCTGTCCTTAGCACCTTTATCTTCCTCTCTGTCTAGTTTCCCCCTAGAGCCTTAAATTCATTAAATTTGTCAAAGACTTCAGATTTCTTCCTCAATAAATATATCCATGTATTCCTTGAGAAGTCATATATGAATGAAACATAGTACACATACTTTCCCAGTGATGGAACCGACACAGGTCCAAACACATCACCGTGCACAAGCTATAATATCTTGTTTTCCCTCTTAGCACCAGAAGGAAAACTCACCCGATTCTGCTTCCCATATACACAATGTTCATAGAAGTCAAAATCCAAAGAGAAATTAGACATACCTTCTACCATACCATTACCATGCAGTATCCGAAGGCCCTTCTCTCCAATATGTCCAAGCCTTTTATGCCATATCATGGTATTTTCTCCAGAGACCGCTAGGCTTTCCACTCCACTTTTAGGAACCACAAAATTTTTGCACTTGCTATCTCTAAATTGGTACTAGTGGGCTGCTCCACCATACAACTTAGAGTAACTCTTTCAGACTAGCTTTTGACTGAGGATTAGCCTCTTCAGCCTGAGAGGGATCTCAATTTATCTAATGATTTGCTTAATTAGGTCTTAAATCAGATGGCTAACTCTGTGAGTGTTTTAGTGTATTTGATTGCAGGTGAAAAATGGGATATATTTCACTACCATTGGGCTCATGGAGTCAATATGAAGGTATTTAGTGACAAATAATTCTGCTTATGGAAGCTAAGGCTTCTACTATTTCAATGAAAAAGATAATACTAACAAACAAGAAATTCCAATAACTTAATGGCAAAATGAAGTCAGAGCATGAGGGCATGAATTTTGAGTAATTTAACATGAAGACATTGAGAAAATATATTAAGAAAACATAAGGCATAAACTCATTGCAACAGTCAAAGAATATCAGGTTAAGCAGAAAACACCATCACTGTATATTATTGATATTACAAGATTTACAATAATAGTAGTCTCAAAGTAACATTTTCCAACCCTTTTTGATTTGATTTCCTATCTTTAAATAGAAATTTTTTGCTTACATAGGATATTCCTAGCTGGCTAGATCATCGAACCATAACTTTGAAACTTATCATAACTAAAAAATACATTCTTGGAGCTAAAAAAGACAGCTAGTCTCTAAAGAATTACACTTCTAATAAGACTCAGCTTTACATTTATTACATCATTTCTTCAGTAATGGGACAATTACATTGATAAGGATCAGATGCTCGAGTGGCATTCACCATCACTAAGACATTAATGTACCTCCTAAATTTAGGCAACAACAGTCTTATTTTTTAGGAAAAGATAAACATGAATTTAATCTTTGTCTTCATGCTGAACTAGAAAAGTGACACTGATTTGAAAATGGGTTGGATAACTTGTTATGCTTTTCAATAACCTCCCACTGAGTTAAACAAATAAAATATCTAGCTTATTCTTGAATTTTACGGAACTTTATACTTGAAATAGGTGTATCTTTTTTAACTGTTTAATTGCTTTAAGACCATTTGCTTTTGTTGATATTAAACATGTGAAAAAACCATATAATGCATCAAATAAGAATCAACACATAACAACAAATTTAATATAGGATTTCACCCGAATATCGTGGACTACGTCTCCTTGAGCTCTTGTCAACTTGACTTGGCTCTTGTTAACTTGACTTGGCTCTTTGGGAATATGGAAAATTTCTTTTACAAGTTACAACGATCTAGGTGGATATTGGTGGCCACCCACCTATTCCATTTGGACCATCACCATCAATTCTTGCAGCTTTTCACATTCAGCACAACTTACTATTTTTAGCAGGTTTTCGGGTCCTCCACTCCCAGAGCCGTTTTGGGGCCTTAATGATCTAGGTGGATATTGGTGGCCACCCACCTATTCCATTTGAACCCCCACCATCAGTTCTTTCAGTTTTCAAGTTGCAACAAACTTACTATTTTTAGCAATTTTTCGGGTCCTAAACTTCTGGAGCCATTTTGAGGCCCCTAAACGACATTTTTTGCTCGTTCAAAAGTTGTAATCCTCGGACAGATATTTCTAACGAGCTATTGAGTGCATCAAACAGAGATCGGATGCCAAATTTACGTCCCCGAGAAGTTGAACCACCAATTTACCCAAACGAGGCCCATAGTTTTGGCGCTTCATCTCCTAGGGTTAGGTTTTTGGAAGTTTAGAGTTATCCATTGTTTCTCAATAATAAATAGGCCCTCGAGTCTCATTGTAACACAGTTTAGAGGTCTGTAGCCATCACATCTCTTCTTAGAGATTCGCTACCAACACCTTAGCTATTTTATTTCCACTATGCCTGTAAGCTTATTTCAATCATTCTTTTATTAATGAAATGAAACATTATTTCCACTGCATCTCTATGTTCATGGTTATTTCTGTATTCTATTGCGTTCCTGCATAAAATCCGGATTAGTGGTATCAGAGGGGGTCTGCTCTTTCTTTGTTTTTATTTGCATGTCCCCAACGTGGTCAAGGTATAAGGAGTTAGGGCTCGATCTGGTTGAACCCTTGCAAGATCAGCCTTGCAAACCCCGACGACCTCCCATGGCGAAAGAAAAGAAAGACGAGGGAGCAGGAGATCTTATCAAAATACTGCTCGAGGAGGCCCTCGAGAAACAAAGGAACACGATGATGGATAACTTTGCTCAAATCCTTCAACGACTGCCCACATATGGTGCATCTACATCCAACAGCCACTCTGGAGGTGCCAATCCCTTCAAGGTACAGGTAAAATTTGACATTCCTATATTTGAAGGAAAAATAGATGCAGACGCCGTAGATAGATGGTTAAATTTGCTGGAAGGGTATTTCTCGGTCCATGACTTCTCTGATCGAGAAAATATTATTTTTTCACTCCTCAAAGCCGCCCCCCATGTCAAAGACTGGTGGGAAACCTACCATGAGCAAGAGGGCGAAAGGGAACCCTCTCTGTTCTCGGCCACACCCACTTGGAATTCATTCTGAGACAGCATCAAGGAACAATATTACCCCGTGGGGAGCTATGAGGACAAATACATCCAATGGACCATGTTGCGGCAACAAAAGGATCAAGATGTGCACGAACTGACGAATCTGTTCAATACCCTGTGCACAAAGTTGGGTATTAAATATTCAGAGAGACATTTTATGCTCAAGTACTGCGCATTTCTGCACAAACACATTCAGGAGGAAATGGAGTTCCTCGACATTACATCGCTTGGCACAGCATATCGCTATGCCACCAAGATCGAGCATAAATTTAAGCAGAAGAAGCGAGACTTTGGATCTGTGAATCCGAAAGGTGCCCCGGAACCGAAGAAAAAGGGGCAAGGCCAAAGAAATGCGACTCAAAACAACACAAAAATCCAAACAAGGACATAAGGAAGTGGTGTGAATTTCATAACATCCCCACTCACAGCACAAATGAGTGTCGGGCCAAGCAGTCTTTGGTGGCCGAACTAAAGGTACCCGAATTAGATGCATTTTCTGATCCTGAGTTAGAACCAGACAAAGGCAATGAAAAAGGGAAGCAGATCATTGATGCAGATCCCAGTGCCATTGTTGCCACCACCAATATCCAGAGGGAGGGTCCAGAGGATCTAGAGGAGGGGGAGCGCCTCTTCCAGTCGTAGATGTGGGTGAAGGGTTCTCCGCTGCAATTTCTCGTCGATAGCGGAAGCCAAAAGAATCTCATTTTAGCAGAGCTCGTGAAGCAGCTCAGCCTACTGACCATAGCACACTTGTAGCCATATACCATCAGGTGGCTCCACCCAGGGAGAGATCTCTGCATCTGCCAGTAGTGTTGCCTTCCGTACAGTATCAAGCCATTCAAAAATGAGGTATTGTGTGATGTTGCTCCTCTTGATGTAGCTGATGTATTATTGGGCCAACCATACTTGTGGAGGCGACATGTTGTGTATGAGTCTAGGCCTCGTGATGTTATTATTACTTTGGGAAATAACTTGTACATGATACCAGAGGTAGTACCACCTCCTACCATCTCTTTGACTACTGCAAAACAACGCAGTAAGATTGTTTCCCAAACCAGGAAATTCATTTTCCTTACAACTCACTCACAAGGAAAGAAGAATATTGTGGCCACAACCTCGAAACAGGGCTCCCTTGCACGGCTGCAGCAGATGAAAAAAGTCATGGAGGAATACGAGGACATTTTCTCCTCACTCATAGAGGTTCCTCTACACTGTCAAGACAAGCACTCCATTGATCTGACTCTCAACGCACCACCGCCTGATTTTGCCATAAATCTTGCAACTACACATACAGAATCCAAACATGTACTGTCTGAGGCTGATAAAGAAACCAAATTTACTAAACGCATCCAGCATGTCCATCCACAGGTCCATGACATCTTCAACACATATAATACTCAGTTCAACAGAATTTTCCTCATCTCATGGAGGATCGCAACACAATGGGGACCATTTCTTCCTAAGGAGGGAGGAATGATCTAGGTGGATATCGGTTGCCACCCACCTATTCCATTTGGACCAGCACCATCAATTCTTGCAGCTTTTCACATTCAACACAACTTACTATTTTTAGCAGGTTTTCGGGTCCTCCACTCCAGAGACTCCGTTTTGGGGCCTTAATGATCCAGGTGGATATTGGTGGCCACCCACCTATTCCATTTGAACCCCCACCATCAGTTCTTTCAGTTTTCAAGTTGCAACAAAACTTACTATTTTTAGCAGTTTTTCGGGTCTTGAACTTCCAGAGCCGTTTTGAGGCCCTAACATTCAAAAGTTGTACTCCTCGGACATATATTTCTAATGAGCTATTGAGCACGTCAAACGGAGATTGTATGCCAAATTTACGTCCCCGAGAAGTTGAACCACCAATTTACCCAAACGGGGCCCATAGTTTTGGCGCTTCATCTCCTAGGGTTAGGTTTTTGGAAGTTTAGAGTTATCCATTGTTTCTCAATAATAAATAGGCCCTCGAGCCTCATTTTAACACTGTTTAGAGGTCTGTAGCCATCACATCTCTTCTCAGAGATTCTCTACCAGCACCCTAGCTATTTTATTTCCATTATGCCTATAAGCTTATTTCAGTCATTCTTTTATTAATGAAATGAAGCATTATTTCCGCTGCATCTCTATGTTCATGGTTATTTCTGTAGTCTGTTGCATTCCTGCATAAAATCTGGATCATACAAAATCAACTCCAATGGTTAACTGAACTGAACCAATGGGTTTAGAATACCATCATACCCCTTCATGGCTATCATCACTCTAAAAATAGATCTAGGTTCCCTTAGACTTGATTTCCTTGAGTGGGTTCTCTTGAGCTACGCTAAGCTTCTCTATGGCACTAAATCCCTCAAAAATCATTTTCTATCCATGAAACCTCACCTAATGTCTTCCAGTACATATCAGACCTCCAAAATGGACTGATCATTTGCTCCAAAAGAGCATTGGCTCCCCAATCTAGGTGATGCAGGGGCATTAGATTCGAGCTAGCAATGTGAAAGCTTGTTCACGTGTTGTGGCTAGCTGAGTTAAAATTCATTCAATGATGGGTGAAAGTAAAATTTTAATGAGAGGATTAAATTCCTCAAACAAATTAATATTATTATTTTCTGTAATAAATTATGAGACTATTTAGAGATAAGTAGTTTTAATAAATGCTAAATTGTTGAGCATATCTAGCAGTAGTTGATAGATTCTATGAGGATATTGGGAAAGTAAGATTTTCTCTCAATTTAGGAAATTCGATCCTAATTGAGAAGATTTCTGTTGTGTAATAAAATAATAAATTTCAATCTCTGTAATGGAGAAATTGGGAGTGGCCGAGAGGAATTATTTGTGAGGATTTGATTTAATAAAGATTGTAGAGTTTCTGAATTATTGTTTATTCTAGCAATCCCCGGAGGATTCCACCTTCGTGAATTAATTGGATTTTTTATATGTTGTGGAAAGATCAATTATAGTGGTTCTGCATAGAAAGTGAAAAGGGGCTGAAGGGTTTTATTTTGTTAATTCAAACAAAGTCTCTATTCATTTAAATATTTTGTACTCTGTTCACAAGGCCATAGTTTTAATCGGAATTCTTTGTGGAAATTGATTGAAATTATGTATGATTGCTGGGTTAAAGGGGAAGAATTGTGAGGAACACATTTTATAAGTCTTTGATTAAATTTCTGCGTATTTTATGAAGAGGAGCTCCATAAATTCAATACATTTTCAACCTTTTAGATAGACAAAGAAAATGGGTTCGATATCAAATGATTGACTGGGTTCGATTCATATGGATCGATATAAATTCTGGCAAATAACACCAATAACATCGTTGAACCGTAGAACTGTTAGCATTGAAAGATAATTTGCTATCAACGTTGATCCAAGTGCATAAAGCATCATTTTTTTAGAAGGATGTCAGTTGAGATCCAACGTTGTTGTTTGAATTATATAGTGAAGTAATTTTGGCTTCAAATAAATTGAAATCGATCCAAATCTTGACGTAGAAGAGAGGTGTGCTTTGGAAGGGCGATGGGATTCTAATAGAATCGAGTTAAATTTCTGTTGAAACCGACGTTCAAAGCAATCAGAAACTGGAAGTTTAGAAAAGTAGTTTTGAATGATAAACCACCAGTATTGTGTGCCTCTAGAGCTGAGGAGTGGTTTTGTAAAAAATCACGCGATCCAATTAAATGCCAATATGTCATCAGCCCAAAATTGCCTATTTTGCGTAGCGTTGGGATGTTAACTCTTTGTGATAAATTCAACGCGATTTGTATGAGATCCGTTCGATTTGGAAGGTATAAAATCCAAGGGTAATCGCCAGTCAAGTTGCATGGACGGTATTTGAGGTACGACAACGTTGATTTCAATAGTAATCATTCAAAGTTGAAAGATGCTTTTTAAATATTGAATATGTGGGGTCATATGAAATCAACGTAACCTAATCTCTTGTTCATAAGAGTTAATGTGGTTACGTTCAAGCTTAAGGCTCGATATAAGTGTAAAGGGTTAGAACATAAATATTTTAACATTATGTTGACCTTTATTCTTATGACCAAGGGTTATATATCCAAAGGATTTTGAGGTTAATTCTAATGGGAGGAGCTCATTTATATAATGATTAAAAAAAAAAAAAAAGTTATTACGATTTCATTTAATCAAATTTTTAAAAAAATTTGATGAATGAAAATGAGTATGAAGAATTGAATCCGACTCCTCCAGAGTTAGAAACCATTGTGAGCAAATTTGAAAGGCTCTCCTTAACGCTGGCACCATCACCGCCATCATTAGTGGTATCAGAGCTGACTTCAAAGCATTTACCAGAGATTGGGCATACTTCCCAGAGTCAGAAGAAGAAATCTAGCATGGCTGTCCGAATTGGTAGAGGTGCTGCTGATAGGAGAAGAGGTAGGCCAGTTGCTAATGCAGGGGTACTAGAGACTATGCAACAAATCCAAGCCAGACTGGAAGCAATTGAAGTAGGGCAACCAAGGGATCCTGAAGATGTCAGTGAACCTAAAGCTGAAGAAGAAGAAGGAGGAGATGTTGAACTTACTCCTAAGATGAGATTATTTAAGACAGTTTTAGGATCTACATCTAAGCCTAGACTTGAAGTATCAACTTTTTCAGGAGGATTGAATCTAGAAGAGTTGATAGAATGGATCAATGAGATGAATAAATTCTTTGACTATGAAGATATGGCTGAAGGAAAAAGAGTTAATTTGCAGTCACAAGGTTAAAGGGACATGCAACACTTTGGTGGGATGGAGTGCAAGCAGAGAGAAGGAGAGCTGGTAAACAACCAATCAAAAGTTGGAGTAGAATGGTGGCCAAACTGAAAGGTAAATTCTTGCCTAGTGATTATCAGCTTACATTGTTTAGAAAAATGCAGAACCTTAGACAAAGACTAATGACTGTGAAAGAGTACACAGAAGAATTCTACAAAGTGAGCATAAGAGCTGGATAGATCCAGGACACAGCAGAGAAGATTTCCAGGTATGTGAATGGTCTCAAATTATATGTCCAAGATGAAATCGGTATTTTGTCTCCTAAGTCAGTTGAAGAGGCTTATAAAATGGCCTTGAAAGCTGAAGAGAAACTGCTAAGAAAGCAGTCTGCCAAATGAAGAGGTACTTTCCGAGGAAAGGGAAGTCAAGGTGGTAGAGGGAGATCTATAGCACCAAAGGATGGAGCTAGCAGTAGCTCACCTCAACATGCACACACAGATGGTGATTGAAGTAGCAGAAGAAATTCCCACAGAGGAAGAGCAGGCAAAAGCAGAGGAAGAGAAGTAAGATGTTATCGATGTAACAAATTAGGACATAGAGCCTTTGAGTGCCCAGAGAAAGAGAATGTGGGTACTAATCAGAGAAATGAAATTGTTTCTCAGATTGAATAAGTAGCAAAGTTTCCTGAAGAAGAAAGAGAGATTGTGCCAGAGATGGAAGAATCTTTGGTTGTTAACAAAGTTTTGCTGAAGCAAGCAAAGGAAGTTTTTGAACCAGCACAGAGGAAAACTTTGTTCAGGAGTGTATGCAAGGTTCAAGGGAAATGCTATCAATTAGTCATTGATAGTGGCAGCACAGACAATTTGGTTTCTACAGAGGTGATAGAAAAGTTGAAGTTGAAAACAAGGGAACATCCAACACCCTACAAGGTGTCATGGCTTCAAAAGGGCCATTAGCTGATTGTAAAAGAATAGTGTGAGATAGAGTTGCAAATGGGCAGCTACAAAGATAATATAATGTGTGATGTAATGCCTATGGATGTATGTCATATACTGCTAGGTAGACCTTGGCAGTATGACAGAGGAGCAGTACATGATGGTAAGCGAAACACTTACAAATTCTTCAAGGATGGTGTGTATCAAACGTTGTTGCCAATGGAAGAAGCAGAAGCATCAAGAAAAAAGTCTGATCCAAAGGCTTTATTGCTGAGTGGAAAAGAATACTTGCAGTAGATTGAAGAAGAAGAGGTAAATTTTGCTTTAGTTTGCAAACCTAAAGTAGTACTTCTACAAAAATCTCTGATTTGCCAATTGAAATTCAAGAAATGTTGGACAATTATTGTGATATAATTGTGGATGATTTGCCTAATGAGTTACCACCTGTAAGAAAAATCAACCATCAAATAGATTTGATTCCAGGATCAAATCTGCCAAACAAAGCAGCTTACAGAATGACTCCAACAGAAAATGAAGAAATCAAAAAGCAAGTGCGGGAATTGGTTGACAAAGGTTTGGTTCGAGAAAGTTTGAGTCCTTGTGCAATACCTACAGTGCTGAGCCCGAAGAAAGATGGAGGCTGGAGAATGTGCACTGATTCAAGAGAAATCAACAATAAAAAAATTAGGTATGGATTTCCTTTTCCCAGAATTGAAGATTTAATGGTCTGTTTGAGTTAAGCAAGATATTTTTCAAAACTTGATTTGAAAATTGGGTATCATCAGATTAGGATAAGGGAAGGTGATGAATGGAAAACAACCTTTAAGACAAATGAGGGATTGTATGAATGGATGGTAATGCCTTTTGGCTTATCAAATGCACCCAATACTTTTATGAGGCTCATGAATGAAGTATTAAGAGAGTTTATTGGTAAATTTGTAATAGTATATCTGGATGACATATTAATTTATAGAAAAACAAAAGAAGAACATTTAAGGCATCTTAACTATGTCTTGAAGAAATTACATCAAGAGAAGTTGCTGATAAATCTGAAGAAGTGTTCATTCATGAAAGAAGAGCTGGTGTACCTGGGTTTTGTTGTTTCTGCTAAAGGATTAAAGATGGATCCAGAAAAGGTCAGAGCAATTGTGGAGTGGCCTTCACCAAAAAGTGTTTTTGAGGTAAGAAGTTTCCATGGAATTGCTAGTTTTTATAGGAAATTCATAAGGAATTTTAACAAGATTAATGCACCTATCATTGAAACCATAAAGAAAGACAAAAAACCATTCAAGTGGACTGTTGAAGCAGAAAATAATTTTCAGTTTTTAAAACATAAAATAACAGAGAAACCTGTATTAGTGTTGCCTGATTTTACTAAAACATTTCAAGTAAAGTGTGATGCCAGTGGAGAAGCTATTGGAGTTGTCTTAAGTCAAGAAGATAGACCTGTAGCATATTTCAGTGAGAAGTTGAATGACACGAGGAGAAAATACTCTTCTTATGACAAAGATTTTTATGCAATAGTACAATCATTGAAGAAGTGGAGACATTATTTAATGTCTAAAGAATTTGTACTATACTCAGATAATCATGCTTTACAATACATTATGTAGCAGCCTAAGTTAAATAAAAAACATGCTAAATGGGTTGAATATCTTCAAATTTTCAACTTCGTTTTAAAACACATAAGTGGCCAGGCAAACAAGGTAGCTGATGCCTTGAGTAGGAAGAACATTCTTGTCCAAGAAAGTCAGATTGAAGTGGTAGGTTTTGATTTTCTTAAAGAATTGTATAAAACAGACTTGGATTTCAAGGAAGCATTTAAAGCATGTTTGAATCCTGTTTTGATAGATAGAAGTCAGTGGTTGGATTATTTCTTGCAAGAGGGTTTGTTGTTAAGGAGGAATCAATTGTGTATACCAAATTTTTCCATGAGAGAAAATCTCATCAGAGAGAAGCATGGTGGTGGATTTGCTGGACATTTTGGTACTGATAAAACTTATGAGCAACTGAGTCATTTTTATTATTGGCCAAAAATGAGATTTGAAGTGGAAAAGTATGTGAAGAATTGTAAAATTTGTCAGTATGCTAAGGGAAGAAGCCAGAATGCAGGTTTGTACATTCCATTTCCTATTCCAGACAGACCTTGGGATATGATAAGTATGGATTTTGTTTTAGGATTGCCTAAGACACAGAGAGGGAATGATACAATTTTTGTTGTTGTTGAAATATTTTCAAAGATGGAAAATTTTATTCCATGTTATAAAACCAGTGATGCTACTCATGTTGCTAATTGTTTTTCAAAGAAATTGTTAGATTACATGGGTTGCCTAAAAGCATTGTTTCTGATAGAGATACTAGGTTTTTTGATCATTTTTGGAGGAAATTGTGGAAGAATCTCAGTACTAATCTGAGTTTCAGCTCAGCCTATCATCCTCAGGCTGATGGGCAGACTGAGGTAGTAAACAGAAGTTTAGGTAATATTTTGAGAAGTCTTGCAGGAGAACATCCTAAGCAGTGGGATCATATCTTACCACAGACAGAATATGTATACAATGATTCACTAAACAGAAGTACAAGACAAATTCCATTCCATATTGTTTATGGGATGCACCCAACAGGAGTTTCTGAATTGAGAAATTTGGGAAAGGCAGAAATGAGAAGTGCTGAAGGTGAAGAATTTGCTTCAGAGATTCAAGAAATTCATGAGCAGGTGAAGCAACAGTTACAAGACAACAATATCAAGTACAAAAGCAGAGAAGATTTGAGCAGAAGAGAAGTTTGAAGTTGGTCATTTAGTTTTGGCTCACTTGAGGAAAGAAAGATTTCCAAAAAGAGAGTATAACAAACTGAAGTTTAAAAAGATAGGACCATGCAGAATTCTAAGAAAATTTTCTGCTAATGCCTATGAAATTGAATTTCCATCTGATATTGGAATATCTCCAATATTTAATGTTGCATATTTGTACATGTATGAATATGGTGGCACAGAGGAAAGACCAAAAGACAAAGAGCAGATTGATTGGGTAAAACAGTTACCTACAACACAACCATTACAACCAAAGATGATCTTAGACAAAAAGGTGTTTAAGAGAACCAAAGGAGAAGAGTATTTCCAGTACTTGATTAAATGGAAGAATCAGCCAATTGAAGATGCTATGTGGATGACAGAAGCTATGTTTCAGAAACTGGGCAGTTCTATGAAGGAGCTCATGGACAGGAGCCCATGAAGAATTTTTTCCTCGGAAGTCTGATGCAGAGGCATTAGATTCTAGCCAACAATGTGAAATCTTGTTCACATGTTGTGGCTAGCTGAGTTAAAATTCATTCACTGATGGGTGAAAATCAAATTTTAATGCGAGGATTGAATTCCTCAAACAAATTAATATTATTATTTTCTGTAATAAATTAGGAGAATATTTAGAGATAAGTAGTTTTAATAAATGCTAAATTGTTGATCATATCTAGCAGTAGTTGATAGATTCTAGGAGGATATTGGGCAAGTAAGATTTTCTCTCAATTTAGGAAATTCGATCCTAGTTGAGAAGATTTCTATTGTGTAATAAAATTATAAATTGTAATCTCTGTAATGGAGAAATTGGGAGTGCCTGAGAGGAATTATTTGTAAGGATTTGATTTAATAAAGATTGTAGAGTTTCTGAATTATTGTTTATTCTGGCAATCCCCAGAGGATTCCACCTTCGTGAATTAATTGGATTTTTTATATGTTGTGGAAAGATCAACTATAGTGGTTCTGCATAGAAATTCAAAAGGGGCTGAAGGGTTTTATTTTGTTAATTCAAACCGAGTCTCTATTCATTTAAATATTTCATACTCTGTTCACAAGGCCATAGTTTTAATTAGAATTATTTGTGGAAATCGATTGAAATTATGTATGATTGCTGGGTTAAAAAGGAAGAATTTTGATGAACACATTTTATAAGTCTTTTATTAAATTGCTACGTATTTTATGAAGAGGAGCTCCATAAATTCAATACGTTTTCAACCTTTTAGATAGACAAAGCAAATGGGTTCTATATCAGATGATTGACTGGGTTCGATTCATATGAATCGATATAAAGTGTGACAAATAACGCCAATAACAACGTTGAACCGTAGAATTGTTAGCATTGAAAGATAATTTGCTATCAACATTGATCCAAGTGCAGAAAGCATCATTCGTTTAGAAGGATTTCAGTTGAGATCCAACGCTGTTGTTTGAATTATATAGTGAAGTAATGCTGGCTTCAAATAAATTGAAATCGATCCAAAGCTTGACGTAGAAGAGAGGTGTGCTTTGGAAGGGCGATGGGATTCTAATAGAATCAAGTTAAATTTCTGTTGAAACCAACGTTCAAAGCAATCAGAAATTGGAAGTTTAGAAAAGTGGTTTTGAATGATAAACCACCAATATCGCGTGCCTCTGGAGCTGAGGAGCGGTTTTGTAAAAACTCACGTGATCCAATTAAATGCCAACACGTCATCCGCCCAAAACTGCCTATTTCACGTAGCATTGGGATGTTAACTCTTTGTGATAAATTCAACATAATTTGTATGAGATACGTTCGATCTGAAAGGTAGAAAATCCAAGGGTAATCGCCAGTCAAGTTGCATGGATGGTATTTGAGGTACAACAACGTTGATTTCAATAGTAATCATTCAAAGTTGAAAGATTTTTGTTAAATATTGAATATGTGGGGTCATATGAAATCAACGTAACCTAATCTCTTGTTCATAAGATTTAATGTGGTTACGTTCAAGCTTAAGGCTCGATATAAGTGTAAAGAGTTAGAACATAAATATTTTAACATTATGTTGACCTTTATTCTTATGAACAAGGGTTATATATCCAAAGGATTTTGAGGTTCATTCTAATGGGAGGAGCTCATTTATATAATGATTAAAAAAAAAAAAAAATTATTACGATTTCATTTAATCAAACTTTTAAAAAATTTTGATGAATGAAAATGAGTATGAAGAATTGAATCCGACTTCTCCGGAGTTCAAAACCATTGTGAGCAAATTTGAAAGGCTCTCCTTAACGCTGACACCATCAACGCCATCACTAGACCTCCATCCACTGATGGCCCTAGGCTTCCCAAAACTTCCCTGTGGCTCTTAGACCTTTAGAAGTCTTCAAATTACTCTGAAAATCCTTCCATTGGATTCATAATTTCAAATATATTCAAAATAGACTATTGGTTTGATGAAATTGGCTTTCGACTGCTCTGATTTCACCTCCAACACTTGGTGGCACCCCCTGGCTCTAGGGTCAAAGAAAATTTCTCTGTGGGTTATCGACCTCTAGAAATACTCAAAAGCTTTTGGAAAATCCATCAATGGATTCATAAGTATCAAAGCAGTCAGAAATGACTATTCATTTGCTGAGAATGGATACTGGTTGCTCTGGATAGGCCTCATTCTCCTGCTGGCACTCGTTGGCCTTGGTGGCCCCTGGAACTTCTATGAAGCAACTCGGCCTTCTAAATTCCTCTACAGTCTCTTCAAACCACACCATTAGTTCCAAAACATCTGAAACATCCAAAATTGACTATTGGATTCCTGAATAAGGCCTCTAGCTGCACTCGCTAGGCCTTAAACTGCTGCTGGCCCCTAGAACTTCTCTAAAGCAAAAAAATACTCAAAATTTCTCTGATGGCTCTGCAACCCTCACCAATTAGTCAAGAATTTCTGAGATCGTCGAAATTGATTATTGGCACCCTCAAAATTGTCAAATCTAGCTCAATATAGAGCCAAAACCAAATTTCTCCAGTGTCCCCTAGAAATCCTCCACTAACTTTGGGGAACTCAAGTTAAACTGTAGATAGGTTTGGGATTTCTTCCAACAATGGCGCTCCGACTAAAAACCCGCCAACAAAAGCCGTTAGCATTTAATGAAATGTTTTGAAGTGGGCACATGACTCTGAAAATTCACAATCATAACTGTAACCATTGGCAGAAATGAATTTTTAACTATGGTAAGTTATTTTAAAACCCACGTTAACGAGTTAACCGAACCCGTCGCTGTTTAAATTGCCAAATAACTTTACATGTGACAACACTTACCGAAACCATTAGGGTCTTGTTGCAAACCGTGGCAATAAATGTTGGAGCTGCTGCCATGTGAATGCGTTGCATTAACTGTTTTATGTCGATGGATAACGTCAGTAGTTAAGGGCTTAGCCCATGGTTCATGGCGTGACGACCATATGGGGGAGGGGTTGCCCCTCGGGGTTGGCCCCTCTCCAAGCCCCAAACTTCAAAGGGCTAAACCTTAAATATAACCCGCTCACCAATAGTGTTAAGAACCAAACACAGCCTAATGGTAAGATGTGGGTGCTCTATGCAGGAGGTCTTGAGGTCGACTCCCAGCGACCCGACCAAAATTTTATTACACAGTCCACGTGGTGGCCTTAGGGCTGGCCACGTGTCACCCTTTCATTGGCTAAAAACCATAAATCATATAGCCCACAACAAACCAAAACATGCCACTTGGCATTCACTAGTTGGTCCAGAAGGAATATTTCAGGGAATATTTCAAGGAATATTCCAAGAATATTCCTTGGAATATTCTCTTTTTTGAATTTCCAAAACCATTCAAACTTGGTCAAAATCTAGAAATTGCAGTTTACTGGACTTTTCAAAATGCGATAACTTCTTCATATGGTGTCTGTTTTTAGAACCGTTCACGGCGCCAGAATCATGAAGATGATATCTATCAAGTCGTTCAGGTTTGGCACACTTCTGAACACTTTGAATTTTGAGCTATCACTTAGGTCCTTGATCCAAATCTGATCACACCTCCCCATTGGGAATCTTTTGGACCCCAAAAGACTGATTTCCTGATCTGTTCAGTAGATGAGAGTACATCACCCTCACTTTTCAGCCTCCATACACTATGCCCTGCATGGCTTGGAGCCTTTGAACCACAACTCGAAGGTAGTCGACACTTTCCTTCTTCAATGCGCATGTCATTCCTATCAATAACTATCTTCCTTGAACTCACTCAAAAATTTTTGGTGAGAAATTTACAGAAGGTAGTTGAACATTGCTTCCTTGATCATTGATCAAAGGTGGCTCAAACAAACATGAGATTACAACATAAAACATGCATACATGATTGAAATTTTCATATGTACAAATGAATGTATGTCTTACTGTGTCAAGAAGTCAAACCACTTCTTACAAAGCCACTTCCACAATGACTTTTGTTGCTGAAAATATTCTTCATGTGAAACATCCATTCTCACATCAATGATGGAATATTTGGTTCCAATTTCTCCAGTCTTTCTATCCTCTTGCTTCAAATGCTTGGGATTATTAGTTGGATGAAATGTCCAATATTGGGAAACAACATGTCCCTTTCTCTTGCAATATTTGCAAGGCTTTTGCACCTTCTTTGCAAGTTGCCTTTGCTTCAAATGTTTCCTGTATGCCTTCATCCTCTTCCAACATCTCGAAACATCATGGTTAAACATACCGCAATATACACAACAACTCTTTCTTCCATTCAAGCATGCAAATTTTCCATGATTATTAGAAACATAATCAACTTGAATATGGGAAGAATTATACCTCAAATGCTGCTTTGCATGTCCATCTTTTTTTCGTTCTTGAGGAGATTAACTAGTAGAGGTTCCAGCTTTTCTTTGAAGACTAACATCAGTGTTTATGTCTTGATAGCTGTCTGAACTCTCATGCTTGCCATAAGCTGCATGTCTACAATATTCTTGCTGCAACATAGGCTTCAAACAATGGAAATCAACTTGAAAACAAACTTGACATGTTTGTGATTTAGAACTTGGATCAAAAATTCTTTTTGAAGCTGCCTCATATGCCTTCATGGCTGTGGAGTTTTCACCATTGGATTGAACATAACCAAGACCAAATTTCTTAGGTCTTTCCTCAACCAAAATAGGATAAATCATGCCTTTTGCATGTTTTCCTAAACCCTTGCCTTCATATCCCATTTTAAACATTAACTTGGACCCTATAACTCTAGTGTGATTTTCAAATGAACCAAAAAATCTTTCTAAAGAGGAAACTGAAGACAAATTAGAGTGAATTACCTCTGCTTCACACATGTTCTTGGTTAAGGCCTCTTGGGCTTGATGGAGTTGCATCTCCAACTCATGCATTCTTTGAAGAATTTCTTCTTTCTCTTCCTTCATAGCAACCAATTACTCATGAAGTCTAGTGCTTTCTCTTCTATCTTCAAACAGAATTTTCACCATATCCTTCAAGATATAAAAAACTCGCTTCATATCTTCATCGAATAATCTTGTGAAGGAGGATTATTTTGAAACCCCACTTGAATAAGTTTTCATGATTATGTAAATGAACAAAATAAATTCAACAAAATTCACAAAGCTTTCAAAAACAATTGACAAAGCTTCTGAACAAAATGGTTGTAGAGTCAAGCTCTTCTTCAAGCAGCCTTTTGCAAAGAAAACCTCTTGTGCTTAAAGGGTTTCCTTGAGGTCCTTTTGGTAAGGAAGATGCCTTCAAATATTCTTCCTTATTGTCCTCTCCTGGACTTAGCTATCAGTAGCTTTCCCTTCACCTCTAGCAAACTTAAACTTGTAAGCAACAGTTAGTTTGCAAACATTCAAATTCTTTAACAGTGCAAACACCTTTCAAGTCAACAAGAGAACTTGTGCTTTGTCAAGCAAGAAGCTAGTTATTTTATACCAACCTGATCTGAAAATGGGTTGGATAACTTGTTATGATTTTCAAGAACCTCCCACTCAGTTAAAAAAATAAAAGATCTAGCTTATACTTGACTTTTGCGGAATTTTATACTTCAAATAGGTGTATGTTTTTTAATTGTTTAAGTGATTTAAGACCATTTGTTTTTGCTAATATTAAAAATGTGCAACAACCATATAATGAAGCAAATAAGAATCAACACATAACAACAAATTTAATATAGGATTTCACCTGAATATCGTGGGCTATGTCTCCTTGAGATCTTGTCAACTTGACTTGGCGCTTTAGGATTATGGAAAATTTATTTTAAAAGTTAAAAAATCAACTCCAATGGTTAACTAAACTGAACCAATGGGTTTATAATACCATCATACCCCTGTCATGGTTTTCATCACTCTGAAAACAAATCTCCCTTAGACTTGATTTCCTTCAGTCGGTGCTCTTGAGCTTCCCTGATATTCTCTATGGAACTAACTCCCTAAAAAATCCTTTTCTATGCCTAAAACCTCACCTAATATCTCCATCACATATCATACCTCCAAAATGGACTGATCATTTGCTCCAAAAGAGCATTGGCTCCCCAATCTAGGCCTCCATCCACTGATGGCCCTAGGCTACCCAAAACTTCCCTGTGGCTCTTTGAACTTAAGAAGTCTTCAAATGAATCTGAAAATCCTTCCACTAGGTTCATAATGTCAAAAATATTCATAATAGACTATTTTTTTGCTGAAATTTGTCTTCGACTGCTCCGGTTTCGCCTCCAACACCTGGTGGCATCCCTTGGCTTTGGGTCAAAGAAAAATTCTCGGTGGGTTCTCAACCTCTAGAAGTTCTCAAAATATTTTTAAAACTCCATAAATGGATTCATAAGTATCAAAACAGTCATAAATTACTATTGGTTTGCTGAGAATGGATACTGGCCGCTCTAGATAGGCCTCATTCTCCTGCTGGCACTTGCTGGCCTTAGTAGCCCCTGAAACTTCTCTGAAGAAACTCGGCCTTCAAAAGTATTCTACAAGCTATGAAAACCACACCATTAGTTCCATAACATCTAAACATCCAAAATTGACTATTGGATCCTGAATAAGGCCTCTAGGGTGCACTAGCTAGGCCTCAAATTACTGGTGGCCCCTAGAAATTCTCTGAAGAAAAAACCTGCTCAAACTTCATCTGATGGATCTGAAACCCTAACCAATGAGTCTGGAATGTCTGAGATAGTTGAAATTGACTATTGGCACCCTCAAAATGGACGAATCTAGCTCAAGATAGAGCCAAAACCAAATTTGTCCAGTGTCCCCTAGAAATCCTCCACTAACTTTGGGGAACTAAAGTTAAACTGCATATAGGTTTGGGATTTCTGCCAAAAATGGAACTCTGACTAAAAACCCGCCAACGAAAACCGTTAGCATTTAATGGTCTACTTTGAAGTGGGCAAATGACCCTGAAACTTCACGGTCATAACTGTAACTGCTGGCAGAACTAAAGGTTCAATTATGGTAAGTTGTTTTAAAACCCGTGTTAACGAGTTAACCGAATCCATTTCTATTTAAACCATCGGAGAACTTTACATGTGACAACACTTACCGAAACCATCGGGGACTTGTTGCAAACTGTGGCAATAAATTTCGGTGTTGTTTCCATGTGAATGTGTTGCATTGACTGTTTTATGCTGACATATAACGTTGGTAGTTAGGGGCTTAGCCCATGGTTCATGGCGTGACGACCTGTTGTGACCAGCAAAAACCCCCCTTTTATTTAATATTAGTAATAATACTAAATAAATGGGGACCCTTAGTTAAAAAATCCAAAAAATCAATTAGGATTTGTTTTCCTTTTCAAATAAAACTTTCTATCATAAACTTAGAGAAATCCCTCAGAAAGAACATTAAGAAACACTTAAGTTTATGATAGATTACAATAAAATTGTTCTTTAAACAAAATAGCGCATCCATCGCAAAATGGTATATATCTTTTATGAAACTGAAAATGCGATTTTGCGATAATGCGATCTCAAAAAGCCTATACAATAAACATATTGGTCGCAGATCGCATTGCGCAGAAAACAGAAATGTTAAACGAATATCTTTTGCGCTATTTACCATTTTGCGCTTTTGCGAGATTTGCGATGTGCACTATTGCCCTATTGCGCAATTTGCACTATTTTACATAACTGCGATGGTTTCATTTTGCAATATTGCGATATTGCGATATGGTGCAGCAAATCGTAGATCGCAATGTCGCAGATTCATGTAAGCGCGTTGTTCAAAGGAAATCTTCCCATATATCAATATCTGTTATGCTCTTTAATGAATTGGATTAAATGATTGGATTGGAAATTAATGGTAAATGAGATTTTGTTTTGATTGAAAGTCATTTCACGTTAAAATAATATATTTCATCCGCCTTTGCATTTAAAATAGTCTCATCACCTTTCTCATGCCATTACTCTCATTTAACTCATAAAACGCAGGCACGAAGGAGCAAACGTCTATACAAAGTTTTCACAGAACATTATGGGTAAGAAGGAGAAGAGCTCGAATTCTGAAAACAAAGAAATGGCTTCACTATATGCAGACACCGCTTGCAATAAGGATGCCGGTATATCCACTTGGGAAGGAATGTATAATTTGCTGGAGGAAGAAAATCTTGTGGTATTAAAAGTTACGGCTACAACAGGTTCTAGTAATACGTCTGAAGCAACCCTCAAAGAACTGGCTTGTTCATTTCTGCATAGGATAGCGGCAAGGCCAAGGATTCTCCTGTATACGGACATGGTGAAATGGGTGCTGGACAACACCGATATTTCAGACAGGCAATTTAGAACTCCATCTCAAGAGCTAATCGGGCCATTCACCATGGAAGATGTGAGGCTGATGTATAAGTTTCCGGAACCTCATGCGACTTATAATAAGCAATTTATGGAAGAATTTGCCAGAGAACATGCGAATTGTCAGAATGCACACAGGAATGGACCAAAAGAGATGAAACATTGAAGAAAAACAAACACGGGTGGACAGTACCAAAAAATGATGTTTTAGACGCTGTTCACAAGTTCAAATGTCCAAGTGGGCAATTTGACACAGTTTATACCACAAGATAACGTATGTAAGTTTGCCAAAATTATCCTCTATAGAGCTTTTAGAAGTTACTAAAGAAGCTGTTGGAGGTCAGGAGTTCTCAGGGAAACATAAAGCTCTTCTTGAGAAAAGTCGGGAGTTGAAGAGACTTGAAATAACTGTAAGGAAAAATGAGGAAACATTGACCAAATTCAAGGCACTTAACGCTGAGCAAGAAAAAAGATGTGGAGCGTGTTCGGCATAGAGAAAAACTATTGTGAAAGGTCAAAACTATAAAAAGAAACTACTTTGGCTGAAGTATGATATGAGAAAATGGTGAAGCCAAATAAAGATGAAATTGCAAAATTAATAACAGAGCAAAAAGCTCCAATAAAGGAAAATGCACAAAGAGAGGGCAGCAGCAGAGGTGGCTACAGTGGAAAACATTCTTACTGATTGTGTAAATGATAATTTACACAAAGAAAATTTGATTTGAGAAACTGTTCCAGGATATCTCCCACAACCACATCTTCTCAAAACTATGCTAGATGGCTGCAAGTTTAAAGATCAAGTTCATAGATAGTTAGATTTAGTTTTAATTTTACTGTATTTTAGCCTAGGAAAAGGACGGTCATTGAACCAAATCCTCAATTTTTGTAATAGACTATTTTTAGATTTAGTTAAGTAGTATTTAAACCCTTCTCATGCATTTAGAGAAAGGTCCTGGATCTTAATATTTTTTGACGTGGAGATTACATTTCTGTACTCCACTGTCTTATATATTTTTAAAAAGGATCACATCTGGTGATTTTTATGCGGAATTATCTTTGAAGTGTTGCATTTCTGTACCTTGGAATTTGATTTTGCATCAGAGTTACTGGATTAGAGTATCACATTTCATTTGAAAATCTTCAAGATGAATAAGGTATTTCTATCTATTCACTGCTGATTTCTTTTGTCTTATGATATTCGCTTTAAAATTTGCTATCATTTATATATATTTGTCTTCACAACGCTTCTTTTTATATATCATTTCTGAGTATAATTGAGATGTTATCTTTCATAAGTATATATATATGGTATACAATGATGAATGCAATATGTTAATACAACTCTGTTTAATTTCTTAAACAGAGTTATCTTTATTTGTTTCTGCACATTTCAATTTAAATAATAATACATTTTCATGGTTATTGTTAAATTGGAACAATCTTAAGTTGTATTCATATATAATTACCCGGGTTAGTGTTAGAATTTCTTTATCAATATTTAGTTTAAATTAGATAGTTTTATTTCAGTTAATTTAGTCCCATTTTCAACCATCCAAACCAACCCATTTAGTTATAAGGAAACTGGTCATTTAAATCCAGTCGGAGCCACCATACCAAACGGAAAAGGAGCTGTCTTAAGGTCCCGACCGGGTGGTTTTCCCAAATGTTTGAAGTAGAGATTTTCTAGGCTTCAACACGACCATATGGGGGAGGGGTTGGCCCTTGGTGCTGGCCCCTCTCGAACCCCCAAACATGAAATGGTTAAACCTTAAATATTTCCCGCTCACCAATAGTGTTAAGAACCAAATGCAGCCCGACGGTATGACGTGGGCGCTCTGTGTAGGAGGTCTCAGGGTCGACTCCTAGCAACCTGACCAAAATTTTATTACACAGTTCCAGGGACACGTGGTGGCCTTAGGGACGACCACATGTCACCCTTTCATTGGTTGAAAACCATAAATCGTACATCCCATAATGAACCACAACGTGCCACTTAGAATTCACTGGTTGGTCCAGAAGGAATATTCTGGGGAATATTATAAGGAATATTCCAATAATATTCCCTGGAATATTGTCTTTTTTTTTAATTTCCAAAAACCAGTAAAACTTGGTCAAATCCAGAAATTGCAGTTTACTGGAATTTTCAAAACATGATAACTTCTTCATACAGTGTCGATTTTTCGAAGCGTTCATGGTGTTGGAATAAGGAAGACGAGATCTATTTGGTCACTCAAGTTTGACACACTTTCGAACACTTTGAATTTTGAGATATCACTTAGGTCCTTGATCCAAATCTGATCAGATGCTCCTGTCGAGTAGTGAATTTATGATGGGATGGCCCACTTTCAGCTTGGATGTCTCCAGGTGGCTAGTCGTACTTCAACACGCTTTTCAAACCTTCAAAATTCATTAAAAAAACTTCGTTGGAAAAATAGAGTGACCTTAGGTAGTTTCATAGTGCAATTTGGTAACATGTTTACTTCAGCCATTCAACCTCATTTTTTTCCTTCTTTGCTGATCAAGATGTGTTTTTCAGGTCATATGAACTAAATACCATCACTTTCCCTACTTATATCTCCATAAAAACTGGTTTTTGGGTAAAAAACATCCTACAGGAATTTCATAGCGAATTCCAGCACTTAAGCCCGGACTTTGCTATGAAACTGCCTAACTTGGTTGAAAAAGAAAATTTGTCATTTTTCTTCAAAATTTCAGTTTTTGAACCAAAATTTATGTTTCCTACAAGTTGTACACTTAATCAAAAATATTTTAAACCAACCCCTCAGACTTTGGGTATTTCATCTTTGGCAACAACAGGCTGTCCCTCTTCAGGTTCATTTACCATTCTAATCTTCAACCCTATTTTCTTCAGTTATTCTTAGATCATACCCATTTGGTCTTCCAACTCTTTAACTTTCCCTTTGAGATTTTTTCTCTCAGACTGCAACCACGAATTTCTCTTCCTAGTGTTCTTCACCACTTTCCTCAGAGGAAGAATTCTCTTCAGCATCTTCTTGGTATTTGGCAGAGTTTTTCATATTTGTCCAACTTATCCTTCATTTCTTTTTCAAATTCTGTCATTAGCTGTCTATCTACCTTGGCCTCTTGTATATCCAATTTGACTTCAATTAATTCTTCCCTAGCCTCTCTTAATTTCTCCTACAATATTTTTACTTCAGTCTTTTCCTCAACTTGTTCCTTTCCTTTTCTTTGCACAAAAACCTCTTTTGTTGCTGGAGATAGGTCTATAATTTTCTCTGGCTGCTTGCCTTCATTAATATTTTCTGCTCTCTTGCTTTCTATGGCAGTATTTTCAAAATGTGACCTGGACATTAGTTTCCTTGGCTGGAAAATGAAACCAACATATTCTCCTACAAAATCCAATTTTTTGATAGACTTACCTTTCTTCCTCTTCCTTCTATCCCCTTCAATGTCTTTTGCTTGGACAATTGGAAATTCTTCAATGTCTATTTCCTAGAGGATGTCTTCAAGATTTCCTTTGGCAATGGTTTGGCTCCTGGTTATCCTCTTTCTACTATGTTTACTAATTTTCTATTTTTGACTTGCAGGTGACGGTTGTGGGATATCAGTCTCTGGCATAGGTTCAACTTCAATATCCATTGGTTCCACAATAGGCTATCCTCCTTCTTCACTAACTTCTTTTTTCACAGCTAGAGATGAAGTGATCTTTGGCTTTGAAATATTTTTAGGTCTCACTGAATATACTTCATATCCACTCAGGAAGAGAAAAGATGCCCAATCTTTGTTTAACTTTTTTAATTCGTCCAACACTAATAATTTGATCAAGCCACGGTGAAAAACTGATGTTTCACTACCCTCAACCTTGGCTTGGACCTTATCTGACATATTTCCCAAAATTCTAAATAAAAATAAAGGAAAATCAAGGGGTTGCTTACCAATTAAATGTAAAAGGAGCTTGAAGTGATATAAGTAGACCATGTGAAACCTCCCCTTGCATGTTAAATACTTTTGTACCACAAAAAACAACTTTGAATAATTTTCTTTCATATAACTCCTGGGGATGTCACTTGCCATGTTAGCTCCTATGTGCTCCTGTTTGACAAATTCTTCACAGCTCTAAATTTTGAATTTTGTACCTTCAAACCATTCCTAACCTCCTCTGGGTATATCTATAGCTTGAGAGATAGTATCAGGTGATATTGTGAAATTCAATACCCCAACCTTTGAGGATGTCCCTATGAGATTGGTTGTGAAGTCTTTGGATATCTGAGCATGAAAACCCTGCAGCTTCTGACAGAACTGTAGACAACCAATGTTCCTGAAGGCATCCATGAAAATGGGATCTTAATTCAATAATTTCAAATCCATAGGCTCGTATCTCACACAGTAACCTCCTGTATTCACTTTCTTCTTCGCCACCATTTCTCCTTTATACCTTCATTGCTTCTTAGCTGTGACACCTGCAGATGAACAAACCTGGAAAAAAAAGTTGTTTGCGCTGTGAATAAACTCTTCAAAGATGATACTCTGATCCTTTACATGCAAGAATGACAGAGAGAATCTTAGGGGCAAAATTTAAAATTCAATTCGACATATTGAGGGGAAATGATGACAGATGTGACCACAAAAAGAAATGATGAGTGAAATCACGGTCTTGCATGCTTGGTGATTATGGTAACTAATTTGTTGACCTCACCTTTACCCTTGGCCATTGAAAACTTGACACCTCACAACACTCTGTCTTTTCTGCAGAAAAACATAGTTTCGTAGGGAAAATAGTTAAAATGATGACAGATCTGCTATGGAATTGTCAGGTAACTTCGTAGTGAAATATGCTATTACGCGATTGTATTTGATACGAAATGGTGAAAAAACGGATAAGTGGCCCATGGAAAATTTTAGGGGCTAATATTCACAAGTGGGCTAATTTTCCATGGTTTTTCCAAAAAATAGATTCGCTAACTTCCATTTTTTTATAAAAATGACTCGCCCAAATTTTACAATATAAAATTATTTTATGTTAAAAATTGCCAAAATTATATAGACAATATATATAATATCATTATAAATTTGAATAGTTTTACAAATACATCAATAAAAATTTTATAGTTTGCATATTAGGGACTAGTGAGATTCACCAATTTTTTAAAGTTCAAGATAATTTTCCATCCTTAAAATTGTCCTTAAAGTGGCTTATTTTTTATTTGAAGGCATGGGTGTGAAAACTCAATAATATCGAATGGATTTCACTGATATGACATGACTCATGGTGGGTTTAGACTTAGGATAAATTTTGTTATGTGTGTTTTTTCATAAATTTTATGAATTTTACTATGAAAACAACATGGAACCTAGGTAAATGATATGCAAGACATTATCAATGAAATTTTAAAACTTATGAGTGATAACAAAACCCATCAATAACAGTGCTACCCTGAAGCTTGGACAAAGTTCCAATATGAACTCCCCACACTAATACTGATGCTCCCCAAACCATCTTGCAGGTATCTTTCTCAAACACTGTTTTTACACCTGCATCATCTATCCTGCTTACAGAAATCAGATTTCTGGCCAATGCAGGAATATGAAGAAAACATGGAAGTGTTATAATCCTTCCACCTTGTAGCTTCAACTTGAATTTTCCACGGCCGATGATTCTGTCCTTTCTATCATCCCCTAAGAAGACATCACCACCATCATACTTCTCATATTCACAGAACCATTCCCTATGGGGAGTGAAGTGAAAGGATGCAACTGAGTTAATCAACCATGCCTCATAATCTACATGTGTATTTGAAGAAGAAGCAAAATACACATCACCACCTTCATCTAAGGTGGCTTTTGCCTCCGTAGAAGGAGCATCATCATATCCCTTTTCTTTCCCAAGAGCTTTAGATCTACAGTCCGTTTAGGCTTTCCACATTTCTAGCACACCTTTACAAGATTTCCTGGAGATTTAGATCTCCCACTCAAAAAATTATTTTTGTTTATGTTCTAGGACCTTCCTCGTATAGATAAGGAATTTCCATTCTAGTCCTCCATATTTCTCCATCTCATTTCCTTTGACAACAAGGTTGAGACAATTTCATCAAAATTCAAGGTAGTTGTATTGCTACCTATTGAAATAACCAGATTTTCCCATGAATACGGTAGAGAACAAAACAAACTGATGCACTTATCTTCATATGAGATTTTAATATCAAAATATGACAATTGACTTACCACAGTATTGAAGGCGTTCATATGCTATGTCACCGAGTCCCCATCCTTCATCCTCATGTTATACAACTTTTTCCATAGGGACAATTTATTCAATAGATACTTAGATTGGTACAATATCTATAACTTGACCCACAAAGTCTTCATCGTAGCTTCCCCAGATACATTCAACAATACCGAATCTGAGATACACAACCGTATTGTGCTATTTTCCTTCCGATCCAACTTTGCCTAGCCTTCATCTAACATTGTCGTTGGTTTAGTACCCGGATCTACCGTGATCCACTGATCTTTATCCATCATCAGATCCTCCATCTTGAGCTTCCACAACTCAAAACTCTGACCATTCTCAATCTCTATCTTTCCACTGCTCGCCATCTTCTTTCACCACAAGGATCAATCCCGTAGATCTCCCACTGAAGCCGAAACAAATTTGATACCAAATGTAAGTTTAACCCTGTAGGGAAATTATTTGCAAAAAAATTCATAAAAATAGAAAATAAACAATAACCAGATCGTAAAACATAAAACAAATATACGCAGATATTTTTCTACTAGATCCCAAATCAGGAGTACCAAATTGATTTTTCATTATATTCATTTTAGTGTTGCAACACATATATATACATGCCGAAGCAGTCATAAACACTAATCCATTAACCCTGGATTAGAACATAACCGTAGTTCCCTTGATAGAATCTACAATATACCAGGGACCAAAAACCATCACGCCCCAAAACCATGTGCAAAATCATGCACAAAACCATAGGCTGGTCTGCCCACCTAAAATAGGGTCCAAATTTTTTTTCATGGGGTGCTACCCCAGACCCTGTGCAGGGGGCAACCCGCCCCCTTCAAACCCCTGGACATGGGGGGCTTCTGCCCCCCCTGTGATCCCTCCACGGGTGTGACTATTCGTGGAAAGAATATAAAAAATATCCAATAATTATCCTAGTTTGGTGGCCAATTATGATAATGTCAACATCATTATTTTCCCATGATCATGGTAAGTAGGCTTGTAATGGGACCTCTTATCCTCTAAGTTTTACATATTTTTGAATTACACTCTAAAAATGCACCATTAGTAAATGTGGAGGTAAATTTACTCCTTAAGAGTTATGGGTGACAATTGGAGTCAAAATATGCTAAAGTTTCTAAATAGTATTCACTTTTTAAATAAAACCTTTCATGACCAATCATAATACAAGTAGACCTTTTTAAAGTTTCATGTTATGAGGTTTTACAATTAAATGGATCTGTAAGATTTTAGAGATTTATGATAAGTGCAATCCTAAATTTCAATATTATAATTATCTTTTCCATATTTCATCCTTAATCAGTCAAACTTCAAAAATGATGAGAGACCACAATGTGAATTCAAAAGTGTATTACCTAACATTAATAGAGCTAAAGACACTGGTATGTACATATGATTATCTACATATTTACAATAGAATAAGTGTTCTATAAGAAAACTATTTTTTTAGAACTATTCCATTAACGAGAAGAGCATCCCTCTTTACCTGTAGATCCCGCAAGATAAAGGTTGATGGACCTAGTTTCTCAATAATCTGAAATGGGTCAAGCCACAAATTTTGAAATGTAGTGTGTTTTCTTTTTTCTTCATGGGTCTTATCCCATTTTAGAACTAAATCTCTAATTTCAAAAAAAAAAATATTCACTGAACTTGCATCAAAAGAGGATTTTACCAACTGTTGATGATGAGCATGGACTTGTTTGGCTTTATTTCTCTCTTCTTCTAACTTAAGGATTTGGGACATTCTTAATTGCAAATCAGAAGAAGGTTTTTCTTCAATTAATTGCACTAGGGCTAATGAGGGAAGGGATAAATTAGGAGGCATGAATAACTTCTTTCCCACACACAAAATGAAAGGGAGAAGTACGTATAAAGGTCTTATGATTGATTCTATCAGTCCATAAATAAAACGTTAAATATTTGTTCCAATTTATTTGATTTTGATCAATTGTTTGTTTTATTATCCCTATGATGTTCTTATTGGTAGATTCTGATAGAAAATTTCCCCGTGGGTATTAGTTTACAAAATATTTGATATTGAATCCTCTTTTGAAATAAAATTCAGTTATGGTGTTTCTGGAAAAATAAGAGGCATTGTCAAAAATAAGGGCATGAGGAAGACCAAACCCGGTGATAATGAATTGATCAATAAATTCAATAATGATTTTAGAATTGGCTACCTTTAAAGGTATTGCTTCCACACATTTTGTAAATTAATATGTAGCAGTAAAGATGTATTTATGTTGTTTGGATGAGTGAGGAATGATATCACCTATGATGTCCAAGCCCCATTGATCAAAGGCTTGTTCAATGTTGACCGATTGCAAAGGCAGGACTGGTTTCTTTTGTCTCTTGTAGCAGTTTGGAAAAATTTACATTTTCTGACATAGGCATGAGTATCTTTAAATAAAGTTGGCCAATAACAACCAACATGTAGGATCTTATGAGAAGTAATGTATTAATTGTAGTGTCTACCAGCTGGTCCATCATGTATCTCCTTTAAAACCTTTTATGCTTCAAGTTTTTCTAAACATCTTAACAGAAAAAAACCATAATTATTTCTAAATAAAACATCATTGATGAGTTGGTACTAATTATTTTCAGTCTTAGGGTTATTTTTATCTTATAATTGGGTTCATATGGAGCATAACCATTTTTTAAATGAAATATTAAATCAACATACTGTTGAGTCTCAAATCTGCATCTTTCCTATACACCTTTCTAGACCTTTTTCATTCACCTGAACCTTCTAAGTTTTCAATATCATTGCATATTAATTGTAAAAGAGCATCTAAAATGGTTTTTAACTATGTTTTGTGTTTGTTGTTTGATTTAGATTTTTGCTCATTTCAGTCATGAATCTTCAATACCTTCTCGAAATCGCTACTTTCCGGCACTCATTTTGTGAAAGTCTATGTTGGCAGTGTGTTTTGTGGCAAATTCTAGCCATATGGGTGCCGTAAATGATGACATGACTGGTCTCAGGCTGGTTTCGGGAAAACTACCCAAGGAGGTCGTGCTGTGATGCATGGCGGTGAAATAATCTTAGAGTCCTACCATGATGACCGTTTCTCATCACGTGAAGAATTGTATGACCGTTTCTAATTTACGGGAGACACATCAACACCTGTACACAGCTCCATAAGCCGAATCCAACATCCACTCTTCATAGATTTACTCCTCACCGCGGCCATGATGTTGGATCTCTGGACGTGATGGTTCACGTGTCTTTATCAGCACAAACTTTAGGGAATTAGTTATATCACCTTTGTTATAAATAACGCGTTTTCATACGCATAATAGTTAGCCTCCATATAGCTCTGTAATGTAATTGTGTTGCCACTGTGCTGTAATATCATTTCTCTCACAGGATCGTATTTTAACAGCATAAGAAGACCTGCTTCCAAGCGAATTGACGGAAGGTTATCGCTTTTAGGTCAAAAAGAGGGCCCCGTATACGCCGAGGTTTTGTACGTCGTATAGTTTCTTGTTTATTTTTAAGTTCCAGTGCCATAAGTCATTCACGTGTTTATACATTGCTTCTTTCATGGTATTTATGCTTCATCTCTGTTCATAATCTTTCATGCTTTACATTTTACTTCTGTCCATAATATTTCATGTTTTATGTTGTTGTTAACTGATCAGTGTTCTTGTTTCAGATTACAAATAGGCGGCCCAGACATTTGCATATCTTTTGACTAATGACATGGAATAAATATTGTTCTGCTGCTAATTTACTTTTCTTAGTTTCTGTTTAATTCCAAAACTGCTTTGTTTATTTCAGTCTTGCACATTTGCTTCAGTAGTTAGATTTAGATATATTAAATTGCTCATGTCATTTTCAGTTACCTCCGAAAGCCATAGCTGGACTAATGGTGAGGGATTGAATTATGAGTGTAGTTGATATTAGTTTACCATGTTAGATATATTAAATTGCTCATGTCATTTTCAGTTACCTCCGAAAGCCACAGCTGGACTGATGGTGAGGGATTGAAGTATGAGTGTGTAGTTTGATATTAGTTTACTTTCTGCAAGTTAGATATATTAAATTGCTTATGTCATTTTCAGTTACCTCCGAAAGCCACAGCTGGACTGATGGTGAGGGATTGAAGTATGAGTGTGTAGTTTGATATTAGTTTTTTTTCTTCTGCAAATTAGATATCAGATTGCTCAAGTTGTTTATGGTTACCTCCGAAAGCCATAGCTGGACTAATGGTGAGGGATCAGAATATAAGTTGATGTAATTTGATTTAGATTTACTTTGTTGCAATTCTTGGATTTCTTTAAGCATAGTTTCTTTTGTATTTGGACAATAGCAAGGATAATGAGTTTCATGATCAGTAGTTCACTGTTGTTTGACTAGAATAGTGATGCAATTTCATTTTCTTTGAAGAATTAATTTTGTCATTGTGTGTTTTAAAATTCTTTTGAAGTTTGGAAAATCATTAGAAGGACATCATTGTCTTGAATATTTGTCTCCATACTTGTCTTTTTAGAATTTCATAAAAATCCAAAAACGACAAAAAGTAAGAGATAGGTTATCTTGCACATATAGTGCGCCACACTTCGTCAGCTTACAAATCCCGGATTGAAAAATTAATGCAGCAATTTAGGACACACTAAATTGACCAAACATTTTGGCGCCGTTGCCAGGGAAGTGTAATTAGGTAGCCAATTTCTTTAAAAAAAAAACAATAAAAAGAAGGGAAAAATTGATAACTTCTTGAAGTATGCTCTCCTCTTGCACCTAGTGTGATCTGGAGGATCACAAAAGAGAGTTATTGGTTCAAGAATTTCTTAATTATGCTCTCTTCTTGCACCTAGTGTGACCTAGAAGATCAGAAAGAGAATTATTAGCCCAACTTAAAAATAAAAAAATGACATGTACAGAGCAAGAGATTCTAGGGGAAGGTTTATAGCTAAAGCCAAGAGTTCGATTTTCACAACTCCATCTTCTTCAAGGCAAGAGTGACAAGATGGCTTTACTTTTGCAAGAATTCAATATTACTGTGTTGGATAGACCAGGAAAACAGAATACAGTAGCTGATTTCTTGTCTAGGATTCAGAATACTAAAGAAGATTCTCCTGTAGAAGATAAGTTTCCTGATGAATATTTGTTTGCAGTAACTATTAAGACCCCTTGGTATGCAGATATTACTAACTATTTGGTTACAGGGAAACTACCTTCACATTTATTTCCAAGAGAAAAACGAAAGATTATTCAGGAGAGTTCAAAATATTCATGGATTTCTAACGAATTGTTTAAAACAGGGCCAGATCTTGTGATCAGAAGATGTGTCAGGGAAGATGAGATGCCTGATATCCTTAAGGCATGTCATGATGAACCATGCGGCGGACACTTTGCAGACAAAAGGACGGCCTATAAAATCCTCTCTTTAGGATATTATTGGCCTTCCATCTTCAAAGATGCAAAACAATATGTCAAAAGGTGTGACAGCTGCCAAAGAGTAGGGAAACCTACCCTTTCAAATGAAATGCCATTGCAAACACAGGTACTCATTGAACCCTTTGAAAAATGGGCTTTAGATTTCATAGGACCTATTAATCCACCATCTAAGCAAAAGAAGTATATATTGGTTTGTACTGATTATGTTACTAAATGGGTAGAAGCCAAAGCATTAGTATCTGCTACTGAAAATTCAGTTGTTCATTTTTTTTATGAGGATATTTTTACTCGCTTTGGTGTTCCAAGAGAAATTGTGACAGATCAAGGAAGCCAATTCACATCCAACCTGGTGGAGAAGCTGATGGAAGAATACAAAATCAAGCATAGAAGATATACTCCTTACCATTCGCAAGCAAATGGTCAAGTGGAGTCTACCAACAAAGTTCTCGAAAGTATCATCACCAAAACTGTTCATCTACATAGAAGAGATTGGGCAGAAAGGCTTCCTGAAGCCTTGTGGGCCTACAGAACTACATGGAGAAATACAACAGGACATTCTCCCTATGAACTTGTTTATGGGAAGGAAGTCCTGCTCCCCATCGAGTTCCAAGTCAAGACCTTCAAGATAGCAGTTCAGTTGGGGATGGATCTATCAGAAGCCCAAAAGCATAGAATGGAGCAGCTGACCGAGCTAGATGAGATCAGACAAGAGGCAATTTTAAGAACTGATCTAGTTCAATATCAAAGAGCTAAATGGCATGACAAGTACATCAAAGAGAAGAAGTTTCAAGAAGGAGATTGGGAATTGTTATTTGATTCCAAGTTTAAAGATTTTCAAGGAAAATTTCAGACTCATTGGCTTGGGCCATATGAGATTGACAAGATCTTTAACAATGGAGCGGTAAGAATCAAGACCATTGATGAGTTTCAAACTCCTCTTATTGTGAATGCCCACAAATTGAAATTTTATCATAAGCCACTCTCAAAAGAGGAATTTGTCAAAATGTTTCAAGAAAATTCTGCAATCAGGTTGGTACAGAAGAATTCTTCTTCTCCACCAACCTAGCTTTTGTTCTTTTCAGTAAAAAAAAAATAAAAAAAAATTGTATAAGCCTGAAAACCAATCATTGATTGGCAGTCTTATACAAAAAATGTAGGGTGAAAATCGGGAACACCTGACACCCTATATTTTCCAAAAAAAAATCTCTCTTTCATTTCACAAGTTTTGTGACCACCCATTCCACTTCATTCCACTTCATTTCACTCCACTTCATTCCATTTCACTTCATTTTATCTATTTCATTCCATTTCACCAATAAAATTCTCTTTCATGACCATTTCCATTTAGTCAATTGTCATCCGTTCATTTCCATTCACCCAAATAATATCTGTGTCAGTTTCCGTAGCTGACATCTGTTTCCGCAGCTGACACCAGTTTCCGCAGCCATAAGCAAATTCCGCAGCTACCACTCTGTTTTTCAAAAGAATGTACAGCCAGATGTTATTTCCACAATCATGAAATCAAATGCAGATATGAGGACCAATTATGAAGACATGGGGCATTCAAGATATCAATGAGGAGCAACTAATTGAAGACCAAGGAAGAATGGCAAGAATTCCAAGGTATGAGTAAAAATTTATTTCAAATAGCATTTAAGCACTTTTTTATATAGTTATAAACCATAAGCTCCATTATGTGCAATGATTGTATTGAAAAACTCCGTAACCACTACATGATCTCTGTACAATCCTCCCACAATCCTTGCATTCATTCTCAAACGGTCCCATAATTAAACCTCCGATCTTCACTCAAACTCCGATACTCCACCTGTGATGATGAAACGTGGTTGATTTGACTACGGCTTCTTTCAAAATTGCGTACGAACCATAGCCGTTTACAAACACATGTACATTTACTCGTACCACCAAATCTTAAACAAGCATGTTATCCTCCTCCTTGTGTTTCATTAATCCTGCTGTATAAACATTTCCGCTATGTTTTACGTAATCTTTCCGGTTCTTTACCACCCTACTTTGTCTTCTCGTTATTACCATACCGTATACCTATTCTCTGGATATTCACTTGCCGTCATCGTGTTTATTTCCGTTCATTCACTCGTCCTACTTCCATTGAACCCTCCTCATGCAGGCAAGTTTTTAAAAGAGCAGAAAGAAGGATGGGTAAATTGTTGAGAGCAGAACCAGAGGGACCTAAATTCATGGAAGGATACCCGCAAGTCAGGGATATATTGAAGAAGGCAAAGTGGCTACGATCCAAAAGTTTAGAGGCTACCATAAAGAGGTGACAAAATCTTTTGCAAGGTCTTTCAATGGCCTGGAGGTAGAGATTGGAGACGTTAAGTTTACGGTGAATGAGGCATCTATAGCATCTGCCACAGAACTTCCTCAAGAGGGTGAACGCTGGTTTAAGAATAAAAGCATTAGTGATGAAGCCTGGAGAATAATTCTACATAACCCAGGTATGGACATAACTATTTTTAAAAGAGGAATTCATGTTCATGCTTTGAAAGAGGAATGGGCTACTTTGCTGCTAGTTGTTAAAAAATTTATCACCTGTGAGGGCCGTTTTGGGTCAATGTATATGTACCATACCAGATTGCTGATGAATTTTCTAGATAACCAGACCCTCAATCTGCCATAATTTTTATTAAATAGTTTGAGGAAGATGTCTGTGACTGTTCAGAAGCATTTAGGGGATGTAGAACCACATCTATATCACCATGGTCTTGTGAAAATTTTGATTGAAAAACAGTTAAAAGAGAACAAGGACACATGAGAACAATTTTTGATCAGAAATTTCTTTGAAGAACCCCAAGAATTCCTGAAGGTAGCACATCAAGAAGGAGTAGGAGAAAAAGAACAAATGATGAAACTCAAAGCACTCCTACTAGTAGGGAAGAGAGACTGTCAAAAAGGAAGAAGAAAGAAACCAAGGTTAAAAAGCCAATAACATCAAAAGAGAGAAAAAGTATTGAGGCTATGCATCAAACCCCTTCTTCCGAAGAAGATCATCAAGTGTTATCTGAGAGACTAGTTCACCTTCAAGAACAGTCATCTATGGCGAAGAAGAAAGAGAAAGGAAAACAAAAGCAAAAAGACAGTGGTCCACAGCGTGTGAGAAGAAGTTCCAGGCTTAAGGGGAAGTTGAGGAAAACGCAAACGAAAGGACCCTATTTTATTGATTTGGGAGAAGAAACATCTGAAAAATCCCCAGCTGACCATAGTCCATCTCACTCTCAGTCAGACATTGAACATAGTCCATCCAATTCTCAGCCAGACGTTGATGTGAGCCCTTCTCAGCCAGATTTTGAAGACAACTCTCCTCCACGGCATTTTGGGGACAACCCAATAAAAACGACACCTGATATAGACCCAAAGTAGCAAGAAGTATATGATTATATAGAATCTTTAGAAAAAGCAGCTACGGGTCCCAATACTTCGTCCACTCAGCCTCACACAGCACAAGATGATCTAGTCCAATCACTGAAACAAGAAGTCTTTGAGCTAGAGCTTTTAAATAGACACATTAAAAATGAAAATGAGACATTGAAGGAACAAAGAAAATTGGAAAAAATCATTCATGATAATACCATGCTACAGCTGGGACTATGGCAGAAGAAGAACATGAAATTGAAGAAGAAATGCCAGAAGTTAAGCAGAGCACTGATTAATATCAAATTCAGATGCTTAATGAGGAAGCCCAGGATGTTAGCACCACCAAGGAAGAGGAGGAGAGGACTGGATGTACTGGCTGAAGTGTCAAGGCATATGAACTGAAGAAGGATTATCAAAATTTTGGTTGCATGAGGACATGCAACACCTTCATAGTGGGGGTATGTTGAGTCTCAAATCTGCATCTTTCCTATACACCTTTCTAGACCTTTTTCATTCACCTGAACCTTCTAAGTTGTCAATATCATTGTATATCAATTGTAAAAGAGCATCTAAAATGGTTTTTAACTATGTTTTGTGTCTGCTGTTTGATTTAGATTTTTGCTCATTTAGCTGCGGAATCTTGCCACTTTCCGCAGCTGCTGCAACTTTCCGCAACCATTTTGTGAAAGTCTATGTTACAGGTGTCTTCAGGAAAAACGAGCCACATGGGCAAGTCATAAATGATGTGGACATGGATCGTGTCCTATTGGCTCGAGCAAATTCACCTAAGGAGGCTGCGGTCAAAGGTGGCCAAGTGGAAGTCAACCGTAGAGTCCCACGGTGACAGGACTCTATTTCTCGTCACGTGAAGATTTATATGGCCGTTTCTAAATTGTGGGAGACACATAAACACCTGTACACGACTCCATAAGCCAAATTCAACATCCACTCTTCATATATTTACTCCTCAACGCGGCCATGATCCTAGATCTCTGGACGTAATGGTTTACGTGTTTTCTATCAGCACAAAATTTAGGGAATTAGTTATATCACCTTTGTTATAAATAACGCGTTTGCATACGCATAATAGTTAGCCTCCATATAGCTCTGTAATGTAATTTCATTGCCACTGTGCTGTAATGTCATTGCTCTGTTATGACTGCATTTTAATATATGAGAAGACTCTATTTCCAAGCGTAATTCGTATTTGAAGGTTGTTGCTGAGGTCTGTGCAGAGGCCCCCTGCACACGCTGAGGTTTTGTGCATTACTGTATATTTTCTTGTTTTATTTATTTAAGTTCATTGTGCTATAAATCATTCATGTGTTTATACATTGCATCTTTCATGATATTTATGCTTCATCACTGTTCATAATCTTTCATACTTTACATTTTACTTCTGTCCATAATCTTTCATGTTTTATGTTATTTTTAACTGATCAGTGTTCTTGTTTCAGATTACAAATATGCAGCCCGGGCATTTGCATATCTTTTGACTAATGACATGGAATCAATATTGTTCTGCTGCTAATTTATTTTTCTTAGTTTTTGTTTAATTCCAGTACTGCTTTGTTTATTTCGGTCTTGCACATTTGTTTCAGTAGTTAGATTTAAATATATTAAACTGCTCATGTCATTTTCAGTTACCTCCGAAAGCCACAGCTGGACTGATGGTGAGGGATTGAAGTATGAGTGTGTAGTTTGATATTAGTTTACTTTATGCAAGTTAGATATATTAAATTGCTCATGTCATTTTCAGTTACCTCCGAAAGCCATAGCTGGACTAATGGTGAGGGATTGAAGTATGAGTGTGTAGTTTGATATTAGTTTCTTTTTCTGCAAACTAGATATCAGGTTGCTCAAGTTGTTTATGGTTACCTCCGAAAGCCGTAGCTGGACTAATGGAGAGGGATCAAAATATAAGTTGATGTAATTTGATTTAGATTTGATTTGTTGCAATTCTTGGATTTCTTTAAGCATAGTTTCTTTTGTATTTGGACAGCAACAAGGATAATGAGTTTCATGATCAGTAGTTCACTGTTTGTTTGACTAGAATAGTGATGCAATTTCATTTTCTTTGAAGAATTAATTTTTTCATTGTGTGTTTTAAAATTCTTTTGAAGTTTGGAAAATCATTAGAAGGACATCATTGTCTTGAATATTTGTCTCCATACTTATCTTTTAGAATTTCATAAAAATCCAAAAACGACAAAAAGTAAGAGATAGGTTATCTTGCACATATAGTGCGCCACACTTCATCAGCTTATGAATCCCGGATTGATAAATTAATGTAGCAATTTAGGACACACTAAATTGACCAAACACATACTGAGATTTAGTGTTGATGTGACATACCTCTGTGATTTGGACATTAGTTGAATCTTCATCAGCCGATGTATCATGGGCTTCCGTAATCAATCTGAAAAAACCTTGACCTCTTACTATTTTAGCAGGTTTTATCTCTAGGTCATATTCTTGCAATGCAGTTACCCAATTAGCTCTTTTCTCTCCTAAGTCCTTTTGGATAAGCAATTGTATGACAGTTGGGAAGGGGAAAATTAATTTTGTATGAGTTTTTAAGAGGAAAGGTATGAAATTCTTAATCGACTTGAAAACTGCAAATGATTTATTTTCTACCTCTGATTAATTTAACTTAGCTCCTTGTAAGTTAGAACTAAAGAAAGAAATAATAGCTTCAACTTTTTTTTTCATTGGGTTATGTCAACACTTCTGCATAGGATTGTTTAGAAGAAAAAGTGTATAGAAGAAAAATTAGGGGTTGACGAAGGAGTATCTATGATTGCTTGTTTTATTAATTCAAATTCTTCTTTTTCAGCTTGTCCCCATTTGAAAATTGAATTCTTCTTGATCATGGTATGTAAGGGTAAGATACTTTGTGAAAAGTCTGGGACAAACCTTTTGACAAAATTGATTTTCCCAAGGAAGGATCAAATTGATTTCTTATTGTGTGGTAAGGGGATTTTAGAAATAACCTAAATTCTCTCTGGATCTATGCATATTCCCTCTTTGGAAACAATAAAACCTAGAATTCTTCTTTCGCTAAGAGCAAAAAATTATTTTTTAGGATTTAAGGAGATTCTGTATCTTTTACATATTTCAAATATTTTCTTCAAATCATGAAAATGATTATTTCTTTTCTTGGAAATTTTTTTAATATCATCTAAGTATACTACAAGTGTTTTGTTAATCAAACCTCTAAAATCTATGACGATGTCTCTCTGGAAAGTAGCTCCTAAATTTATCATTCCAAAAGGAATTTTTTAATATGCGTACGTTCCCCATTTAGTTCTAAATGTGGTCTTAATCATGTCTTTTGGATGTACAAGGATTTGATTATAACTTAAAATTCCATCTAGAAAATACATTAGCTCAGAGCCAACAAAACATTGTATAATTTGTACCATTGGAGGTAGAGGGAAGTTATCCTTGTTGCATGCCTTATTTAAATTCCTAAAATCTATACAAATACGGATATCTCCATTATTTTTTTAATAGGTAAAATATTTGAAACCCACTTGGAATGTCTAATTGGAAATATGATTTTGGCTTTGAGAAGCTTGTTTAACTCATTCTTAATATAATTTTACAAGTTAGGATGAATATTCCCAAGCTTTTGTTGAATGGGTTTTGCATCTGGTAGCATGGGAATGGTATGTTGAATGATAGATGTATCATAAGTTTTGAAATCCTTATAATTCCAAGAAAATACATCCTTATATATTCTTATCAGAAGAATGAAGGAATACCTATCATTAGTGTGAGTCTGAGGCCTAAATTAATATTTCGAGGTTTAAGATGAGACCCTAAGTTAACCAATTCAAATCTCAAAGTTAAACTTTGAAGTTTTGAAGTGGTAACCTTTTTAAACATTGATTTAAAATCGTATAAATCTTCCAGTTTACCTACAGGCTTAGGTAAAGAATTCTCCTTAGTAAGTCTATTCAGTTGTTTATCATGCCCATCTTCATCGATGATTTGGTCAGAGTAAGATCCTTTGGATGTTAGAAATATTAGGATTTCATCACATCATTGAACACATGACAATTGGTTACATTGTTAGGGATGGAGGGGCAAAAAATTAATTCAATTGAAAAATTTTCAAGACTGAAATCTTCAAGTGGGATAAGCTTAGAAGCAACATTGGCCAAGAGATAGGCACTGGAATTTTGTAACCTTGGGATAGGAGCTATGTTAAATGAAGTGAAATGAGATTTAATATTTTGAATCAAGGATTGGTAATGCTTGAGATGACTTGAAACACAATGAATGGTGTTTCTTACCTATTTTATGATAATTTAAGTCGATAAAGACTTTGAGGTATTTCACATCAAGGCTAATGGATTTTTTTAATCCATGTACTAATGCTTCATATTCAACAATGTTATTAGTACATTCGAATTCCAATCTACATGCAAGCATATTATTTTCTACATCAGGGTTTATTAAGATGCAACCAACTCCTGCACCATCATTATATTTTGACCCATCAAAATAAAGATTCCAAAAAAATTATCATGCTTAATTACATATGTTTGAGAAAAAAATTCAATTTGGGAGGGAAAAAAATCAACTAAAAAGGGAGACTTATGCGATGTAAATTTCCAAAGAAATATTCTAAAAAATAATTCCCAAGAATATTATTTTGAAAAAGCTATTGGTTCATTTTCCTCATCTAGATCAGTCACAGAATATTTCTTATGCTTCTATCTGACAACTCAGATTTGATTGGGTTTACCGTTGTAGGGAGGCCACATGTGAGATCAATCAGTTGCAAAATAACCATGTAATTTTTTGGACCAATCTATGCTTAGAATAAGACCATAAAATTCAGGAATGTCAGTAGCCAATATGTCTATTATTTGACAAACCTTTGAGTTAGAAGATAATCTTATCAAAATAGAGTTCATTTCTCCTAATACTTTAACTTTTGTTCAATCTAATTGGAAAATTTGAACAACATATTTATGAGGTGAGATATTATGTTTAAGACAAACTGCATAGGGAATAATATTAGATGATGCACCATAATCTACTAAAAAATTGTGAACATTCTTATTGAAAATTTCAAAGGTCAAAATTAAAGGAGGTGTACAACAATTTTATCTATCTCCAATTAGAATAACATCAAAATAATCGGTCTTATTTGAAAGATCATTTGGAGGATTTCTTTCCCTTTTGAGGCTTTTGTAGTACTAGTAGTAGGTAAAGGGGATGCAAGAACTGCATTTAATTCTTTGAGTAATAATTTATGTTGCTTTAACTTACTAACCTTATACAAGGAAATTTTAGCTTTGACCTTTTTCATGTCTTATACAATGTATTACTCTATCATATCAGAGACTACCAAAGTTTTAGATGAAGGGGGAGATTCGGAAGAAGTTGGAACAAGATCAGAAGGTATAGGAGATGAAATTTGAACTGTGGTTTTCTCTTTAGTAGGAGGAGTAGGGAACTTGTGTTTTTGACTTAATGAAGGAGCATCGGTAGGTCCCTTACTTCTAGTACTTATTGGTAGGGATTATTCTTCCTCTTCATTCTCTAAAGTAGTTAGAATGAAATCCCATAATCAATGTGCCTCAACTAATTATTCCTCTTGTGATTCTTCAATGGATAAGGATTATTCTTCTTCTTCATAATCTTGATCAAATTATGCATTTGATATAATGAAAAGGGGTTGAGATTGCGATGGATGAGACTTTTTAAAAGAAAGAAAAGGCCTTTTTGAAGATTCAATGACTTGGTTTTTTATCTTTACCATTTCCTTAGAAATTTTTTTGAGGACCTTTTGTAATCCTTCCAAATAGAAAGGATATTTGGGAGCTTTGTTTTTGGATTTATATTTGAAAGTGACCTTCTTGGTTTTCCTTTCTTTGAGAGCATTCTTATTTTTGCAATATCCCAAAATGGAATAATGCATTGATACACAAAAATAATATTTGTAACACAGAAAATGTACATGTAAGTTTATGATTGACATAGATATAGATAGAATAGCTGAGCCACTTTATTATATAGGAGAAGTTCATTTACAAAATGTACAAAATATGAGTGGATCTAGCCAACGAGACGGCCTAGAATCACCCTAAAAACATGCTACACTAGCACTGCGTAACTAGAGAACTGCTGGGAGAAAATATTGCGTTGTCCCTTCAGCAGAATATGAAAATATGACTGCAAGATGAAAAGGAAAATGTAGATATGTGGAAATATGGAGCTCTGATGATGCCAATATTCAAGATCTAGGCTCTATGATGGATACCCTAGATAACCCAAAAAGGATTTTCCAAATCTACAACTTTAGAAAATCACCCTCCTTGAGTTTGATCGTTTGAATGTTGGGTTATGTAGATTTGAAGCTAGATTTGATAAATAGATGGCTAAAATATTTCACAAGATCAGATATAAGCTTGAAGGGCTGATCCCTTCACTAGATCCTCAAGCTATAAGCTCAAGATCTAGCTCCTCAATCCTCCAAACAGGGTTGCGGCTGCTGCTACACAACTGCTCATGAAAACTTCACTATAAAGGAAGGAAGCTCTCTAGCCTACTGCTAAGATATGCAATATAGCTCAGAAATGATGAAAATAATGTATACAATGTGAAGGAATGGCCCTCCACTGGATTACTAGCTAAAATGCTAGCAACTTCCCTTATCCCTTAGATCTACAAGACTAGACTGCGCAATTCTTGAAGGGATTGCTACTGCTGGGAGATGAATAATAGATGGCCTGATGCCTGGTATAGATCTGAAGCACTGGAAGGCTAATCTTAAAGCTCAAGGTGATAGGATGAATCCTTCACCAGTGCCTCAACTGAAATATTGAAGGACAACCTCCTCCTCTCAAACTGGTCTTCAAAAATGTGCAATTTCTGAATATGGTTGTTTTGTAGAAAATAGGAACAATATGGCACCAATGCTTGATGATGAATGAAGTACAATACCCTTTCAAGAGCTACTCAATGAAAGAGGTGGGATTCCCAACCAAGAACACCCAGTGCTAAACAACACTTGCAATCTTACCTAAAGAACCAAAGAAAGCATGGAATGTCACATGAAAATTCTAGATCTAAACAGATCATACATCAACAATAATCTTCAACCTCCTTCTATTGTGCCTTCATCTTCTTTATATAAATTATGAGACTTCTTGTTCCTTGGCCCTCCTCATAACTGCGTTGTACATGTGGACATAGGTCTCCATGTTGATTGCACTGTCTTTTCATGATCTCCATCATGTGTGAATGTAATGATCACCCGCTCCATAATGTGTGCATTAAATGCACCACTCTTCCATCATCTCATCATGAATGCTTAATGATCTTACATTTGATTCTTTCCATGATCTTAGTTGACTATATCAATCACCATGATCTATCTCATTAATGAGACATGATCTCCACTCCTTTCACATTAAGTGGTTTCTCTACTACTCCATTATGTAGATCTAGATATGAAATATCCACATACACACATCAAAAGTGAATTTTATTCATGTTTGAGGATTATGGGTCCCTCCACCCTTTTATTTACTTAATTAAGTAGGTTGATTAAGAACTCTAATATTCCAAATATCATGTGAAAATTTTGGAATATTACAGTTGTCCCTAGCAAAATGTTGCTTGTCCTCAAGCAACTGCAAAAGTGGATGCTACAACAAACATCCTCCGTCCAATTGGCATCCTCATGTGGAAGGTCTTCCCATCTGTCACAATGTGTTATGCATGTCCAACTCCAAATTTGCCTCTCTAGAATGTCTAGAATGGCATCCAACTAGAAAGTTAGATACACATCCTCATCAATGAATCTCCAAATGGAAACCATATGATGACCAAATGTCTCTTTTACACATGAGATACATAATATGAAGTGGTTCAATCCCAAAGTGGAAAGTCCCAACTTATGAACTATCTCTCCAACCCATGTTACATAGAGTAGATTACATCTATCAATGCTATTGTAATCAGAAATCGGATTATCCACGGTATCATAGAAGACTTGTCGACATTCTGAATCCCAACAGGGATCCATCTTCAAGACGAGAAAGAATGAATTAAAAATTGAGAGAAGGAAGCAGGAGGAACAAGGTATAAATAGTGAGGAAAAAATGAGAGAGGAACCGACAACAACTTAAGCTAAAAACTAAATTTTATTAAAAAAAATTATTCTAAAAACCCTACTTTCTAATTTTTATAAAGTAATTATTTTAAAATTTTTAAATACAAATTTTCGCCTAAGTTCTAAAATATTAATTTATTAAAATTATTTCTATATTATATTCTAAAAAATCATTTGAAAATCCTATTAAAATTCTTATTAATTTTTTTTAATTAGAAACTAAATTAAGATAATAATCTAAATTAAATTTTAATACATATAAATTTATCTAAAATTTTTAAAAGAAGAACCTAGAGAGACTAAAATAGAAGAGCTAAATTTTTATAATAACCCTACAAGATCTATCTCTAAAATGTACATACTAACAAAGCTTAGCTTAATAATTAAAAAGATAGTAATTAATAAAACCCTAACAAAACTATTTATTAACCAAATTTCTAGATACTTACACTAAAAATTATAATCCTATAACTGAAATTAAAATGATAATCCTATTTTACTTCTTATTATTTAATTTTCTAAAAAAAAAAAAAAAACCTAGAATTATTAAAGTAGCTTAAAATTTAATTTTTATACTAATTGACATAAACTATAGAAACTAAATCTTATAAATTAATCTAAAGGGTTTAACCCTAAAAAACTATAAACTATGAGGAATTAACTTAAAACTTGACTAAACCCTAATAAATTTCAATAATAATTTTTTTTATTAACTAACCCTAAATAAAAACAATTAATTATAAAGATTTAATCTTGATACTAAACTAAACCTTCATAGATTTTAAATATAAAAAATATATACTTATTGACTAAACCTCCCTCTAGATTCTCAATTTTTAGACTATATTTTAAACAAAAAGTTTGATTTGAATACTAATTAAATTACAAATAGCATTCATTCACTGATAATAAATATATAGTCTAAAAATTGAGAATATAGAGGGAGGTTTAGTCAATAAGTATATATTTTTTATATTTAAAATCTATGAAGGTTTAGTTTAGTATCAAGATTAAATCTTTATAATTAATTGTTTTTATTTAGGGCTAGTTAATAAAAAAATTTATTATTGAAATTTATTAGGGTTTAGTCAAGTTTTAAGTTAATTCCTCATAGTTTATAGTTTTTTAGGGTTAAACCCTTTTTATCAGTGAATGAATGCTATTTGTAATTTAATTAGTGAATGAATGCTATTTGTAATTTAATTAGTATTCAAATCAAACTTTTTGTTTAAAATATAGTCTAAAAATTGAGAATATAGAGGGAGGTTTAGTCAATAAGTATATATTTTTTATATTTAAAATCTATGAAGGTTTAGTTTAGTATCAAGATTAAATCTTTATAATTAATTGTTTTTATTTAGGGCTAGTTAATAAAAAAATTTATTATTGAAATTTATTAGGGTTTAGTCAAGTTTTAAGTTAATTCCTCATAGTTTATAGTTTTTTAGGGTTAAACCCTTTAGATTAATTTATAAGATTTAGTTTCTCTAGTTTATGTCAATTAGTATAAAAATGAAATTTTAAGCTACTTTAATAATTCTAGGTTTTTTTTTTTTTTAGAAAATTAAATAATAAGAAGTAAAATAGAATTATCATTTTAATTTCAGTTATAGGATTATAAGTTTTAGCGTAAGTATCTAGAAATTTGGTTAATAAATAGTTTTGTTAGGGTTTTATTAATTATTATCTTTTAATTGTAAGTTCATTTTGTTAGTATGTACATTTTAGGAGAAAGTAGATCTGTAAAATTATTATAAAAATTTAGCTCTTCTATTTTAGTCTCTACAGGTTCTCTTTAAAAATTTTGAATAAATTTATATGTAGTAAAAATTTAATTTAGGTTATTATCTTAATTTAGTTTCTAATTAAAAATTTTAATAAAAAAAATTTTAATAGGATTTTCAAATGTTCATTAAGAATATAATATAGAAATAATTTTAATTATTTAATATTTTAGAACTTAGGCGGAAGGTTGTAATTAAAAATTTTAAAATAATTACTTTAAAAAAGTTTAGAAAGTAGGGTTTTTAGAATAATTTTTTTTTAATAAAATTTAGTTTTTAGCTTAAGTTGTTGTCGGTTCCTCTCTCATTTTTTTCCCTCACTATTTATACCTTGTTCCTTCTGCTTCCTTCTCTCAAGTTTTCATTCATTCTTTCTCGTCAATGGATCCGTGTTGTGCTTTTGTTTGCGATTTAATGTCAACAAATCTTCTGTAATCTGGCGTCAGATAATAAATTTACATTATTAACTATAACCACGAAAGTTTAAACGAATCTATCAATGCCCTCATCATTAGCCATGTTGGCCATATAGAAATCAAACATCACATCATCATAGTGAAAAACAAGAAGTACATACATATGGGAAAAAATGAACAATGTCAAACCATATTCTCCTAATAACAACCAACGCAGCAAAGCCTCATGCTACCATTCTAGATCATCATGAAAACAAGTAAGAGAGCCATACTCTCTCAAAATAAGCCACCACAACAATGCTTCTTGTTGCCATGCCAAATCATCAATGAGAATATGAGAGCCATACTCTCTTAATAGAAGCCACCTCAACAATTCCTCTTGTTGCCATACCACACCATCATTGTAACAAATGTAGTGGCCATATTATCTTAAGAGAAGCCACCTTAATAAGGCATCTTGATGCCCCATCACAACATCATTATACCATGTACAATGACCATAATCCCTCAATCGAATCCAACGTTGTAAGGCCTCTTGTTGCCATCCTTCAGCAATGTCATGTAATGTATGGGAAGAAATCAGACCATACTCTCCCAATAATAACCATAGCGACAAGGATTCTTGTTGCCACCTTACATTGTCATGGTGCAAGTCATCAAGAAAAAATACAGTAGTGGACATGTAAAATGTCTCATCAACATAATACAAACAAGCTCCCTTATGCCACATCATGTGAGAGTTATACTTTCTCCCAAACCCAAGTACATAAATGAACATGAGCTACATTCCAAACATAAATACATCTAAATACATGAGACATATCCCAAAAAAGAGTAAATATATGGACATAAGATATAAGATGTGATGTCCAAACTCTCTCATCAACAACCAAAGTAACCATGCCTTCTTCTTCTACATTCTTCTAGAGATGTTTAAGGCATGACTCAAAAAATTATGACTCATTGAGTGGTAGCCATACTCACCCAAGAGCACCAACATAGTCATGCTTCTTGTTGGTATGTATCATAGATCTGCAAGTGGTTTGGAAACCCCTTGCTCTATATCATCAACCATTCATCCCAATGTGGATGATGAGTCTCATTCCACAAATAATTAGCACCCTCCCATTGTGGGATACCAACCTCCTCACATTGTTGAAGAACTTTGCACTCCATGATAGGTTGAAGTGCACCTGCAATGAGATTTCTCCATGAGATTATCTTCTCATCAATGGCCCTGCAAAAACAATAAGGTTCTAGATCTGCTGCAGGTAGAATTCTCTCTTTGAGCTCTAAGATGCTCATTGAAAAAGTGTCATCTAGAAAGGAGAAAAAATTTCTCATCTCAAGATGTCTACCATCTATCATCTTTTCCTCCATTTCTTCATGAATGAAGCTACCTTCAGAATGCTCCAATAATAATGGGGCCTCTTCATTCTCACTGCTAATAAGTGGCCGATGCGTATGTTGCATGGTAATACATATCTTTCATCTCAAAAAATGGAAGCACAATACGATCTCATAACTAGTCCGTATTACATAGGATCATGCTCATCCATTTTTCGAAACTTTATACTTCAACTCAAAGGGTTGAATGTAGTCCATCAATGACAAACTAGGATAGCTTTTCATCTCCTCCTTGATTAGATCAAGGGTCCTCTATGCTGTGATATTTTGCTGCATCAAATCAACATTTTGTTCTAACCCTTGGTTATGCATTGGCCTTAATGTCATGTTCTCATAAGTTTCAATAAGATCTACTGAAACAATATGTGATGAAATTTCATGCATACCTTGGATCAACTGATGTGTGGGAACCTCTTTCCAGAACACAAGAGTTCCTCTAATCGGGACAATGGTGTCTCCAACTGCTGGTAAGAGAGATGGCTGCTCTTCTACCAATGTACCAGCACTAGAATCTTCCTCCTATTCCTCATGCACCTCCTTAATCATGCATGTGACTCTAGGTGTTAAGAGCTCAAGAATATCTTGCAAGGTTGCAAGTGTCTCTTCTCTAGATGCAAGTACTTTTGCAGCTAGTGGTGAACGTGGTGACTTCTTGTCCAGAGTGACAAGATTGAAATCCTCTTTGGTTTTCTTAGGAAATGTCTCTTTGTGGCACATCTCTGTATTCCTCACATTAAACTTCTTCCTCAACTTGTGAAATAAATCTAAATATTTAGTCACCTTTACATGCTCCATGTGACCAAACCACCAATCATTGGCTTCACCTAAAAGATGAAGTGCTACAATTTGGACAACCTCTTTTTAAGCCACAGGATGTAGCATGAAAAATATATCTAACTCTTTCCTCCAAGCCTTAATAGTGCTTGAGGAATATCCCATGAAATGTAGGCAAATAAAATCTATTGTGCCTCTTTATTCTATTGCCGCTATAGGATCTACTTTCTTCTTTGAGTTAAAATAATTATTGGAGAGTTAGAATTTCTTTGAATGATCTAGAGTATGATTTGTACTCTTCAAGATATAGATTGAGAGTCTCATGAGTCTCAGTTTCTCTTCTTTCTTCTATTCTACACCCTTCACATTCTTCAAAGAAAATGGGCATAATAGATCTATGAGGAGATCTATGATTCTCCAGTTTTCTTTTTCTTGATAGGAAGTGCTTGGACCTTCCTCATCAAATCTAACAATGTTATCGATGAAATGGGAACTATTACCTCAAAATGGGAACTCTAGCCCAAAAAGACACAAAAACATGAAAAAATGCCCCAAAAACAAAAAGTGTGTATTCCAGCATGCATTTGTTTTTTTCTCATGGTGAAATTTCACCTTTTTATAAAATTATGCTAACAACAAAATTGTTTCTTGAAAACATGATTGAAAAAACACCCTCAAAACAAAACGAGTTGATGTTGGAATAACAAAAAAAACATCGTGTCACACTTTTGACACATTGTAACAATGGAATTAATGACAACATATTAGGACATTGAAAAATCGTAAAATTCTAAATTTTTTGATAGATGATGTTAAATATAAACAAAATCATGTCTAAAGGGCTTATCATTTCGAACAACTTTTATCCATGTTGTTAAACATAAAATATCTTGACTCTAAACAACCCTAAAATTGTAATTATTTTCAACTTTAACATTAAAGATTAAATTTCGTGGCACATAAAAACCTTAATGACAAGTTGTAAATCTCAAGTTTTTAAATCTTAAGTTTTCGAGATACTTGAACTATGAAATTATGGAGAAATTATATGACTTGAACAATTTTTACAAGTAAATGAAAAATTTATTATTCATATCTTTGTTTGTTTATATATAAAAACATATTTTTTAAATTTTTTTATTCCTTTTCTATATTTTAAATTATAATTGTTTTAGTTTTAAGATAATAAAATTTAAAAATTAAAATCTTCTTATATATGTTTGTTTATATTTTAAAACATATTTAAAAAAAAAAATTATTGTTTTTTTATATTTTAAATAATAATTGTTTTAATTTAAAAAATTAAAATTAAAAATATATATATATATATATATATATATATATATATATATATATATATATATATATATATATATATTTCTTTGTTTATTCTTTAAAACATATTTTTTTATTTGTTTTTATTGTTTTTTTATATTTTAAAATTTTAATTGAATAGTTTTTTTATTTTTTTTTTAATATTAAACAATACGGTTTTTTTTCTTTATTATAATAGTTTTTGTTTAAAAAAAAATTATTATTTTTAAATAGTTTCTGTTTGAAAAAAATAAATTAAAATTAAAATTAATTTTCCGTCCACCGGGGGCCGGGAGCGAGGGCCGGGCAACCCTCGACGCGTCCCGCGACCAGCCTGCGGAACCCGGTACCCCGGGCGAGAGGTGATTAGGGGTCACCCCCGGTGCAGGCGGTGGTCTCGGGGAATCACCCTTCACCCAGCCGGGGGCTGGAGGTAGGCCAGGCGGCACCATCGAGGGTTTTCCAGGCTACCTTCGGCCCCTGGCTAGGCAGAGGCAGATTCTCGGAATCACCCTCCGCTTGGTCGGGGGCCAGAGGCCGGCTGAGTGGCACTGTCGAGGGCTGCCCAGCCTACCTCCAGCCCTCAGTTGGGCGGAGGGTGATTCCGAGAATCGTCCTCCACCCAGCCGTAGGTCAGAGGCACGCTGGGCAGCCCTTGACGGCGCCGCTCAGCTTGCCTCCGACCCCTATCTGGGCGGAGGGTGATTCCGAGAATCACCCTCGAATGGGCGGAGGGCGATTCTGAGAATCACCCCTGGCTGGTCAGAGGGCGATTCCAAGAATCACCCCTAGCTGGGCGAAGGGAAATTCCGAGAATCAACCCCGGCTAGGCAGAAGGCAATTCTGAGAATCACCCCTGGCTGGGTGGAGGGTGATTCTGAGAATCACCCCCGGCTGGGTAGAGGGTGATTCTTGGAATTTCCCTCTGCCCAGCCGGGGGTGATTCTTGGAATTTCCTTCCGCCCAGGTAGGGGTGATTCTTGAAATCGACCTCCGCCGAAGCGAGGGTGATTCTTGGAATCACCCTCCGACCAGCTGGGGGTGATTCTCAGAATCGCCCTCCACCTAATCGGGGGCGATTCTAGGAATCACCCTTCGCTCAACCGGGGGTGATTCTTGGAATCGCCCTCTACTCAACCGGGGATGATTCTCAGAATTGACCTCCAACCAGCCAGGGGTGATTCTCGAAATCGCTCTCTGCCCAGTCGAGAGTAATTCTTGGAATCTCCCTCCGTCCAGCCAGGGGGCGATTCTCGAAATCGCCCTCTGCCCAGCCAGGGGTGATTCTCGGAATTGACCTCCGCCCAGCCAGGGGTGATTCTCGGAATCGACCTCCGCCCAGCCAGGTGCGATTCTCGGAATCGACCTCCACCCAGCTAGGGGCGATTATCGAAATCGCCCTCCGTCCAGCCAGGGGCGATTATCGAAATTGCCCTCCGCCTAGCCGAGGGAAATTCTTGGAATCGCCCTCTGCCCAGCTAGGGGAAATTCTCGGAATCGACCTCTACCCTACCGAGGGTGATTCTCGTAATCACCCTCCGCCTAGCTGGGGGCGATTCTTGGAATTTCCCTCTACCCAACCGGGGGTGATTCTCAGAATCGACCTCTGCCTAGCCAGGGGTGATTCTCGAAATCGCCCTTCGCTCAATCAGGGGTGATTCTGGGAATCACTCTCCGCCCAATCAGGGGTGATTCTTGGAATCTCCCTTCGCCCAGCCAGGGGTAGTTCTCCGAATCGACCTCCGCCCAGCCGGGGGTGATTCTCTAAATCGACCTCCGCTCAATCGAGGGAGATTCTCGGAATCGCCCTCTACCCAGCCGGGGGTGATTCTCGGAATCACCCTGCATTGCCCGGCCTGCCTCCAGCCCCCAACTGGGCGAAGGTAGATTCTGAGAATCGCCCTCGATTGGGCGGAGGGTGATTCTCAGAATCACCCTCTGCCCAGCCAGGGGCGATTCTTGGAATCGCCCTCTACCCAGCCGGGGGTGATTCTCGAAATCGACCTCCACTTAGCCGGGGGTGATTCTCAGAATCACCCTCTGCCTAGCCATGGGTGATTCTCGGAATTTCCCTCCGCCCAATCGGGGGTGATTCTCAAAATTTCCCTTCGCCCAGCCCGAGATGATTCTCGAAATCACCCCCCACCCAGCCAGGGGCCGGAGGTAGGCCAGGCGGCGCCGTCGAGGGCTGCCCAGCTTGCCTCCATCCCGCGGCTAGGTGGAGGGTGATTCTTGGAATCTCCCTTCACCCAGTTGGGGGCCAGGGGTAGGCTGGGCAGCCCTCAATGGTGCCGCCCGGCCAAGCGGAGGGTTATTCTGAGAATCTCCCTTCGCCCAGCCCAGGGCCGGAGGCCTGCCGGGTGGTGCCATCTAGGGATACCCAGCTTGCCTCCGCCCAACCGGGGGTCGGAGGCAGGCTGGTCAGCCCTCGATGGTGCTGCCCAGCCTACCTCCGACCCCCGGCAAGGCGGAGGGTGATTCCAATAATCGCTCCTAGCTAGGTGGAGGGCGATTTCGAGAATCACCCCCGACTGGGTGGAGGGCGATTCCAAGAACCACCCCCAGCTGGGTGGAGGCCAGCTAGGTGGCACCGTTGAGGGCTTCCCAACTTGCTTCCGGCCCCCGGTTGGGTAGAGGGCGATTCTCGGAATTTCCCTCCGCCCAGTCGGGGGTCGGAGGCATGTCGGGCGATGCCATCAAATGAAGGAGATTGGGTTTTGGATCTATTTTCAGGTTTACGTAAGTTTTATTATACAAATTTAAATTTAAATATTTTATTTTTTACTTTTTATGTCTTTATACTAATTTTCTTACTTCTTTCTTTTGTACTTGATGATTAGGTACAACACTAGCATGTTGCCTACCAAAAGGAAGAAATTTCATTTCCATTGAGAAAGACCGAGTGCGATGAAAATTATTCAATAAAGAATTAACGCTCTTGAATTCCTTCCAGATGTGAAGCAAGAAGTTGGTTTGAGGAAAGGGGATTTTAATGAATTATTTGTGGCAAAAAAAGGAAAGGAACCTCAACCACCATTATATGGAATGATTGGAAAGGGACACTTTGGAAGATTTGCAGACATGAAAGATCCACTAGAAGATGACAATGACCAAAATTAAGTAGAAAATGTTGCGGAAGAAGCCATCAATCATGTTCTAGATGATGTTGAACATGTATTAGTTGATATTGTTGAGGATCTTTAAGTTATGCTTGCAAACAAAGCTCATTTTTGAGATCTATTAATTAGTTTTACTTGTAATGTTTAGAATTTGATATTTTATGAGAAGAATCCTTATGTTTTTCAAAAAACATGTGATTATTATTATTTTTTGACATAAAATTCAATAAAAATGCTATTTTCTTAAGTTTTTTTGTTAATATTTTCCCAAAAATTAGTTTATTTAACATGGTTTTTTAACAAAAAGTCTCTAAAAGTATATTTTTTGCATTCTATTTGTATTGAAAAATTGTATTTTTTTGTCATATTGTTCAAAATATTGGTTTTTTAGCAACAATTATTTGATGTGCATTGAAAAATTAATTAGAAATACATAAACTTGTAGAAAATATAAACTTTATAATATTGACCCTTTTTTCATTTTTTTTCTATGTGAAAAAGTGAAGATATCATTACAAATTATTATTAAAAAAAATAAATTATTTTTTTCTTTTTAAAACACAAGTACATAATTGCACTTAAAAATAAACATCTCATGGAAGAAGAAGGAAATAGAAAATGTATAGTGTCAAAATAAATCCTCTAAAATAACGTTGGTGATGATACACGACCACTATTCAAAATTGACATAAAAAGCATCACAAAAAAAAAAAAAAAACAAATAAAAAAAATTGAAGTGCCAAAAACATGCTAAAAAAAAAAAAAATTATTCTATATCACCACTTTTCAAAATCAGGTGTTTTTCTTGCTACGTCAAAAAGTAGGTACCAGTGCAGTTACCTATTTCATCGATAACAATGTTATCTTCTTCTTGGATCCTTCTTTTGCCTTTCCTTCTTCATTTGATTGACCTACTTGGAGAGATCTTGCATGGATCTAAAGAGAGAAGTGGAAAGAATATAATCCTCCTTCATGATAGATCTCATCTATCTGCTTCTTCTTTTGATGCAAAAGATGAAGTGTCCACAAGCTGAGCCAAAGATCATTCTCTGATACCACTTTAATATCCCAAAATGGAATAATGCATTGATACGCAAACATAATATTTGTAACAAAGAAAATGTACATGTAAGTTTATGATCAACATAGATATAGATAGAATAATTAAGCCATTTTATTATATAGGAGAAGATTCAGTTACACAATGTACAAAAGGTGAGTGGATCTAGCCAAAGGGATGGCCTAGAATCACCTTGCAAACATGATACACTAGCACTGCATAACTCAAGAGCTGCTGGAAGAAAATACTGTGCTGTCCCTTCAGTAGAATATGAAAATATGACTGCAGGATGAAAAGGAAAATGCATATCTATGGAAATCTGAAGCTCTGATGATGCCAAGATTCAAGATCTGGGCTCTATGATGGATACCCAAGATAACCTAGAAAGGATTTTCCAGATTTACAACTTTGGAAAATCACCCTCCTTGAGTTTGATCCTTTGACTGCTGGGTTATGCAGATCTAAAGCTAGATTTGACAAATATATGGATGAAATATGTCACAAGATCATATCTAAGCTTGAAGGGTTGATCCCTTCACTAGATCCTCAAGCTAGAAGCTCAAGATCTAGCTCCTCAATCCTCCAAACAAGGTTGTAGCTGCTGCTACATAACTGCTCATGAAAACTATGTTGTAAACGAAGGAGGCTCTCTAGCCTGCTGCTAATATATGTAGTATGGTTTGGAAATGATGGAAATAATGTATACAATGTGAAGGAATGGTCCTCCACTAGATTACTAGCTGAAATGTTAGCAACTTCCCTTCTCCCTTAGATCTACAAGATCGGACTGCCCAATTCCTGAAGGGATTGTTGCTGCTAGGAGATGAATAATAGATGGCCTGATGCCTAATATAGATTTGAAGCACTGGAAGGCTGATCTTGAAGCTCAAGGTGATAGGATGAATCCTTCACTGGTTCCTCAACTAAAATATTGAAGGACAACCTCCTCCTCTCAAACTGATCTTCAGAAATGTGCAATTTCTGAATATGGTTGTTTTGCAGAAAGTAGGAACAATATGGAACCAATGCCTGATGATGAATGAAGTACAATACCCTTTCAAGAGCTACTCAATGAAAGAGGTGGGATTCCCAACCAGGAACACCCAGTGCTAAACAACACTTGCAATCTTAGCTAAATAGACAAAGAAAGCATGTACTGTCAAATGACAATTCCAGATCTAAACAAATCATACATCAACAATAATATTCAACCTCCTTCTATTGTGCCTTCATATTATTTATATAGATTATGAGCCTTCTCATGCCTTGGCCCTCCTCATAACTGTGTTGTACATGTGGACATAGGTCTCCATGTTGACTGCGTTGTCTTTTCATGATCTCCATCATGTGTGAATAAAATGCACCACTCCTCCATCATCTCATCATGAATGCTTAATGATCTTACATTTTATTATTTCCATGATCTTAGTTGACTGTATCAACCTCCATGATCTATCTCATTAATGAGACATGATCTCCACTCCTTTCACAATAAGTGGTTTCTCTACTACTCCATTATGTAGATTTAGATCTGAAATATCCACATACACACATCAAAAGTGGATTTTATTAATCTTTGAGGATTATGGGTCCCTCCCCCTTTTATTTACTTAATTAAGTAGGTTTATTAAGAACTCTAATATTCCAAATATCATGTGAAAATTTGGGAATATTACAATTTTCTAAAGCAATAATTCTCTTCTCCACAGATAGAGCTTCTTTCATATTCTCAAGAAAAAATGTCTTATTAGCTCTGTATGCGAATATTGTAGTATTAAAAGGAAGAGCATAGATATACCATTTGATCTATACATCATCACTAGATTTAGAAGTATCATTTATTTTGTTTAACAATTTATTGAATCTAGAGTTAAAATCGTTGATCTTATCATTGGATTAGCTTTAAGAATATATAGATCATTGATTAAAGTAGTTCTTGTGCAATCATCTCCAAATTTTGTTAAAAAATTTTCTTCAAAGGTTTCCAATAATTAATTTAAACTGGTGTTAATGAGAAATAAAATGACCCTCGAGGATCTTTCTTCTTCAAAACTCTGTTTTGAAGAAGAAATTGTCGAATTAGTTGTTTGTGATAAATATGTATTTTAAAGTTTTTCCGCCATGAAGACTTCAAAGTAGACTCTGGTTTTCCTTTGCCGAAGTTCAATGCCACCATCCCTGCAAAAATCAACCAAGAAAACATTATTTCAAGTTCAGAAAATCAGTGAGGAAACAAAAATACAAAAGTTGTATTAAATGCAAAAAGTGCCAAAGCTAAAAACATTACGAAATGGGTTTTGAGAAGAAAAAATTAAAACCATCTCTTTTCAAGATATTTATCAAAGTTATTTATTCATTTGCATCAAGAGATATTCAGAAAATCCAAGAGAAAAGTCGAGTTTGAAGTTTGGAGGGACGAAACTGTGTTTTAGAAGGGCAGACTGTGTGATTGATTTCAGCGCGGCGCATTGGGATAGGGCGCGGCGCACCCACACAGCGCGGCGCATAGAGCCAAAATACACAGTGTAATTTCTAAAGGGCGCGGCACACCCACAGAGCGTGGCGCATTGGGCTTGTGTGTGGCACACAAAGCCCCCAAGGCCAAAATTCATTTCCGCTCCATAAAAACTCAATTTCTTTCAGCTCAATTTTCTCCAAGTAAGTTGACAAAGCTTGTTCAATGATTTTTAGTTATGTGTGCTGTGGTTTGGAAGTGAAGACATCAGAGAATTGAAATGATGAAAATATAACGCTATATCCATATTAAAATATGCTCCATAGGGTTTGAAAAGAAGTGTTGAAAGTTGTTTGGTGCTATACTATTGCTATTGACCACTATATTCTCCCTTTCCTCACTATCACACTATCATACCACAATTTTTTCTCCTATTCCCACTGTCCCATATCCCTTATACCCTTTGTTCCCATGTTTTAAATTCCCAAACCCTATCACTGGCCACCATTTCCCTTCATTGATAAAATCTTAATCTCCACAACATTCAAGGGTTGCTTCTTTATCCTTGATTCCACTTAACTCAGGAATGTTTTGCCATTTCATTGACTCTTGTTCCTAAAAAAATACCCCCCATCACTATCACTCATTCCCATTTCACTATCCCAAATCCCCTTATTCCCTATACTTATCCCTTTCTCCACATCACTTATAAATCCCCAAATCCCTAAGTCCCCCAAATAGTGACTGTCCTCACACTTAAATCTCACTTGACAATCCTTTTTCCCATTGTGATATTTCCTTGCAGCCTTTCATTACATATGTGGCACATTTGGCATTAAAACATACACAAACTCTTGTTTTCACCATACATATATCAGCACATACTTGTCAAACACCTTGTTTTCAGCACGATGTCAGAGACAGATTCATCATATGAGCAGGGATATGAGCAGGTTAGTGATTCAACCACAGAGCTAAATGTACCAAGGAGGTCTCATAAAAGTGGCAGGCACGTCAAGGAGGAGCCCACTTCTTTGGCTCAATTGCAAGCCTGCCCGCATGCAATGACATGCTTTCAACAACATTCATGTTTTCGGTATTGTGAGATGATATCTCAGATTCAACACCATCAGGGTTTGGTTCGCTTATTTGTTTTACATTTGCGTGATGGTCATGTAAACCTTGCTGGAGTGAACTTTACTTTGACACCAGAGACTATTTCTGAGGCAACCGGGATACTGAACATTGGTGAAGAGTGGAATAAGAGACAACAACTGGATAGAGCATATTATGAGCCTTACATCAGACCTGGATATTTGAGGCAGTTGAGCAGAGTATTCCCATTCCAGTTTCTGAAAGAGTCCTATGCGCCATTAATGAAACTCATCATTAGATACTTCAGCTGTGAGGGTAGATTCTCACGTCTTTATGCATACCATATCAGCCTTTTGATGCATTTTACGAGATTGAGATTGATGAGTATTCCATATTTCATGTGTCAAAACATAGAGCGGATGACTACCCTGGTGTAGAAGAAGACTCCAGAGCAGAAACATAACAGCATTTATCATTATGCGCTCATTAAAATCATTGTAGTACATCAGCTTGGATTGTAGGGCATCGCATGGGATGAGTTCATTTCCCGTGACTTCTTTGTAGCCCCTCAGCCTCTTCCCAAGATTGTTCATGATGAGGGAGAGCCTTCGCATTAGTTTGAGTTTCCCGAGACTGATCCTATCAGTTCTCTAGTGTGTGTGACATATCAAAGAGGCCACAGAGCCTTATTTGCAGCAGCACGATGAGTACTATCTCCACCAGGGGTGGAAGGGGTCTCGTTGCCTTCATCAACAGCGCGAGTACTATCTCCACATGGCGTGGAAGAGGTCTCGCCTTCTACATCAGCACAGGTACAGGACAGAGGCAAGACACCTATGCATGATGAGGGCCCTTCAGGAGGCCAAGACACTGATTTTACACTCATCGATGTTGATTCGAGCTCTCCCAGCTCAAAGCTGAAAGAAATCATCCAGGAGAAGAAAGCTGAGATCGACACGCTGACCGAGAAATTGAAAAGAGCTCAGTGGGTTATAAATTACTTAGAGCAGTGGAATAAACAACTAGAGGATCAGCACACACTCATGGAGCTGCAGAGAATCTGCGAAGACCGGGAATTAGCCCGGAAGAGACCAGGTGACATGACACCATTTGAGCGAGAGACTTGCCTTACAAGAGTCAAAATTCATCTGGAGAAGCTCTTGGAGAAGGAAAATAGAGACAAATACATGCTCAGACATATGAAGAATCACTATTGGGCTCGCACACATGTTTGCAGAGCTAGGATGAAGATCCTGAAAGCGAGGTTGAGAAGAGCACTGAAACGTCGAAAAAGGCTTGATCCACTCTGAATCTTAGCCGAAGCTTCCTTGGTTGAGCATGGGACATGATGGGAGACCTTCACTCCGAATTTCAGAAAATTTGGAGAAAATTTTGTCATTTTTTAAAATTTTGGTTGCAAAACAGGTTTTCCCGCCCAACGCGTCGTGCCACCCGAAACTCGTTTATGATTGGGACATCTTCTGTAGGAAAACTTGATATTTTTTGGTTTTTAATGGTAAATTATGCATGCTCAGGAATGGCTAAGAGATTTCATGAAGTTCTGGGTGGTCTTAAAGGTCAAAAACACTCCAAAAATGGCTTTTCTGCCACTTTTTGCACCAGCAGGAACCAGTCTTGGGAGATTGCAGTTTTGGAAGGGAAAATAAACTCCAAATTAAAAAATTCCACTTGGGTTGGATAGTAGACATCCAGGGCCTTTCAACAAGCTATAATGAGCTCAATTTTGACTTCAGGAAGTGCCTCAAAAACAGGCTCAAAGTAGCGCGACGCATTGAGTTTTTTAGCGCAGCGCATAGAGGAATTTTGCCCAAATTTCACTTTTCAGCTCAGAAATTCAGCCATTTTGACTAGTTTCACTTTTGGATGTAATTATTGATCGATATTGATGTAATTTTGTGGCTATTATGTAAATTTGGCATGTTTTTACTTGTTCTAGAGGATTCATTCACTAAAAAGTGAAAATTAAGTGAATGGATCAGTTTCCTAGCATATAGAGGCAAGTTGTTTGGTTGCCTAAATTTCAGTTCCATGTTTAGAATTGGTTGAAAAAAATCCTAGAAGGATGAGCTCGACCCCTAGAGGCATGGGAAGGGGTTAGGTTGGTCTATATATTATATCTTTTGAGGCATTTTCAGGGTTGGACTCTTGGGAAAAGTTTGGCACTCCATTGTATATCCATTTTCAGTTTTTGGCAAAGGAAATACCAGAGTTTTGCAGCACTTGTTGGGATCCTTGTGGCTTCTGAGTTTTTATGATGTTCTTCTCATGTTATTGTAAGTTTCATTAATGTTATATGTATTCCATTTCCCTTCTCTTTGATTTTGAATTAAACAAATGAGTAACTGAGGTAGAATTCATTGATTTGCTGGTGCTCTGCCTTAGACTTTTTTTTAGTTTTATATGTTTTTCGTCAGTTGGAAGAGGATCCTTGCACTCTCTTTCCCTCTTCAGCTCCTCAACATTCTTTTTGATCCATTCATTTGATCTCAGACATCAAATCCAATACCTACCTCACCCCAACTTCAACTCTGCAAGAAATTGGCCTCATCCCCAAGCCCGAAAATTGCCTTTCCCCTTTTTCCAACAAAACCCCAAAAAAACAAAAATCAAACCCTCCTATTTGTTTATCTAGCCTAAGATTATTTTTTTTTTTAGTCATCTCAAGCCCCTTTGAATATTTTCATTGAGATTGACCCGGAGAGAGTCCTCTCCTGTCGTCGTAGGGCTAGCTACGAGGCTGAGCGTGGTTTGGTGTTGTCCTTTTTCTGCCTTACTTCAGCCTAAGGTGGATTTGGGAACTAACATAGTGGCGACCATACTGGGGAAGAAAATGGTTTTCTTGTTGGTGTTATTTGTTTCATAAGTTACAGACGGAGCCTGAAGTTACGCCAGGTAGCTTTCGAAATGCTTTTGCTTTGCATTGGCGGAAGTAGATAAATGCTGCTTCAGTCAATCTTCAGTCTAGCTTGTGAACTTGACATTTGACTTGTGAATTACCCCAGTATATTACATCGTTCTGGACTCTTGGGTGATTGAGTCTAGAATTTGATAGGCTGAAATAGATCGGTTTTGTCCTTTGATTTTTTGATAGATCAACACACTGGCTTCTAGAAGACATACAAGAGCTAATCCCGATCCTGATCCGCCTCCAGTGTATGAGAATCCTAATCTGATTTCAAGAATCCTCCGTCGAGAAAGTCCCGTGATCCCTTTGTTTAAATATCATTCATACCCTACTGCATTTAAATTCATTGAATATATTGAGTTTGATGATCAGTTCGAGTTGTCGTTGTTTGAAACTAAATCTGAAAGTGCTACTGGTTCTACCATCATAAATATTGAGTTTATCAAGTATCTTGAGGTTGAAAAAGCTAATAGATCCATTGATAATTACATCCTGAACCTTCAGAACTCTATTGTGGCAACGAATATCCCTGAATTCATAGAGTCCGCATCTGAAACTCTTGGTCCATCAGTAGTTACATCTGATTCACAAGTTCACACTGAACCTTCTTTCATTCCTACCATTCTCGTACAACCATTGATATCTGATCAGAAATCTGCAGTAGTTCCTCCTCCATCTCCACCACATACACCTCGTACACCTACTTCTCCTACTCCACCCGTTTCTCCAAGACAGATCATAAATCCACCAAGAGCAATGGCTGCTAGATTTGCACCTCTTGCCTTGCCAGCAAACTTGGATCCCATGCCCGCTGATTATCAGAGTAAAATACCTTTGTTTGATGGTACTCCTTAGAGTGTTCCTGCTCAGCAACATATTGATAGAATTACAAACTTCTTTGATCTCCATGAAATTGATGAAGAGAATGTCTCCATGAGATTGTTTGTGCAAACTTTTGGAGGTGAGGTACGTAAATGGTTCAGAGCTTTGCAGCCCAAAATTATTAATACATTAGAAGAGCTTCAAAGATATTTTCTAGATCGGTGGGAAATGAAGAAAGATCCACTTCAGATCACTTCTGAGTATACCAAGATCAAGAGCAATCCTGGTGAGTCCGTCCAAGACTATATTATCAGATTTAATGTGGTTTATAATGCTATTCCTGATGATTTGAGACCATCTAAGAAATAAGCTTTGCTTAAGTTCCCAGATGGTTTTGATCCAGAGATGGCTTATTCATTATGAGACAGAGATCCGCCAACTTTAGAGGATATGCAGAAGATTGCCATGAGTGTTGAGGCAAATTTGAATGACAAGAGAGCTAGATTGAAAGCAGAGAAGAAAGTTGTGATAAAAGAAGAAGCTTCTACATCTACAGATCACATACTTCGTAAAGTGGAAAAAATGTTTGAAAGGTTCACTCTTGACAGGCCCGAACTGTAGATTCGAAATCCCAACTTCCGTGGTCAGCAGCAGCCCCAATTCAGGATCAAACAACGAGAACAGCGAGCACAAGAACCAGCAGTCCAGCAGCAAGTAAAAACACCTCTTCAACAGAATTTTTTTGGTCAGGATTCAGATGATGAAGATTATGTAGTAGGGGAGGAAAATCATTTCTTTACTATTGATGATATGCCTATTTATATCACCGAAGATGAGGAGTATGCAGAAAGTTCAGCGGTACAAAGAGATGAGGATTTTATCTTGGCTAATGATGCAGCTCTTGAAGAAGAGTCGGATGAGTATCAGAGAGGTTATATGAATGCCTTGTCAGCCCAGAAGAAGCAATATTATCTCAGAAACAGAGATGTGCCTGTCAATCCAATCTAGAAGAGAAAGGAAGTTTCAGCACCTAAAAATGATTCACCTCTTGCACAAAAGAAAGCAAAAGAGATAGTTGATCCCGTTGCCTCCAATTCATCATCAACAGAAAAATCAAATCAGCCAATTACAACGAGGGAGAAGGCTGAAAAGAAATATGTTCCAGCCAAATAGATCGAGAAGACTTCAGCCTTTAGTTTGGAGAATGATATTTCTAAATTAAAGGTATCCATTCCCTTGATCAAATTAATGAGGAACAACAGTTATAAGGGTCAAGTTTCCAAAATTTTGAATTTCGATCCCATGTCTGATATGGTGAATATTGAAGATGATCAATCGGAACTGATATTTGGACCAGCTTTATATGGTGAGTCTCCGGAGAGCGAAGTGCCTCCTTTTTATATCAGTCTTCGATTGCATGAGTTTGTATTGCATAATGCCATGTTCGATTCCGATGCTTCCCATAATCTTATGCCGAAAGAAATCATGGAGAAGTTGGGTTTAGACATCACTAGGAAGTACCATGATATTTATTCATTTGATTCTAGCAGAGTGAGATGCATTGGGCTCATTAAAGACTTGGTTGTAAGTTTGGATCAGATTCCTACAAAGAATGTTTTGATGGATGTTGTTGTAGCAGACATTCCTCTGAGATTTGGTATGTTGCTTTCCAGATCTTGGGGAGCAAAATTGAAAGGGAAATTACAGTTAGATTTCTCCTATGCGATGATTCCCGTGTTTGGCTAAATGAGAAAATTGTATCGGGAACAAAAAATGAAGTATATGATTACGACCAAGGAGAAACCGGTTAATCATCCAATTAATTATGTACATACAGATTTAGAGTCTTTTGTTTTGTTTGCTGATAGTTTCAATGATGTAGATAGTTAGTTAGTTCAAGCAGAAGATATTCCAGAGATTACCGAGAATTTCAGAGAAGTTTTGCAGAAATAAAGGCAAAAACTGGAAAACACAGTTGAGCAATCAGCTAAAGATAGTGGACAACAAGCAGAAAAAACAGAGCTAGCACAATTTCAGCACTTAGAGGATGAGGAATAGGGTCTATGGACCATGGATTTCGATGGTGCAGTCGGGAGTGATGGTGCTGGAATTGGTATTTGGGTACGCAGTCCTTTTTCTGCTCCAAATAAGGTACCGAGCAATGTACGGGTATGTTCTTACAAATTAGCATTTGATTGTTCAAACAATGAAGCTAAGTACAAAGCTCTGATTGCTGGCCTAAAGATTCTTAGAAAGCTGAATGCTAAGAGAATTGTAGTCTATGGCGACTCCGAATTGGTGATTAAGCAAGTAAAGGGTGAATATCAAATGAAACATCCCTGGATGCGAGCTTACCGTAATGCTGTCCTTGACATTTTGAAGCAGTTTTCAGATTATACCTTGACTTGTATTCCTCGCATTCAAAATTGAATTGCAGATGCACTTGCTAAGGTAGCAAGTAACTTGAATATCCCAATGAATTCAAGTAATAAGTTCGAAATCCATGTGAAGCACCATCCTACCATCCCGGATAATCAAAGATGTTGGCAAGTTTTCCAAGATGATGATGAGATTAATGATTTTCTGCAAAGTAAAGGTAAGTTCAAAGATACCTCAATCGATGTAGAATATGATGATGATGATGATGTTCAAGTCAATCAAATGGAAGTGTTACAATTGAAAGACAACATTATTCCTAAAGGTTTGATACCTTTAGAAGAACTCTTCGATCAGGATGATGTGGCCAAGAAACCAACCTTACGACCGACTGAAAAAGGAGTCGAAGATGTAAATATTGGAACAGCTGAAGACCCCAAAATGGTGAAGTTATCCAAATCATTGCCACCGGAGGTAAAAGCAAAATATGTGAGTTTGTTGTCTTCATTTTCTGATGCTTTCGCTTGGGATTACTCAGATTTAAAGACGTATGACACCAATATAATTCAGCACACTATCCCAATCAAGCCTAATCAGAAGCCTTTCAGAAAAAAGCTAAGAAGAATCAATCTGAAGTTGCTGCCATCGATTGAGAAGGAGGAAAACAGGTTGTACAAAGCAGGAATCATTGTTCCCATCATATTTTTTGATTGGATTTCCAATTTAGTGCCAGTGCGGAAAAACACAGGTGAGATTCAATTGTGTATTGACTTCCAAAATCTGAAAAAGGTGTCATTGAAGGAAAATTATCCATTGCCTAAGATGGATCATATATTACAACGAGTAGTTGGAGCATCTCGCATGTCACTACTCGACGATTATTCTGGATATAACCAAATTTTGGTCCATGAGGATGACCGTGACAAAACAGCATTCACCACTCCGTGGGGGACATTCCACTATGCCAAGATGCCATTCAGTTTGAAGAATGCTGGTGTGACTTTCCAGCGGGCGATGGACATGGATTTTGCGAATGAAAAAGATGTTTTCCTTGTTATATACCTTGATGATTTGACGGTTTTTTCCAATTCAGATGAAGAGCATATGTATCACTTGAAAGTTGTTTTTCAAAAGTGCAGAAAATATGGTGTCTCGCTTAATCCTAAAAAGAGCCTGTTCGCCATGGATGAAGGAAAATTACTTGGTCACATTATTTCCAAAGATGGCATTCGTATTGATCCAGCACGTGTTGAAGCAATTCAGCAAATTGACCCTCCCAGGAACAAGAAGGAGATTCAGTCTTTTAATGGTAAGATGAAATTTCTACGTCGTTTTGTCCCTAACCTTGTTGAACATTTAAGAGAAATAAAAAATATGATGAAAAAGGATAGCCAAGTGAAGTGGACTGAAAAGGCGATAAAGTCCTTTAATTTGGTGAAGTTGGCACTATCTTCAACTCTGGTGTTAATCAACCCGGATTACACCCAAGACTTTATTTTGTTTTCCTTTGCTTCATAACATACCATGGCAGTTGTGTTAATGCAGAAAAGAGATGGGCATGAGAAGCCAATATATTTTTTCAGTCGAACTATTAGAGACGCAACCTTGAAATACAACATCATTGAGAAGCAAGCTCTGGCACTGGTAAAAGCATTGAAGGATTTCCGGGTATACATTTTTCATTCCCATATTTTGGCTTAGGTTCCTAACGCTGCCGTGAAAGATTTTTTAGTACAGACTGATCCGGAAGGAAGACGTGGCAAGTGGATTGCAGCTTTGCTGGAATATGATGTGGAAATAAGGCCCACGAAACTTATCAAGGGACAGGGGCTGGCGAAGCTTATGGATGAATCGAATTTCCACGCATTAGACATAAATCCGATTGCTGCTATGTATGATGAGGATGAGGAGAATTCGCCACTTCAGGTATCAGAAATGTTTGTTGCTTCCCCATGGTATTCAGATATCGTCTATGTTCTTCAAAATTTGTCATCACTGCCCGGCATGACTAGAAACAAAGGTAGAACTTTGAAACTGAAGGCTGAAAAATTTTGTATTTTGAATTCTGCACTTTATTGGAAAGATCTGGGTGGTGTTTTATTGAATTGTTTGGTGGAGGAAGAAGCGAAGAAGGTAATGGAGGATTTCCATAGAGGAGACTGCGGGGGTCATCATTTTTGGAAAACAACTGCCAATAAGATTTTGAGAGCAGGGTACTATTGACCGACATTGTTTGCTGATGTATATAAAATAGTAAAAGGCTGCCATGAGTGCTAGATTTTCGAAGGAAGATAGAAATTACAGCCATTTCCACTCAAGCCTATTGAGGTAAGCGCCCATTTTCAGCAGTGGGGTTTGGATTTCATTGGGGAGATCCATCCTCATTCTTCAGGATACAATAGATGGATTCTAACAGCCACCGACTACTTCACGAAATGGATCGAAGCAGTTCCCACAAGACAAGCCACCGATTCGGTAATCATTTCTTTCCTTGAGAACAATATTTTGTCTCGTTTTGGTTGCTCGAGTAAATTGATCACTGATAATACCGCAACTTTTAAATCAAGAAATATGATTGAGTTTTGTGCTAAGTATAAAATTATTTTGGGGCATTCAACCGCCTACCATCCGCAAGGCAACGGTTTGGCGGAATCTTCCAATAAATCTCTAGTCAATATCATTAAAAAGTTGCTGGACATTAATAAGAAGAGTTGGCATAAGAAGCTGGTAAATGTGCTATGGGATGATCGGGTGAGTCAAAAGAAGTCCATTGGTATGTCCCCGTTTGAGTTATTTTATGGATTGGATACAGTCTTTCCTACCTCACTTGCTGTTCCGGTGGTCAAGCTTCTTCAGGAAGCTGGTAGTGAAGAAAGCCATATGCAGAGAAGGATAAATCAGATGATTCATTTGCAGCAAACGAGAGAAGAGGTCTTCCAGAACACATTCAAGTTGCAGGAGAGAATCAAAAATATTTATGACAGGAAAGCGAAGGCGAATAAATTCCAGTTGGAGGAAGTGGTACTGAAGTGGGATGCTAGGAATGAGGACAAAGGTAAACACGGTAAGTTTGAAAATATCTGGAAAGGTCCATTCAAGATTGTAGCATATCTAGGTCAGAACACCTTTCTTTTGAAGTAGATGAACGGTGAAGACTGTCCAGGAGGGCCGGTCAATGGTCGGCTGCTCAAGCGGTACCATTTTTAAGATGTTTTCTGCAGATCACATTGTAATTGTACATATCATTTATTTAAATTTCATTGTAAGTGTGAAATGTAGTCTTTTCTTCAGTTTGGGGCCCGAAGTGAAGGCTATAATTCTGAAGAAGGATTTCAGTTTTGGTTTGAGTCTGTTTAGTCGGTTTGGTTCAGTCGTTTCTGTTTTAAAGGTTGAGTCAGTTTGAAGTCAAAGTTTCAGTCAACAGTCTTGAGTTGTTTTGTCAAAATAATGGATTCCATAGCCCAATGGACGAAGGCACTGGTCTGCTCTCCCAAATATCTGCTTTTCTTGGCACCTCCAAGGAGCTACCATCCCCATTGGAGCTAATGTTAGAGTCGGGCTTTACATCCCTCCGTCAGAGATCATTTATTTTATTGAATTTCATTGTTTAGGTGTCTCATTCCACTCATTCATCTGCATTCTGTTAGGGGCATGACATTGTCTGACGGAAGGGCTTTGTTCTCTCATTTTCCCTCATGCTTGTACCTGCTGGTTTGGTCAAAATTTCTCAAAATTCATCAAAGTTCAGTTCATGTCATTTATAGTCATAGATGCTATTTTGGTCAAAAGAGAGTTATTTTAGTTTCTAGGTCTAGGGTTTAGTCTTCAGTAATGTTAAATAATGCCCGCAGGCCATGAGGATGTTTTCAACAAGTTTCATTTCAAGATTTACATCGTCAAATATGCTCGAGGATGTTTCTTCTTCAAAACTCTGTTTTGAAGAAGAAATTGTCGAATTAGTTGTTTGTGATAAATATGTATTTTAAAGTTTTTCCGCCATGAATACTTCAAAGCAGACTCTGGTTTTCCTTTGCCGAAGTTCAATGCCACCATCCCTGCAAAAATCAACCAAGAAAACATCATTTCAAGCTCAGAAAATCAGTGAGGAAACAAAAAGACAGAAGTTGTATTAAATGCAAAAAGTGCCAAAGCTAAAAACATTACGAAATGGGTTTTGAGAAGCAAAAATTAAAACCATCTCTTTTCAAGATATTTCTCAAAGTTATTTATTCATTTGCATCAAGAGATATTCAGAAAATCCAAGAGAAAAGTCGAGTTTGAAATTTGGAGGGACGAAACTGTGTTTTAGAAGGGCAGACTGTGTGATTGATTTCAGCGCGGCGCATTGGGATAGGGTGCGGCGCACCCACACAGCACAACGCATAGAGCTGAAATACACAGTGTAATTTCTAAAGGGCGCGGCGCACCCACAGAGCACGGTGCATTGGGCTTGTGTGCGGCGCACAGAGCCCCCAAGGCCAAAATTCATTTCCGCTCCATAAAAGCTCAATTTCTTTCAGCTCAATTTTCTCCAAGTAAGTTGACAAAGCCTGGTCAATGATTTTTAGTTATGTGTGCTGTGGTTTGGAAGCGAAGACATCAGAGAATTGAAATGGTGAAAATATAACCCTATATCCATATTAAAATCTGCTCCATAGGGTTTGAAAATAATTGTTGAAAGTTGTTTGGTGCTATACTATTTCTATTGACCATTATATTCTCCCTTTCCTCACTGTCACACTATCATACCACAGTTTTTTCTCCTATTCCCGCTGTCCCATATCCCTTATACCCTTTGTTCCCATGTTTTAAATTCCCAAACCCTATCACTGGCCACCACTTCCCTTCATTGATAAAATCCTAATTTCCACAACATTCAAGGGTTGCTTCTTTATCCTTGATTCCACTTAACTCAGGAATTTTTTTCCATTTCATTGACTCTTGTTCCTAAAAAAATACCCCCCATCACTATCACTCATTCCCATTTCACTATCCCAAATCCCCTTATTCCCTATACTTATCCCTTTCTCCACATCACTTATAAATCCCCAAATCCCTAAGTCCCCCAAATAGTGATTGTCCTCACACTTAAATCTCACTTGATAGTCCTTTTTCCCATTGTGATATTTCCTTGCAGCCTTTCATTACATATGTGGTACATTTGGTATTAAAACATACACAAACTCTTATTTTCACCATACATATATCAACACATACTTGTTAAACACCTTGTTTTCAGCACCATGTCAGAGACAAATTCATCATATGAGCAGGGATATGAGCAGGACAGTGATTCAACCACAGAGCTAAATGTACTAAGGAGGTCTCATAAAAGTGGCAGGCACGTCAGGGAGGAGCCCACTTCTTTGGCTCAATTGCAGGCCTGCCCGCTTGCAATGACATGCTTTCAGCAACATTCATGTTTTCGGTATTGTGAGATGATATCTCAGATTCAACAACATCAGGAGTTGGTTCGCTTATTTGTTTTACATTTGTGTGATGGTCATGTAAACCTTGCTGGAGTGAAATTCACTTTGACCCCAGAGACTATTTTTGAGGCAACTGGGATATCGAACATTGGTGAAGAGTGGAATAAGAGACAACAGCTGGATAGAGCATATTATGAGCCTTACATCAGACCTGGATATTTGAGGCAGTTGAGCAGAGTATTCCTGTTCCGGTTTCTGAAAGAGTCCTATGCGCCATTAATGAAACTCATCATTAGATACTTCAGTTGTGAGGGTAGATTCTCACGTCTGTATGCATACCATATCAGACTTTTGATGCATTTTACGAGAGTGAGATTGATGAGTATTCCATATTTCATGTGTCGAAACATAGAGCGGATGACTACCGGCCCTGGTGCAGAAGAAGACTCCAGAGAAGCAACATAACAACATTTATCATTATGCACTCATTAAAATCATTGTAGTACATCAGCTTGGATTGCAGGGCATCGCATGGGATGAGTTCATTTCCCGTGACTTCTTTGCAGACCCTCAGCCTCCTCCTAAGATTTTTCATGATGAGGGAGAGCCTTCACATCAGTTTGAGTTTCTCGAGACTGAGCCTATCAGTGCTCCAGTGTGTGTGACATATCAGAGAGGCCATAGAGCCTTATTTGCAGCAGCACGACGAGTACTATCTCCACCAGGGGTGGAAGGGGTCTCGTTGCCTTCATTAGCAGCGCGAGTACTATCTCCACATGGCGTGGAAGGGGTCTCGCCTTCTACATCAGCATAGGTACAGGATAGAGGCAAGAGGCCTATGCACGATGAGGGCCCTTCAGGAGGCCAAGACATTGATTTTATACTCATCGATGTTGATTCGAGCTCTCCCAGCTCAAATCTAAAAGAAATCATCGAGGAGCAGAAAGCTGAGATCGACATGCTGACCGAGAAATTGTAGAGAGCTTGGTGGGTTATAAATTACTTGGAGCATCGGAATAAACAACTGGAGGATTAGCACACACTCATGGAGCTGTAGAGAATCCGCAAAGACCGGGAATTAGCCTGGAAGAGACTAGGTGACATGACACCATTTGAGCAAGAGAATTGCCTTACGAGAGTCAAAATTCATCTGGAGAAGCTCTTAGAGAAGGCCAATAGAGACAAAGACATGCTCAGACATATGAAGAATCACTATTGGGCCCGCACACACGTTTGCAGAGCTAGGATGAAGATCCTGAAAGCGAGGTTGAGAAGAGCACTGAAACGTCGGAAAAGGCCTGATCCACTCCGAATCTTGGCCGAAGCTTCCTTGGTTGAGCATGGGACATGATGGGAGACCTTCACTCCAAATTTCAGCAAATTTGGAGAAAATTTTGTCATTTTTGAAAATTTTGGTTGCAAAACAGGTTTTTCTGCCCGACACGTCGCGCCACCCGATGCGTGCTTATGATTGGGACATCTTCTGGAAGAAAACTTGATATTTTTGGGTTTTTTATGGTAAATTATGCATGCTCAGGAATGGCTGAGAGATTTCATGAAGTTCTGGGTGGTCTTAAAGGTCAAAAACACTCCAAAAATGGCCTTTCTGCCACTTTTTGCACTAGCAGGAACCAGTCTTGGGAGATTGTAGTTTTGGAAGGGAAAATAAACTCCAAATTGAAAAATTCCACTTGGGTTGGATAGCAGACATCCAGGGATTTCCAAAGAGCTATCATGAGATCAAGTTGGACTTCATAAAGTGCCTCAAAAATGGGCTCAAAGTGGCACAACGCATTGAGTTTTTGAGCACGACGCATGGAGGAATGTTTCCCAAATTTCACTTTTCAGCTCAGAAATTCGGCCAGTTTGACTAGTTTCACTTTTGGATGTAATTATTGATCTATATTGATGTAATTTTGTGGCTATGATGTAAATTTTGCATGTTTTTACTTGTTCTAGAGGATTCATTCACTAAAAAGTGAAAATTAAGTGAATGGATCAGTTTCCTAGCATATAGAGGCAAGTTGTTTGGTTGCCTAGATTTCAGTTCCATGTTTAGAATTGGTTAAAACAGCTCCTAGAAGGATGAGCTCGACCCCTAGAGGCATGGGAAGGGGTTAGGTTGGTCTATATATTGTATCTTTTGAGGCATTTTCAAGGTTGGACTCTTGGGAAAAGTTTGGCACTCCATTGTATATCCATTTTCAGTTTTTGGCAAAGGAAAGACCAGAGTTTTGCAGCACTTGTTGGGATCCTTGTGGCTTCTGAGTTTTGATGATGTTCTTCTCATGTTATTTTAAGTTTCATTAATGTTATATGTATTCCATTTCCCTTCTCTTTTCTTCTGAATTAAACAAATGAGTAACTGAGGTAGAATTCATTGATTTGCTGGTGCTCTGCCTTAGACTTTTGTTTAGTTTTATATGTTTTTCGTCAGTTGGAAGAGGATCCTTGCACTCTCTTTCCCTCTTCAGCTCCTCAGCAGTCTTTTCAATCCATTCATTTAATCTCAGACATCAAAGCCGCTGCCTAGCTCGCCCCAACTTGAACTCTGCAAGAAATTGGCCTCATCCCCAAGCCCAAAAATTGCCTTTCCCCTTTTTCCAACAAAACCCCAAAAAACCAAAATCAAACCATCCTATTTGTTTATCTAGCCTAAGATCAGTTTTTTTTTTAGTCATCTCAAGCCCCTTCGAATATTTTGATTGAGATTGACTCGGAGAGAGCCCTCTCCTGTCCTCGTAGGGCTAGCTACGAGGCTGAGCGTGGTTTGGTGTTGTCCTTTTTCTGCCTTACTTCAGCCTAAGGTGGATTTGGGAACTAACATATAGTGCTACTGGTTATGATAGCACTAGTTTATTGTGTCAGAGGAATGTGGATGGAAGGATTTATTGGATGATAGGAAGAAGGTAGAGAAGGATTATAAGGATCAAATAGAGGAGTGTGAGGTGGGGAAGATGATGTAATCTCACTAGTGGAATATTGAGTTTTGAGGTATGGAATTTTCTTCAATGTGTGGGTAGTGGGAAATAAAAATGAGTTATTCCAAGTTTTTCAATCTAAGATTGGGTCAATACAAGAGAAACTTGTAAGGATTATGGTACACTTACTTCAGAGACTTTGGAATGAACAAGCATTTATTTTAAAACAGAAATTCCTTCGAATGCTCAGATCAAGGTCTGAACTTCAAGTGACCCTTAAGGTGATAATGTGGAAGTTTGAATAATTGAATTAGGAAGTGTGCCAGGAGATTTTGTGGTTGTTTCAACAACTTCAAATCTAGGTGTGGGAAATTTTGAATGGGATCTTGAAGTTGGAAGGGATTTTGAGGGGGATTGATTCTTTTGATGGCCTTTTGATTTTGGATTAACCCTTATTTCCATTCATAGCCTTCAGGCCCTCCTTCTAGTGAAAAAATGTTGAAGGCTCGAAATTCTCTGCCTCAACATCAGGGAAAGCCACCTAAAAATATCTAAGAGGGTCAAAATAGTAACAAGTGATGATGATGTGATACAATTATCCTCTCATTTATTTATATGAGGAGTATGACTACTAGTTTTCCAAATAGAATCCCCTACAACAAGCTTTATGCTAAAACATGCTTGGGTATAGGCCAACCCTTTAATCCTATGAAATATTCATTACTTATCCCACACATATGATCTGTAATCTCTCTGGAACTGAGATCATCCAAATAAAGAGCCTCAAATTTCATTTCCAATGGTGATATATAATGATGCCAGGTCCATGATTTGAGGGTTGGCCCTTAAATCCACCTCGTCACCTCCTGTGGTGTCCCAAGATCCAATTGGGGCACTACAAAGTGATATCCATGGGTCTCTAACTAGTAAAAGTGGCCTCCTCTGCTCCAAAATTAACTGTGTTTCAGGTGCAACATGCCCTCCCTAGTCTCTCATGGTGAGACCGTCATCCTTTAGACTCAAAATAAATTTATATCCATCAGTTGGTGTCAAGGGAATCATGGGGCATGCTAGTTCATATGTTTCATCCTAAAGAATCATCAAATATGAGACAAGGTCAATTTTCATCCTGGAACATGGAGGTGCTCCAGGACATGTGTCATCCAATGTTTCTACTAGGAAGCCCAAGATTCTCAAGGCTTCACCTTTTTGTGCCAATACTGGTCCCATAATCCCAGTCAGAGTCACCATTCCAAATGGAAAATGAGTTAGTTTAAAATAATGAAATATGGATGAAATATATATAAGTGTAAAGCTAATGATGTGAATAGAATTAAGCAATAAAGAATAAACTTAGACTATCTAACCTGAGAAAGTTTTTTTCTGTATATGCGACTTTAGAAAGGTCTCATATATAACATGAAAATATAGATCATTAAATCATTTAAGAGGTTAAAACATATAATGATAAATAATTAAATTAAATTAATTGGTGAAGTTTCTTGCACATATAAGATTTCATTGTTCATGCATATACTTGTAAGATTGCAACCACACACATCAATAGTAATAATGCTTGATTTTTTTCAAAAAACATATATGAATAAACACAATTAAAATAACCATTCAACTCATAAACACATCAATAACACATAGATAGTAGTACCCAATATATTTTGACTCTGCTCATAATAACAATAGTGGTCATTCTGCTTCATATTAAGATGACTTGAAGCTATAGTAGTGCAAATCAAAAGCTCTCTTGCAAAAATTCAGAATCCATTCTTCATATCCATGAAGGGTATTTATAGTTTCTAATCAAAATAGAAGTATAGTAAAGTATCATAAAATACTGGAGTGGTTTCAACAACCCATCCCTAAAATAAAGTAAACTAAAACAATAGATTTTGGTTGTAACAACATGACTATGTCTGAGATGAAGGTTGTTCTCCCATCTGTTCTTGAAGTTCGCATATATCTGTCATTGGTTTTAATTTGGGTGGATGATGAGGCTGGATGCGCATATGTCCCATGAATATTTCGTCGCTAAGTGCTAGAAGTAGATGAGTAGTCATGGTTGAGAGACACCTTAGCATTATCCACTGACTGTGAGGTTTAACCAAGTAATGCCAATGGCATTCTAGGTCAACCTCTGACATATTTTTGATGCTTTTAGACTTCGTTTTCGATAAATCATTCCATTATTTGGTTAAAAATTTAACATCTAGAAAAATACCTTTAGGGAATTCTTGGAGCAAGTTTTCTTGTAGTATAATGTCACTGATAGATTCAGTGAGATTGCTGGAAATGCTTTTGGCATTGAAAATCTCCATTTCTACATGATTTATTTTAATTTTCCATTCGTTGAAAACAATCTCCTTCTGTGATTCCTCAATTTTAGGGAGATCAATTGATCTCCATACAACACTATATTGCCATAATATATAATCATAAATCTTGTGCTCGACCTCTTCATAGTATGTCCTTAACTCATACAATTGATTCACTAATGAATCACTTAATTTGCATAATTCATTGATAGTGGCCAATTTCTGGGAGAAAATGACTTGTCATTGAGTAAGGAGAGTGTTTAGATCTCCTAATTCTTTCTTGAATTCATTTATTTCAGGGTTCACTTTCAACTTTTCAATATTCTGTTGAAGTTCCTAGATTTAAGTGTCCTTGCTTTTCATATCAGCTTCATATTGAAGTTTTATTTCATTGAAATTATTCTCAAGTTCTGAAAGTTGTGCTTGCCACTATTGTTCAATAATTTTCTTTTCATTTTCCAAACCCTATTGTAGCTATCTGATTATTTCATCTTTCTCCTTTAGTAGTTGTTGTAATTCAGAATATTTTTCAATAGTAGCAGTGGTATATGCTCCTGCAAACTGCGAGAGCCTACCGAGATCTCTTGTAGGGTCTGCTTGAGGATATTTACAAAATACTTCAAAAGGGGCATTACCATGGAAGGCATGGGTTTGGTAAACTTTCCTTCTCTTTCTGTGTCTGTTGACCACACCTCTATGCTTAGGAATGTTAAACACATTAAGAGGATGGATTTATTCAATTTTCAAAACGACCTCAGGGGTCGGAAATACTGGGATACTTTATAAATCATCAATATCCAAAGCTTTATCTGAAGCCTTAGTAGTGACCAAGGTCTTCCCATATCTCATCAATTTTGCTGCATGTTTAGGTCTCTTGAGTCTGTGCAGTGGATGAAGAAATTGTCTCTTTGGCTAGATATGTATCAATATCTTTCGCTGAAGTGGACATGAATTTATCATGTTCTATATTTTTTTGAGGAATTCCAAACAAAACCAAAGGCAAATGAGCTATCCTTTTATTCCTATATTGATTAAACTTAGCCAATTCTTTAGGAATAAGTTATGTTGTTGCTAATTTCGAGACCTATGCATAGGTAGAAGTTGTTTCAAATAAATCATCAAACTTTTCTGGCTCATGGATAAACTGTTTGATATTTTCTTGTGTTGTGAAATTCTTGGAAGTATCATTAGGATCATATTGTCTATTAGGCACAAATGGGAAATTTAAAAATTGAAATTTTGAAATTTCAAGACCAACATGCTTGAAATTTTGAAGGGCATAAAAAACATAGGAAATAGGAAAGGTAGGCCACATCGTATTTTTAACATCTTTCAAAACCTTTGAAAGGCAATTCCCAACATTTTTTAAAGTTATTTCTCAGGCTAAGAGTTTATCAGGAACATAAAGGGGTAACACATTAGGTTTGGCAAGACTTCCAAAGATCTGGATATAAGTAAAGGATTCCTCTCCAAACCATTTCCCTATTGGTAATAAATCATTGTTAGCTTGAGGGGAAAGTATGGGGGTATTCTCACCAAATACATTTTGGTGGATAGGTAGCATAACTCCATGAATTTGTTTGTAGAAATTAGGCTAGAATTTGGATTCCCAAAGTATGTCATGATAGATATGTATAGGCGTGGGGTCTTCAATGGTCCATTTCCATCCCATAGATGTAAAATTGGAGTCAAAATAGACAAGATCCATTATATAGGCACTCATGTAGAATGGGGGAACAATATTCAAGAAAAAATACACTTTTTCCTATAACTTAGGCTTTGGTTTCCTATACTATCAGATAGTATAGCTCCCCAATCCAAAATGTATCCATCTGCGGCAACATAAATTAATGATACCCACTAAACTGATAATTTCTAGGTATTATGATACCCATATATTCTACACAATATGGCAGCTATATAACATAATGGTATGGCAAGAGAATCAATGGAATACATACCCTTGTCCTTGCACTTGTGTTTGTTGGGATCTCTTCTCCATTATCTGATGGGCTTTGAGTGGTCCTCATTTTGACTCATGAATTTCTGCACAAATTCTTTGTCTTATTTCTTTTGGTGCGACGACATCTTATACATTTTTTTAAAATCCTCACTGGTAAATGAGCCAGTGATTGTCTGCTTTGGGGTTAGAAAAATCTATCTGAAATAATTAAATTATAAATGACCCATTTAATCATGTCTGTATAAGGAAAAATATTCAGTTGAGTTGCAATTCTATGTAAGAAATAATTGGCAACATCATTCTACGTATACTCAGAGGTTGAAGTAGAATGGTCAGTTGTAGCTTTCCTCTCTGCTATCCTGGGTTTTTCATATTCAAAGAGTTTATACATAGATTCCCATGAGGAGGTTCAAACATCTGGAGTATAGGTCGTGTCTAAAAATAACAAAAGAATTTTAGTAGTCTCTATTGGAGGAGGAACAGGTTTTTGTTGGCCTGTAGATTTATTCTTAGCTTTAGCTGCCTTAGACATTTCTGGCAATTTTTGTTTATCGAGACTAGCCTGCAAAGAGGAAACACGAGGATAAGAGGAAAATTTTATTAACTTTTGAATTCCTTAGAGAAAATTACCCAATTCATATCAATTCATGCCTTTTATGAACAAAATCGAGTGACCTCAAGCCATAATAAAAAAATCATTTAAAACTTCAAAATCATAAATTCTATGCATTTGGACATTAAATGATGAAACGTGGGTTCACATGGGCCTTTTCCCATGTCAGCATCTCAAAGGTTTTTATCGAAGAATTCAAATGGATACATCTTTGAAACATGCGATATCCTTTCCTTTTGATAGGATTTAAAAATGTAACAAATATAAACATGAGCGAGAAGTGTTATTGGAGGTTTTGTATCAGAGATTTCATATCAGAGATTTAAAAGAGTGAAAATCGATAGAAAGTTCTGATATGGGAATTGTGATATGGAAATCCTGATATTTAAAGGGGAGGTTTATCAGAATATCGAGGTTTGGGAATATCGGAGATCGGAAGATCGAAAATTAGGAATATCAGAGATCAAATGTATGAGTGATATTAGATTATCAGGGATATAAGGATATCAGAGTATCGTAGGACGAGTGATAGGAAATATTAGAGGATCGGAGTATCGAAGGATTTTATGTGGTGCACATATGAAAAGTCTCAATATGGAAACTTTGAAATGCTACATGACAATCTTATGGGGTCCAGCCTTTGATTATTATATTCATTAAGAAGAACATAATTATTTATAGGCTTAAAAATAAATGAAACTTTACTTGAAGGTCTCATATCGAAGATTTCTTTATGAGTCATGCTACGATTTAGAAATTTCTCCAATAAAAAAAATTCCCAATAATGTATTTTGAGTACAAGCCTATAGGAAGCTTATTTATGAGTATTTAATTGGGAGCCTATACTCAGATATGAAAGTCCCGATAAGAGAATTTTCTCGTTTAGTCATGTTTTTGGGTGACCAAAAGCTTAAATTGTCTTATTTTATTTCTAAAACTAAGGCATTTTATCAAAGTTTCAAAAGGGTCCCCATTATTTATTAGTTCTATTATTAACTATAATGGGGAGTTGTTGATTAGTACAACAATGTGCAAGATAAGGTTTCATAGAGTGTTGATGCTTCAGACCTATTGGAAATCTTAGATGATTTAGTATGTGAGTGTTAATGACTGAATAATGTGTAGACCTGAAGCATGATGCATGATAGATCATAATTGAAGTTGTTGGAGTAGAGATTGGTTGGAGAGCTTTGTATGTTGCTAGAGTATATGTTGGTGATCCTCACATTTGTTTTTGCAAGAGTTGTTGATGCATTTGGATCATAGCCATAGTGTCTTATGATGTTATTTGTATTATGTAGCATTATATTGTTGTGACGGTTTGATGATATTCAATTTTATTATGGCCACTATACTTGCTAGTTTTGTGAGATTTTTCTTGTGGTGTTTATATTTTATTGGATGATGAGATCTTGTGACTGAGAGAATGCATGCAGAGCTAATTTCTTGTTGAGCATAGTGTCTTGGATCTAGTTTGAAAATAGATGAAAGGAGGTCCACATAGTGTTTGAGGAGCAACTAATTCATGAGAGAAGAGTAGGGATTTCGAAGCTTCAGCGAAAGGAAAATTTTATCAATCCAATGGTAGTTGGATAGTCCAATCAGAGTTTGGAAAGGATCAATTTATTGTGGTGGCTTTCAGCAGATGGTAGTCCATAGATCTGCATGAGAACAAAACCTTTTGAGCTGATCATTATAATTGAGTCTCCTAGCCAATGGGAATTGGCATATTATATATGAGGTCAAGTCTCCATGCTAATGGTAGTCAGCTAGCTATGTAAAAGACCAGTTGCTTGAATAATAGAAATTTAAAGAAGAGTAGTAGCAACAAGGGTGGTTTTTTCCTTGGTGAAGGGTTTTCCACTAGATATCTTGTGTCTCTTGTGTGATGCCTTTTGTGTATGTTTCAATGTGTTGATTATTGTTTCTCATATGATTACCTTTTTTTAGTTTCATACATGGTTTATGTTTATGATATAATCTAATGTGTTGTTGGTTATATGCATGATTCAATAAGTAAATTTTAAATTGGTAAAAAATGTTAAGAAGATCACACTACTTATTCACCCCCCCCCCTCCAACTCAGTAGTGATTAAAGGTTTCCAACAATAGGGGCATGAAAAGGAACAACAAATATGATAGTGGGGATAGGTTGAAATGGAAAACAACAGTGGGAAAAAAGTTTGAGGTGATATTGAGGGAACATAAGACAAAGGAAATGGGGTGCACCAATTGGCACAACACGAAAAAGGGATAGTGTAGGATGGTGATATGGCATAAAAGGAAAAAGGACAATGAGGGATCGTGATACGAAACAAGAGACAATGAATGTTGTGCACATGATTTGCATGATTAGAATGTGAAATAGGCTGAGAGAGGGAGAGAATGAAATGACACCTGAGTTAAGGATGTAATGGCTCTAATACCATTGCTGCAATAAGAACTATGATCCGTTGTATTTCATTGTAGATGTATGTAATGTAAGTGTATATATATTTAATATAATGAATAATGGTGATTACTTACATCTGTGGTAGTTTCCTATATAGGCATTGAATAACCATGAAGGTGAATGGTCATGTTATTTGAAATTTTGACCCCTCATAACTAATTATTTGTTATTATTTATTTATTTTATTATTATTAATATTTAATTATTTATTTAATTATTATTTTATTCATACATTAAGGAGTCAATTTTAATGGAGTTTAGGGTTTTGTTTTCCTCAATTATTTTCAGCAGCATGCACCACTTTAGGGTCTTACAACAGGAGCAATTAATTTTATATTTTTTTCTCACATAATGACAATGAAAATGGTCATACCTAAGGAATATGTCGATTTGGAGCTTGAACCAGAGGATATTCTATTGGTTTTGTTCCTAGAGCCTACTCACCTTAACTTAGAGAAGGTTGAGCTACCATCTAGGTCTCCACCTAGAAAAAGAGAATTTTTGGGGCTTGAATCGAACTCTATGTTATGGTCCCGTGATTTGGCAGATTGGTGAGCCAAATGATAGGGTAACATTAGACCAAGCTTTGGAGCCCTAGGACCTAGCTTTCCTGGACTCAGAGAGGGCTCTCTCTATTATGAAAAGGATGTGAGCTTGTTCTCTTAGTTTGTTTGATTTTAGGCTAGTTGTTAAGTATGTTTGTTTGTTTTGGGTTTTTGAGGGGAACTGATCAAAACGAAAAAAAATAGGTAAAGAGTTCGTTGAATCAATTGGGTTATGGGGTCAGATGAGGTCAATATTGTCTTAATGATGGACAAGGTATTACTGCAGGGTCGATTTGGTCGAGGTAAAATGGATTCTTTGGGTGAAAGTGAAATGAGATGGACATTAGGTTTGTGAAAGACAAAGATATTTTAAGCATAAATAGTTAGACAGCAAGCATTCATGAGTTAGGGCTAACCATTAATCTCTATGAACGAAACTCAAACTGATAGATGAAGAAAATAAACAATCCAGTGATACATAAAAGTATAAGACCCTATAAATTTGGGAAAATCACCTTCAGAATTTTGGGAAAAAAAATAAGATAAAAAAGCAACTCAATATATGAAGAGGGAACTCCTAAACATCATATCTTGAGCTACTGGGAACTTTGAAATAATACTGCAAAGCATGGACAAAGAGCAAGATCGAAACAAGACCTCTTTGACTTAACTAAAATAACCAATAATTCAGAGAGAGATTTTAGAAATGGAGTTTTGATTAGCTATGAGTAAGCAGTGCATATTGTGAATCATACTAGACAGCATACATAATAACCATTAATGAAACTGATAACAAGCTCTTAGGGTACCAAAGAGCAATTAAGAATTATTTGACATAACCAAGAAAGATGAAAACATTTAAGCTGCAATGAATCAGGAAATTTGAGGTGCCTCCATGGGCATATCTCAAAATTATTATTTACTGAACTATATAAAGAAAGAAGCATGAAAACATGTATGATAAACTAAGAAAACATAACAGATAAGAAGCCATGGAATCCTACATACAATCCTCCTCCACCATCAAAGTCAAGCAAGAGATCATCCACTTCATAAGACAAGTATTTCTTCAAAGCTCATAATGCTATGTATTTCTCTCTATAGCATCAAGTTCTGCCCTTAGGTTACAATGAATCCTCTTGGATTATACAGGCCAAAGAGGAAGAAACCCTCCTAGAGCAACTAGAAGGTCATTGGCCTAATACAAATATCTGATTTTGTCCTTGAGGCTTTGTAAAGCCCAAGGCACAAAAAATATTCAAAAATATCTATTTAAGCTAAAAATAGAAAGAAAATTGAATTTTAATCTCTGACATAGGGTTAAAAATATATTAACTCACATTTGGATGGCCACCTTCAGAAAACTGCCTTTTCAGCCAAAATGCTACAGGAGCGTAGTGCCAGAAAAAAGCTTGTTTTGAAGACAACTTTTGAGGGACTTCCCGATGTCGAAATGAGGCCTGTGATAGCTCGTTGGAAAGCCCTAGATGTATAGTTTATGAAAATACTTTATTTTTCTCAAAATTATCCCTATAATTCTGTCAAAAAGTGGACTGAGTGAAAAAACCCAGGATGGTCTCAACCGCTGATATTTGAGGCAGAAAGGTGAATTTTGACTGTTTTTTGCCTCTTTGGGGGACCAAAACACCTTATTTTGATCTGAAAATTTGTAAGTAGATGCCCCCAAATTTAATACATCCAAAAAAATTACTTTCATGAGCTGAGGATGCTCCTAGAAAACATGGCAGTGCCTAGAAAAACGTGCAATTAGGACCAAAAAACACAAAAACCAAGATCATGTCAAAATTTGCTCAATTTTGGTGAGCAAACCCCTTATGGGTTCTTAGAAATATGAAAGGAAGCTGAAGCCAAGATTTCAATCCTATATATGTATTTTTCCCCCTTTTTCACTGGGCGCTTCCTTTGGGCAGTTTTGAGCCTTTCTTGAGCAATTTGGAGTTTTCTTTGGGCAAATTGATTCAATTTCTTGTAATGCCCAGTCATCTTTCTTTGCAAACCTAAGTATTTTTTGCCTTGTCTAATTTTTCCTCGAAATTCTTGTTGGCTCGTTCAAGCCATGATTCTTTATCATTTTCTATCTCTTGGGCAAGAAATTGTGTGAGAGGATATGATCGAGCAAGGGCTACTTCTTCCTCTTTTTGTTTCTCCAAAGATTTCCTAAGACCAATAGTCCTAGGCCTTTTTCTTACTGGCTGCTATTCTTCCTTAATATCATCAAATTCACCCATATACTCTTCAAGCTTGACTTTTTCTTTGTATGCTTCGCTTTGGTGTTTGAATGCCCAAGCCTCATAGATTTTCATTAGCCCGCTCATCTGTCTATTTTGCATTTTTAGAAAGTGTATAAGGTCCTTTGACCTTTCTAGATCAGTTTCTAAGTCTTTGATTTGGGCTTCTCTATTTTGAAAAAGTGACTCAAGGATTCTGGCTTCATCATCTCCAACATCACTGTCTATTTGTATGATGTCAAACTCTCTTTCTTGTTCATGGCTACTCTCCTACTGTTCAACTTTTTCTTTTCCCTTGCTTTGGATAGACTTCTTTGTTCTTGTTCTTTTTGGCACTTAAATGATTCTCTTCTTAGGTAGTTTGCCTCTACTCCTTAGCACTCTAGTGACATTACTAGTCACTGCTTGAGTATTTTTCCTTTTTGCATATTTGGTGTTTTTAGCCTTTGGTGCTTTTGAGGAATGAATCATGGCCCCTTGCCTAGGAGAGGTAGCTAGCACATGTTCTTAGCTGTGTTGAGGAGAAAATATAGGAGGTTCCATCACTAGTATTTGTTCAACTTGATCTTTTACACTGCTTCCTTCTTCATTACCTAATTTGATGCACTGTTCACTGTTTTCATGTTTTTCTTTAGGGCCACCTTGTTTACTGCATCTGCTTTTATCATGACTATCTTCACTGCCTATCTGTGGAATACCTTCTTGTTTGTTTTCACCTTCATTACTTTCCTCACTTTTCCCTTGAGGACTGTCTTCATGATCACTGTGCTGTTGATTGTCACTATGCTTACTATCTCTTTGATTGGTTTCTTGCTAATTGTCACTCTGTTTCTCATCACTTCTTTGAACCTCTTCCCTTTGTTCCTCATCATCACTAACCTTCTGCTCTTCAGTTTGTTCTTCATCACCACTACCCTGCTGCTCTTCAGTTTGTTCTTCATCATCACTAGCTGTATGTGGGTTGTCCCCATGCTCATGTTCACTGCTCTGCTGAGGGCTGCTTTGTTCTTCATCATTATCACCTCTTTCCTCACTGCTTTGTTGAGTATCACTATGTTCCTCATCATTATTACCTCTTTCTTAACTGCTTTGTTTAGTATCACTATGTTCCTCATCATTATTACCTCTTTCCTCACTGCTTTGTTGAGTATCACTATGTTCCTCATCATTATTACCTCTTTCCTCACTGCTTTGTTGAGTATCAGTATGTTCCTCATCATCACTACCTTCATGCCTGCTTTCATAAGACTCTTCTTTTTCATTATCAATCATGGGTGATGTTTGCTTTTGAGGGGTAGATTTACTAGATGAAGGGGAGACATAGTGAGTGGAGGGTGAGGAGGACATATGAGATGGGTCATGAGATGAAGAGGCAGTATTAAAATCCGGATGAGAAATGAAAGTCTCCCAAGAAACTCCTTTCTTTTCAAGCTGGTGAAGGATGATGATTTTGATGAGAGAATGATGGAAAAGACTAGATTTTTTCTAAGCAGGAGGCCTGTTTTGGACAAGGGAGGACATCTTGTCTATGCTTTTGCAGAGGAAGAAAGGGATATTCAGCAGTTGAGCCCGAGTGAAATGCATCAGAAGTCTGACATGATAGGAATAAACTCGAGAATATCTCCCTTCACATGTGAAATATCTCATGATGGTTTTCATAAGGGATGCATAACTGTTCAATAGATGATAAAAGGGGAAAATATCCTTGCATTCATTTTGGTAAGCTAGTTTCAAGAAGGGCTTGTAGTGGTCTAGGTCCAAATAGGCTTGTTTGAACCACTTCTCACCAAGATAGGGAATCTTGGTGGATTTTTATACTGACCTAGGAGTGAGAAAAAAATCAAGGCCTGTTATGTGAACATGTTTTCCTTGCAGCCTCAGGGCAAACAATTGTATCAAGGGAGGGTGATTTGTGACTTCTTGGATCTTTTGGCAAAGAACAAGGCACCCTACCTCATGAAAGTTGAAAATGACTGAAGGGGAATCATTTAACTCTTTAGTTGTAGAAGGCTCAAACCTTTTGTGAAATCCACCCTTGCTGACCTTCCTTGGAGGCATGTTTTTCTTACTGCTTTCTTTACTTGTCTTATCAAAACAAGTCTTTGATTAAACTAGGTCTTTCTTCTTCAAAAAATGCTTTTCTCTTTTAAAAAATATTTTTGGCTTATCACTCAACAAAACAGGACTTTCAAATTGATAATAATCCCTTTCTCCTCAAACACTATTTTTCTTTTTATTTAGCAAGCAGGAGACCTTTGAAAACAACTATGTTTCCCCTTTGAAATCACTGTTTTCCTTTCTTTTAAGTTTTGATTTCAAAACATTTTTGTGACCAAAATTAATATGCAAGGGCACGAAAAATACCTTTGAAATCTCCCTGTTGTGTTTGAAAAACCCAAATTCTGAGCCCAAAACCATTTTTTTTCACTTTTGGAGACTTTTGGAGAGGTAGGCGCGTAGCACCTACAGGCAGCTGTGGGCGTTGTGTGTTAGGTCGGGTGCTGGGCGCCTTTTGAATGCTAGACGAGGAGACAGGGGCGTCACGCCACCCTACAGGCGCGTTAGGCCCTTTGTATTTTTCTTCAGTAGGATGGTCACAGGTGTGTCGCATCCTGCTACAGGCGTGTCGCGTTCAACCTTTTCTGCACGACGATGGCCCGAAACCTCAGAAAAGAAAAATTCTTCTTTGGTGAAGTGGAAAATGTTTGATGAAGAGGATTTATACTCTTGAAATGATTTTTGAGATGGCCTTTCTCTTGCCCACAAGGTTTGCATAATGATATGACGATATTTTGGCCGTGCCTTTTATAGCTTAAAACGATACTTTACCCCTTTTATCAATTCAAAAAACAAAACTTCTCCTTTAGCCTTTGTAGTTGTTTTGAAAAGCGATTTTGTGCTTTTGTTGAGGGGTTTCCCTTTTTAACAAACTGACTTATCCCTTTCTATTTACAAGATAAATCTTCAACCAAATCATGAACATATTTTCAAAAGATGTTTCCTCTTATGTTTTGAAAGAAAACTTAAGAAAAACTAGCTCTCAAACTTTGTTTATCAATGCAAACCTTTTCCAAACACTATATCAATATTTGATGATTTTTAACCCTCTGCTTGTTATGAAGGAGGTTATACCATTTAGATCACCTAGATCCCTTAAAATCACTGTTGACCCTCTGCTCATTAGTGAAGGAGGTCCTTTCCAAAATACTTTCTGGGCACTTTTTTGATACTATTACGTTTCAAATTTTTATGCATCCAAGCTCTGTCTGTCAAGAAATTTTTCCTCAAAACTGTGACCTTGTCCTTATCATCTAAAAAAGGCTTACATAAACACCACTGCTGTAGCCTCTCAACGCCATTATGTAAATCCTCTGTTTATGATGTGAAGGAGGTATTTTCATATGCGTTTTCTCTGTTGCTTTGAATGGACCATTAGGGGAAAAATGTGATCTTTTCCACTTTTCACTCTTGAATATCTTCAAACAAACTGTCCTTTTTGCTATGTGACATCTTATCTGTAATCTATGATTTTATTTCACCATATCACTTTGAAACTTTAGACCAAAAAAATGTGATTAGATTATGATGAATGTTCTCTGTTTATCCTTAGGAGGAGGTAATGCAAGATGCAACTACCTAGGTCTATTAAAGCCACTGTGTAGGCCCTCTACTTATCATGAATGGAGGTCCTATGCAACTGTAACCATTTTAGGTTACTCAAAACCACTAATGAGCCCTGTGATTATGATGAAGGAGGCCTTCAAACTATAAAACTTCATTCATTTCAACACTGTGACCCCTGTCTGTTTGTTTGAAAATACAAAATAGAATACAAAAGTGAATCTTTGGCATTTATCCTTGATGAAATCATTTGAATCATAATGCCCTTTGCTTTATGAGGACCTGTCAGTAATGTATATCCCTTTTGCATAAAATCCTTGTGGATCTTCAGGAGTAAATAATGTGTTTTGTAAATGTTGAGCGCTCACTGCTATGCATCTTTGAAACAACTATTTTTCCCTTGACTGTGTCTTCATAAGGTGCAGAGAAATTGTCTTTGACTGCCTTTCAGTGCCCAGGTGTATGGTAAAATATAAGAAGCAACTTTCCTTCTTACACCTTCACTATGATGCTTAATTTTCTTTTAAAGCTTCTTTTATGTCAAAGACTGTTCCTTTTACCTAAAAAATTGATTTGCAGTGCTAGGTCACCTTTTGGATTTGAAACCATGTAGACCTTACTTACTGTACTTCATCTGATTTATGATGGAAAACTACTTTAGCATGAGAGACCTATTTGCATTTTTTCTCTTGCTTTCCTTTGCACATTGTCATTACTAAATACATCCATGCAGAGATGTACTTGGCGAATGATCTTTGATTTTCTGAGAACTTAGCAGTGTGTCATAAAATCAGGCTTGAAATGTCCACTTTCCTTTATCTATGAAACCTTTGGAGAAACCTGCTCTTTACCTAGGATGAATATTTTTGAGCCTTGTTAGAATGAAAAAAAGTAACTTGTTAGTGGTGGGTGACCTAAGGATAGACCAGGGTTTTGTTTTTTGGGATAGAAGAAAGTGATGGCTAACATGATGATGACAAACAGGGTTTTTGGCTTAAAACAGTATTTCCAAGGATTTTTCCCTAAAACACCACCATATAGACCTACAGACTTTGTCACGGCTCTTGAATGTCTTCTTAAGCATGATTAGGTTATCACATGACAAGATGATCAGGGATTGAGGGGTAGACACTTTGTCAAATGTTGGACAGTGGGTTGTATGAAAATCAAGGGATTTTGATGGTAGAGAGACAAACTTATGACAACTATAGACATGGAGGCTTTGTTGAATTGTGGTAGGTAGGGAAACTGAAGACTATTCTCATCATAGGCTGAAAAGGAGGGGTAGGAAGACAAAAATTTGTTTGAGGTGTTTTCTGGATGAAAAATTGACAGATTGAGATTAGCTTCTAGAAAACTCAGCCAAGGAAACTAGTCATCAAAACATGTAAAAATTACTGATGAATAAAACTCTAGGGGTGGTTTAGGGTTTTTGGAAGAGGAAAAATCCTATCCCACAAAGGTGGTATGCTAGTTAGCTACCACCAGTTTACTGGAAGGTTAGGGGACTACAACGAGTTTGGAGGGTCAAGTTGAAGGGTCGTCAGTGGAATTACTGGTAAGTCCAAAAAATCCCCTAGAAACTTCAGTTTCTGGTTACCTTATGGGTGGATTGGAATATCTTATTAATAGTAGTGGCTTCAGAGGGAACAAGGGTCTCAAGACCTGTTTGTTTAAGGATTCGATGACTGCTGACTTGGGTCTGGGCCAAAGCTTGAATAGAACCCATGCCTACAAACTTGTAGTAAACCTAAGGGAAAATGAGACCCCCGAACCATTTTCGTTGATCAGGTAGGAAGAGGAGACTGGATTTTTTTTTTCAAATATTTTGTTGGCCTAAAGGAAGACACAACCCAAAATTTCCAGGAAGACATAGATAAGGAGGGGTTTTGTGGCCCATCCTCATATCTACTAGGTTTTGAGAATGAGGGATTTCAGGGAACCGACCCCTTGGGAGCGAGGGAGAGGAGACAGACCCTCATCATTGAAGTAGAGGAGTATTCGATAGAGATTGGGTTTTTCTTCCAAAAGAATGCGTTGGCGGAGGTGCAGTTAGGGTCGAATATTGAGGTAGAGAATTATGACAGTGAAGGGATTTCAATTTCTCTATCCCATGAGAATAGTTAGACAAGCATATTGAAGAGAAAGAAGAGGAAAGTGATTCAAACAAAATCATAATGTCCCAATTTCATCCTTCAGGTCGATATTCAGATTGATGAGGCTATGGAAGCCTTTGAGTTAATCCTAGTAGGAAGAGCAAAGGGAAGGCACTACTCAACAAAATATATTACAGAATGGATGAAAAATACATGGTGGGGAAGTATGGAGTCTCAGTTAGAAGTGATCACACTAACCCGAGTTTGGTTTATGGTTAGATTATCCAATGGTGAAGAAGTGGAATGGTTAATGGAGAAAAATTGGTGTTTTTGGAAAGAACCAATTTTTTTCAAGAAATGGACCCCTCTCTTTAATGCTTAAAGAGAAAAACTTGAAGAAATTCCTATATGGGTTTTCCTTCTAGATTTAACCCTACATATTTGGATGACGAATGTTTTCAAAGCTATAGGCAACAAGCTGGGTTTTTTCCTGGAAGCGGACATGTCATTTCTTGAGACAAGGGATAAGACGGTGACTCGTATTTTGGTAAAGATAGACCCAAGGGAGGGGTTGGCCAATAAAATTCATATCCAGATCCACAGGTATTCTTACTCCCAAATAATAAATTATGAGCAACTACCTTTTAGATTCCACCATTGTCACAAACATGGGCATCTGGCATGAGATTTCCCACTAGGATTCAGAAGGCGGAGAAGGAAAAGGTATGATAATGGGCTAGAGGTTCAAGCATATGTTGAAGAGGAGGATTTTTTCCAGTTAGAGGAGATGGGGGATCAACAGGATGGGAATCTGGTGCTGATGGAGGTCCTGGAAGAATAGATCAGGAGGCTTGGGAATCAGCTTAGGCCTGAGATAGATCCATTGTGAGGGGCACAGGATGAGGTGGAGTTCACTGGACCATCACATCAATCTGCGGGTACTTTTTCTCACCCCCTATCCTCTTTATCTGTTTCTTTGAAATCGTTAGTGGATGTTCTTCTCAGGCCTGGTCCTCCAGGCCCCTACTTGATGATAATTCTCTCCACAGTAATGTTTCCCTTGCCTTGGAAAGTATCATTACTTATATCCCAAAAATTAACCTATCAAATCCGTCCTCTTCAGGCCTTGAGTTTCCTATCCTCTCTGTGCATCCCTCTGAGAAACCCTATTATAACCTACATCCTTGAGACAAGAAAGTTTTTTCTTCAGAACTTGTAGGAGGACTTGGGATCCTCCAAGAGACCTTCACACCTCCTAAGACCCAAGGTAGGAAATAAAACATTTCAAAGTCTCAGCTAAAAGAAAAAATGGATATTTCTTATGGAAATCAACTTTCCCTAAAAGGGGCGCTTAGAGAAGTGCAGTCCCTGATGGTAGTTACCAAATGATTATTATGTATTTCAATTACAAAAGGTTTTCTAGCACCTATACAAAATTGGATTTAAAAAAATTATTTAAATATTCTTATTCTGATATAATTGTTGATCTGTATTAATCATGGCTAAATGACTAAAACAATACACATAAATTATCAATCCAGTGATGTCTTTTATTTCAATGGCAGTCACATTGTTTGTGCCAGTACACTGTCAAACCAGAAGAAAATCCAAATAAAGGAAATCTTTGATGAAGTAAATGCTAGAAAGATCTCACTTAATTAGAAATAAAATTATGTACAAGATTGTGATCACACCTCAATTAATCTATCCTAGCGTGCCACACAACAATTACCCAGATGATATTTCTAATCCCATGTGTAACAACATATCAAATATTGGAATTGAAGCAGATATATTCACATCTAATAACAACAACAACAACACTTCTACTAATACATAAAGTAAATATAAATATATATACACAACTATCTTAACCAATGAAATCCTTGCTAAAGAGGAGGGCCCTTCCTCCCTAGAAGGGCATAGGAAGAGAAAGAACTTGAAGGAAACTAAATCAGATGATGCATGTAACAACAACAACAAGATAACTTATATTATTGTGATCAAAATTACATAGCCAAATTAATGTTTTTCTCCGCTAAAATTTTGACCTCAAGGGTCGAGAAATATATAATGGTTACATCTCAGAAAAATGAGGGATGGATCAATCATGAGAATCTTATGATTCTCATGCTGATAAAAATATAATACATATGGTTAAAACCACTTCTTGATAAAAAATTCTTACTAGAAAATTATAGATTAGAATCATAACCGCCTAAAGGTTGTTATCCAAAAATAAAATATGTAATAACTTATACATCTATCTTGATAAATCACAATTGTAGCATAACAGCTAGAGGACAAGTTAGCATCAGAATTTGACGAGATCCAATCAGCGGTATAGTTGTAACAACAGTTCGCCAGCAGGTCTGTAACAACATGGTGTAACAACACACCTTTGACTGCTCCTGTACGCCTCGTGATCAAGATATTTTGTGCTACAAATAGCATCTGGAAAGACAACAAAAGACCATAGATCTTCTCCAAACATTCATCCTAATTTATTCATAAAAAGACACGATACATCATAATAATTGATGAAATGGAAGGGTAATGAAAATAAAATGAAATAACACAAGTTAAGATAGAAAGGTAGGAAAAAGAGGTAAAGATAGTCCCAATGGTTATAGTCATGAGGTAAAATAGGGGAAGAAAATGTAGGAAATAAGTGCAAAACTGGCACCCAACATCTCCACCCATTTGAAGCACTTGCATTTCCTCATGCAAAATCTCATCTCTCATGAGAATATCTCTGGTGCAGGTCAGTGAGATCATAAGCGCCGGTTGTATCTTCATCTACAGACTTGTACCTTGACTAGCCATTAGTTGTCATACCCAGGACTCTAATTCATACTTTTTCAATTCATAATTACTCTGATAATATTGGAAGCCAGATCAAAGGGAGCTTGAACCTTAACCCAAGCCAGGAAGCACCAAGGGTTTGTACTATCTGTGCATATGCTGATACATGTGTAACAACCACCACAAAATTTCGGAATGCAAATGGGTCCCCCTTCAACAACTCAACACTGCTGGCTTCCATGCATTTCAAGCACCCAGTAAATCCTCGACTCTTCATTATTGAGAACTGATTAAGACATAAGTTCACAATCCTTCTTCTGTAAGTGGCAGCAGGTTTCCTTATTGCATGAGTGCTCAAATTTTTTCTAAATTCTTGCCTTAACTTGGTGGCCCATCCTGGTTCTGCCCGGATCCATAATGCCATCTTCTCTTCACTAATATCCATAGATTTGGTGGACAAATGCCACTCAATCTGATTCTTCTTTAAGGACACAAAATCTCGCAACTGTAGATCCCCCATATATGAGAATATCTTCACCACCATTTTCATACTCAGGCGCTCGTAAATTATATTGTGCAAGAATAAATCACACAATAGGCTTTGTTCATCAACATTAGAGGCATGAAAGACATCTAATAATGTGCGAGTGGAAGAACACAGGTAGGGCCTGTCCTCCATAACAGCTTTCATATGGAACAGGAAGTAAGGTTCCCATAGAAAAATGGGGTAGGATGGGGAAAGTCACTTGCACCCCAACAAATTGAGGGCAAGGTCATGAATTTTTTGCTTATCCATGGTAAGATCCTGAACCTACTGCTGTAATAGCAATATTTGTTCCTCCTGCTTTGTCATAGCTTCCTTCCTCTTATAATTCTCCCATCATTAATTCAAGTCTTCTTTCATCCAATTTTCATGTAGAGTGTTTATCTCCTCTTGATGTTCTTTCAGCAAAATAATCCCCTCCTGAAGGGAGATTTCTTCCTATTTCCACTTCTGCAATTCAGAAATTAACAAGATTTTCTCAAAATTCCATCCTGAGATGGGACCTGGCATTATTCTGCATTGAATATTAACATCAATAGTGGGTGTAAAAACCTCTGTTGAATGGGTCTGCTCCACCTTTGTTTGCTAGTTCTTGTGTAATAGCAGCTTCATCAGTGGGTTCTTATGTATCAACCCCTTCGTTTCCACTTAGAGTAGCCTTTATGTCCATTGATGTTTCTTTTGTAACAACAGTGGCCTCCACAGGTTCTTGTGTATCGGAATCTAGGTCAATTACTACATGAGGCTCTGCTTTAACTGCTGGTTCTTGTGTAACAACAATATCCTTAGCAGGTTCTTGTGTAACAGCCTCTTGAAGTTCTGTTTCTGTTTCCATTGGGCTGGTGTTTTCCCCACAGACCTTATACCATGCTGCTGTTAGTACTTGAAAACACGCCGTGCATATAGGTATCAAGATTTCCTTACCCTCAGATAATATTTGTTTCAATTCTTCATTTTCCTTTCTTAGATTTTCAATTTCTAAAAGAAGGACATGAGTTTCATACTTACCTGATGAGGAGGGTTCTATTTCTTCTTCTGTTAATTCTGCTTATGTCTAATTTTTGGCTGTGGGAAAGTCTTTTGTGGGTGAGTTAACTTTTGCCCTCCATTTTGGTCATCTATCCCCAATTGGTTCATCAGTGAGCTCTTTCTCAACTCTGACCTTGGTAGGCTGAGTCTGGGTCTTAGCTTCTGCCTGACTTCCTCCTGAATTCATGACCTATTTTCCCCGGCTTGTCCTCGACCCTTTTCAATTGAATTCTTCCCATATCCTTCCTTTTTGGCTTAGGGCATCCATCATGATCAATTTTATGAGTCTGTGGTTGGTCACACATGCTTCCGAATGTGCTGTTGTCTTCACTGCCACTGCCATGTGCTTAATGTTCCCCAATAAGTAGAATGGAAGGTTAATCTTTTGCTGGTGCTAAAGATTATTGAGTAGAGGGAATTGGTAATTAAAAAAAAATTATATCTTTCCTCACAAGTGATGTATTTGATTAAATATAAGGCGACATCTACCCATGGTTGAGGGAGTGATAACCTGTCAATTCCTCTCTCTTTCTTCTCCAACTTTTCTTCTCCTTCTAGGAAGTCTTCCTTCAAAAAGGAACAATGTTCATGGCTGTCGGCTATTACATGTGTAACAGCCAAGAAAAACTTTAGATTATTCTTTAAAAAACATGATGATTAGGAGAAATAGGTACAAAAAGTGTAATATTACCACTTTAGCACACCGTTAAATGGAATATTAATTTTTTTTTGTTTACACATAGAGGTAAATAAATGGGTAAGGATTCCCATACATTGCAGAAGAATGAATAAAATCCCTCATAGTATGAAAGGGGATATTCATAATAGCGGGATCTCACACCCTCAAGTGTGAAAGAGGGCATTTGCACGGAGACAAGGTCAAGTTTGACCAAGTCAACAATGCTGGGATAGGAGGTGGAGAACACTTTGATAGACAGCGCAGTATGAATGGGAAGAGGGTTATTTGGTGAAGGAAAAACCTAATGAGTGGGACCCATGGAGAGAGGTATTTCACTTGTTTAAAGGAGGGAAAGGCAACCATTTTTATTCATGCTATGTATTATTGATTTCTTGGTCTATTCAGACTTTGTGCATTCTCCTGTTGTTTAGCAGAGTTGCAGTGCTACTTAGCATAAGGATTTCCTGTTTAGGAATTCCTTCTCTTTTCAAGAGAGGCCTCTTGAAGCAGCTTTCACTTCATTTCTCCACATTTAGGCTTGAGGCCAAGCTTCCTCCTTCAGCTACAACGTTATTCCTGTAATAGGAAACATTGTGTTGCAGGGTGTTGCAATGGAGGGTTGACAACATCACTTCCGGGATTGTTTTTCAAAGGAGAATGATTTATTTCCTTTGGAACACTAGTGAGGAAGATTCTGGAGCTTGTTACAGATTTTGGCACTCGTCTAACACATTACCTTTCACCTACAGTGCAATCCCTTCTCTAGATTGCGTTATTTTGAGTGCAATTGTAGTGAGGGCTTGCATGATTATTGGAGGGTGAGATCTTCAGTGATAGGATTAGCCTTTCACTTGATATATCATTGGAGGAGGTTTATTTATCTGATGCAACTTCTTCAGTCATCTCCATCCAGTTCAAGTTCTTGAGTTGTAGCTGCTACCCTGCAACTCCGAAATTTCTATAGTTTTTCATATTTCAGCCAATCCTTCCAAGATTGACTTGAAATACTCTTTGGGAGCTTAGATCTTCTCTCCCACTAATTTATGAGCCATATGTATGCAGATAAATGATGTTTTGTATTTCCTGTAGCGGTGCTTTATCTATGACTATGCAATTTTGATCCATAGACACTCTGCTATGTAGCAGCATTTCATCTTTTGGCATATGTATTCATGGGATGCTCACTTGCCTTAATTATTTGAGTTATGCACACTTCTATTGTACTCATTTGCTGCTGATATGTATAATAAAATTCCTCCATGGTTTCCATACATTTTTGCATGATGTTGTTCACTACTATTTCCAGTTTGTGTTTACATATTGCTGGATCTCCAATTTAGGAATACTATAGCATATTCCTAACATTGTAGATTTTCCCTATTTTGGGATATTATAGTGGTATCAAAGCATATTTATGGTGCAACCTGTGGGTCTCAGCCACTATGCTATTCAGAAGACAAGAAGAAGAAGGGATGAAGAAAAAGAAGACTCCATTCTTTGGAGGAAGAAAGGAGGAGAAACTCCCAATGTTTCTATCTCAAACCTTGTAGAGCATTCATGTAGATCTCAAGAATATGAGGGAGGAGATGTGTAAAGAATCTCCAAGAGGGTTTGAATTTGAATCAAACGCTAGATTTTCTCATGGGGAGTGTGAGCATGTAGCCACACCCTATGATGCACAACACAGTCACATGCCTAGTTTGTCCATGAGGGAGAGAGAAGAAAAAGGAATGCCTAAGAGGGGAACTCTTAGTGGTTTCTTGCATGAGTATGAATCTCAAACTCAGAATTTTAGAGATCATATCATTTTTCCATAGTTTTGAAAGATCAAGGTGAGGAGGAGCAAGCAGCATAATGTGGGTAGATTTCTTCTATCTACCTTTGATGGTTCACCTACTTGTTCAACCAGGAATTGGGTGGAGGAGCTAGACACCTTCTTGCAGCAGCATCAAATTTCTGAAGATGAAGCCATTAGAGTAGCAGTGCTACATTTTGGAGGTAAGGCCTATGCTTGGTTGATATTTGAGTCCTTTTCTTTAAAGAATGCAAATACTTCTTCCTATGCAAAGTTCATTAAAACTTTGGTGGAAAGATTTGGTAGGAAGAATTCTGAAACACATGTGGAGGAGACAAACAAATTTAAATAAGAAAAATCATTGCATGTGATGGAGGAAATCATAGACTCAAAACCACTTCAAAAAACCATAGAGGAGGCTAATATCTTGCATTTTACTTTGCTGGAGGCAAGACCTTCATCTTGTATTTTGGCACAAGAAGGCAAGAAGATCCCTTTTCCAAAAGAGGATCCAATCATTGGAGGGTTTCCCATTCATGTTGAGGAGGCTAAGGGCAACAACGCTATCAGATCTGGAGTCGATCTATCACCTCATGCAGAGGAAGGAGGGGCTCTTGCTCCAAATAGAGGGATTCTTGTATCTTTACAAGGAAGTTCCCAGGATCTCATGTGTGGAGATCAAGGCACAACTTATGTTTTACATGTGCCATTGATGATGAGGTGTGGAACTATGGAGTTACAAGGAGGGGATAGGGAGGATGACCAACATCATGTGATTAGGAGCACACACCCTTGTCTATTTCATAAGGTTGATGCACCTAAGAGGGATACTAGATTGTTCAGTGAATGCAGGGACAAGTATTTCCATTCATATATGAAGTCTACTCTTGATGATGATGTATTATTGCATCGAGACATTTCACCAAGGAGACCATCAGATCAACAGATGATGAGAGATGCTTCACATTTTGAGGCACCAGTGATTGATTTCAGAGGAGTGGAGACCTTGGGAGGTCATTGTACAACACTGAGAGCCTTGGGTAGACTCAAGGAGGAGAGAGGCATTCTCTCAACATCATCTTTATCCACTCTCATTTTAGATTCTAGGCTATGACAGAAGCAGCAGGGGAAGGATAACAGCCTTCCAACTTGCATATTTGACATGGGAGATGTCAAACAGGAGGATGACCATATGAGAGATGTTCTTCATGAGAGATCATCAATGCTGTCACTATGGAGGATAGATCCATATTGGAACTCCCAACTATTGGTGGAGTATTCGAAGGATCTTTTCACCTGCATGATATTGGATGACCAGTTGCATGAGGAGGGATATTCAATCAGAGATGGGGTCATCTACTATCATGGTAGGATCTTCTTATTTGGAGCTTCCAAGCTCAAGGAGAAGTTGCTACAAGCAGCTCATGAGGATTTCATTTTCACCCACACTTGTTCTGTGAGAGCATACCACACCATCATGGAGGGGTATTTTTGGAAGGGTTTTGAGGAGGAGATATATCGGCATATGAAGAGATGCATGGATCATATGGAGATGGAGGAGTTAACAAAGCCAACTCTTTTCTCTTTGAGGATGAGAGGATACTCATCTATGAGCCACTCCATTTGTATGAGCAAGATATATGGTAAGGGTATTGTTGATTTGCATAGTAATTTGTATATCTGTATGCATATCTTAACCATATAGGTGCAGGAATTTTCTCAAAGGAGGAATATTTTTCCTTCTAGATTTCATGGTCTACTTAAGGCCACTATAGATGATCACTCCCTAGGAGGATTTGGGGAGGAGATTTATTGTGGATAACATACTCACCTTGCACAATACATCATTCACTTTATTCAAACACATGAGGAGAATGGGGTAGCAAGCAATTGGTTGAGAAACCACACTCTTTGTCATTATTTATTGCATTGAGGGTCAAGCTGCGCTAGTTTCATTCGAGGGACCATTGTCCTTCTCCATTACTACATCTGGCAGCAAGCATGATTCTCATTATGATTCCCTTTATTACTATTGTTATTTCTTTTCTTGGGAGCATAATTGGGGGAGAGACACATTGGGTGGATGTGTCCTTTGAGGGAGAAGTTCCCCCCACTTTTTGCACTACATGTTCTAAGGGGAGCATGGGAGATGGTATGGCCGCCATAGAAAAACATTTGTTTCCTTATGAGGTGAGCCATATGATTGATGTGATGCCATATGATAATGATTTCCAGCTTGTTGGGCCAGAATTGTAATCTACGGATAAATTACGCTTCCCTAGACAAGTGTTAGTCTAGAACAACAGGTGAAAGACTATACTACCATTTCTCCTAACTCAAAACAGATACACAGAGAGGATTGGAGGCTTACTTGTTTCAGTCGCTTCCAAATGGCTCCTTTCTATCGCTTCCACTACAGCTTCAAATTAAAGTGGTTTGTGAGCTGAATACTTCCTGCAAGAAAGAACACTGAAACAATAGAAGATGCAATAATATGGATATCTATTCAGGATAGTTAGCGAAATCAGTTAAGCATAAACTACATTCATCAACCAAGATCTTACAATATGGAAAATAAAAGTAAACATAGATGCATGTAGCGAAAAACAAGAAGTACTCTTTATTGATGATAGAAGGAGAGGTTACAACCTAGTGACTGATTTGAGGTGACCTTCCAACAAAGTTCCCAAGTATCATCACAACATAAATCTCTCTAGCAGTAGCTCTAAAAACCAAGCTCTCAACTGAAAATTCTCCAACATTTCTCTACTCAAATTCTTCCTTTATTCAAAAACTTAGATCTGTGTTCAATTTATAGATGAATTGTAGGTTTTTTTGTGATCAATAGATTTTCAAAAATAGGCAAGAAATTTTTCCATTCATGTAGATGTCAAATGGGCACTTGGATCCAAAGCTTGACACATGTGAACTCTTCTAGAAGGCACTGGCCAAGTGGAGATTCCGGAACAATGAGAATTTCGCTCCCAATGTGAGCAATGCACCTTTGAATGTTGGGAAGTGCTTTGTAGAGCAGCCTTGAATGGGGCTACCTGCATATGAAATGCACTTAGGCCCCTTATAGCCTATTTTGGTGAGCTTTCATATGCTAAATAATAAGCTTCAAACCATGGAAACCTTTGCTTGATGAAAATCTTGCTTGATTTGTCTTGTTTTCTGTCTTAGAGCATATAGCAATTGAAATGATAGGGAATGATATACCCTTGATCATTGGTCCTGGAGATGATGCCCAGTTAACTAGGTCATTGGAAATGGTGCCCAAATTGACCTATAACAATTGCCCCCTAAAGCATGAGATCCAAATAATAAGAACATTTTATAGAGATTCTTTACACTGTGATGAGCCTGGAAACAAAGCAGAATGGTCACCTACATCAATCTTGAAATACATTACATCATGATATATCCTCTATTGATCATAATTGCTGAGGGTAGGCATTCCCATAGTCAGCACATAAAAAAATCTAATAACATTTACATAATTCAGAAAGTCATCTACATTGGAATGTTTCCTAGATGTAAACATGCCTACAGATATAGGCCCATGTTTGGATGAAAATATGTACGTAAGGCCATCGTATAGATGATGTGTACAACAATCCTGAAATCGCAGCCCAGATGGCTGAAACTAGATTCCGGTTCTTCTTATCTCATTCACTCAATCATTCGGGTACAAGTCTAGCCATGCGAATATATGATTTGTTGTAGAACATGGAAAGACATCGTTTGATTACCAGCCAATGATTTGAGTTGTTAAAAAATGCGAGAGAACCACCATTAATGAAAATGGCCCTCAAGGTACTGTAGTAAATTTCGTAAGGCATGAATAGATGATTTGATGTTGAACGCCAAAAAAAATCTTTAAATCAGAGGTCCAGAACCGAGGATCTTGTCGATGCTGTAACAAGTCTCATGGTACTAGAATCTTATGTTTCTAAGTGAAATTCCTGGATAGTGATTTATTGTCGACAAGAAGTCACCTTATTTCAAAACTGGAGTTACTGATTTCGGAGACAAGGGTATGACTTGATATAGCAATTTTCAGGGATGATAGTCATGAAAATGAAGGTTTATGAGTATTGCATATGGATGATTTTTTAATCACTGGATGACTTCACTTGAACATATCAGTGACACTGTGATGAGTTGGCAGCATTAACCCAAAACCAAAGTGAAGGTATGATGAACCATAGGTGTGAATGAACCGTCAAGATGATTACCCAACCCAAACAGTCACAGACATGGAGTGAAATAAGTGTCATGTTCAAGAGCGACTTGCTACCAAAAAGAAACTTTACTTGCTTTTCCCAAATTTTCCCTGGTCATTTGTCAACCAATACCTCTTTAGTTTTTAACAAGCTTGAGGAGGATAACATTTGCTTGATCTATAATTCAACCCTTTGGGAAAATAAAGTATCACTATTTAATAATTTAATGAGTCTAGTGATGAATGAAACTTGATTCTTGCCATGATCAACAAGCCCGTCGCTTTTTTATGTTTTAACGAGCTTAACGATAGTGATAGCCTAGTCCTTTTTCATATTTAGAGAGTCTGAAAAAGAGGACAAAAGAGAACTCCAAAAGTAATTTTTCGTAAATTTGTCTCTCATATCTGAAAAAGTGTAATATAATATCTGAAAGAACCTCTTTGGTCATGTTTAACCAAGGTATTCCTTTTTCGTAAATAATCCATCTCAGTCTGGAAAAGGGTTAAACTTATACTGAGTATATATCAATTCATTTACTTTAACGAGCTCGAAATGACAAGTGCTCGGAAATCTTTTCACATTATCAGAGTTTGAAAAGAGCTAAAAGAAGACTCCAGGGGTTCGTTTTTCGCTATTATCGAAGCTCAAAAAAGAGATAAAATTGCGCTTCAAATCCTTTTTTCATTTTTAACGAAGCTCAAAAAATAAGGAGAAAAAGTATGCTTTGTGGTCAAATCAATCTTGAAATAAATCTGCACGACTAATCTGTTCATCAGTTGTACTTCCTGTTCAGAACAACATCAAATGGATTAAAAATACATGTTTCATGATAAAAACATAATAAAACTATATTCATAGCAATAAATTCAATTTGAAAATAATTAAATGACTATTAAAAGTAGCTTCACTATTCATTTTTACCATTCCATAGTTACCATTTGTATTTTGGAGCTCTGAACCTGATTTTTCCCTTGAACTTCAGCGGTCGATTGCATGCAATTGGTAAGAATGTTTTGAATGCCCCTTGCAAGAGCAGATGTTGAATGCCCCCTGCAAGAGAAGATGCCCCCCAAGCTTCATTTCATTCACCTAAGTAGAATATTAGTCACTGATAACTGGATGGAATGAAGGTTCATTACAGGGGAGGATTTGTTTCATTTTTTAACGAGCTTGATACAGGAAAATAAATATGCTCATGACCTGTTTTATTTTTTAACGAGGTTGACACAATAAAAGAACTTTCCTCAAAGGCACTTGTTTCATTGTTTCCCCAGTGGAGTCGCCAATTTGTTGGGCCATAATTGTAATCTATGGATAAATTACGCTTCCCTAGACAGGTGTTAGTCTAGAATAACAAGTGAAAGAATATACTACCATTTCTCCTAACTCATAACAGATACACAAAGAGGATTGGAGGCTTACTTGTTTCAGTCGCTTCCAAATGGCTCCTTTCTGTCACTTCCACTACAACTTCAAATTCAAGCAGTTTGTGAGCTGAATTCTTCTTGCAAGAAAGAACACTGAAACAACAAAAGATGCAATAATATAGATATCTATTCAAGCTAGTTAGCGAAATCAGTTAAGTATAAACTAAATTCATCAACCAAGATCTTAAAATATGTAAAATCAAAGTAAACATAGATGCATTTAGGGAAAAACAAGAAGTACTCTTTATTGATGATAGAAGGAGAGGTTACAACCTAGTGATTGATTTGAAGTGACCTTCCAGCAAAGTTCCCAAGTCTCATCACAGCATAAATCTCTCCAGCAGTAGCTCTACAAACCAAGCTCTCAATTGAAAATTCTCCAACATTTCTCTACTCAAATTCTTCCTTTTTTCAAAGACTTAGATCTATGTTCAATTTATAGATGAAATATAGGTTGTTTTGAAATAAATAGCTTTCCAAAAATAGGCAAGACATGTTTCCATTCATGTAGATGTCAAATGGACACTTGGATCTGAAGCTTGACACATCTAAACTCTTGTGGAAGGCACTGGCCAAGTGGGGATTCCGAAACAATGAGAATTTCACTCCCAATGTAACCAACACACCTTTGAATGTCAGGAAGTGCTTTGCAGAGAAAACTTGAATGGGGATACCTGTATATGCAACACACTTAGGCCCCTTAGAGCCTGCGTTGGTGAGTTTTCATAGGCTAAATAATAAGCTTCAAACCATGGAAACCTTTGCTTGATGAAAATCTTAATTGATTTGTCTTGTTTTCTTTCTTAGAGCATATAGCAACTAAAATGATAGGGAATGATAAACCATTGATCATTGGTCCTGGAGATGATGCCCAGTTAACCAGGTCATTGGGAATGGTGCCCAAATTGACCTATAACACAACTCATCATATATGGGGATATTTGGGCCAGCATGATTCATAACGTTGGAGAGGAGATATTTGAGGATCCAATCTTCTTCTTGCCACTTGAAGGCAACAATATTGCAGCCCAGGATCAGCAGACACTCTACACTTATCTTAAGTGGAGAGGAGGACAGCATGGGGTAGACTATTTTATCTATCAAGATCAGATTTTCAGCCCACCTACATTGCAGGAGCTCAAGGTGGAGGATGATTTGTATGAGTTGCCATGTTGGGAGGCAACTCATTTTGTATGGATGATTGCTTGGGGATGGGAGCTTCATATGGGGATGGTAGATCCCAACTCATATCAGAACTCATGCCTCAAGAAGGCCCCTCAATTTTATCTTTGCAGTTTCTTGAGGACAAGCAACATTTGGGAGGGGAGGACTGTAATATTCCCACTTTAGCACACCGCTAAATGTATTATTAAATTTTGCTATTTACACATAGAGGTAAATAAATGGGTAAGGAGGCCCATACATTTCAGAAGAATGAATAAAATCCCTCATATTATGAAAGTGTATATTCATAGGAGCGGGATCTCACACCCTCAAGTGTGAAAGAGGGCATTTGCACGGAGACAAGGTCAAGTTTGACCAAGTCAACAACGCCGGGATAGGAGGTGGAGAACACTTTGATAGACAAAGAAGTATGAATGGGAAGAGGGTTATTTGGTGAAGGAAAACCCTAATGAGTGGGACCCATGGAGAGAGGGCTTTCACTTGTTTAAAGGAGGGCAAGGCAGCCATTGTTATTCATGCTATGTATTATTGATTTCTTGGTCTGTTCAGACTTTGTGCATTCTCTTGTTGTTTAGCAGAGTTGTAGTGCTGCTTAGCACAAGGATTTCCTATTTAGGAATTAATTCTCATTTCAAGAGATGCCTCTTGAAGGAGCTTTCACTTCATTTCTTCACATTCAGGCTTGAGGCCAAGCTTCCTGCTTCAGCTACAATGTTATTCCTATAACAGGAAACATTGTGTTGCAGGGTGTTGCAATGAAGGGTTGACAACATCACTTCCGGGATTTTTTTTCAAAGGAGAAAGCTTTATTTCCTTTGGAACACCAGTGAGGAATATTCTGGATCTTATTACATATTTTGTCACTTGGCCAACACATTCCCTTTCACCTACAGCGCAGTCCCTTCTCTACACTGCGTTATTTTCAGTGTGCAATTGTAGTGAGGGCTTGCAGGATTATTGGAGGGTGAGATATTTAGTGATAGGGTCAGCCTTTCACTTGAGAGATCATTGGAGGAGGTTTATTTATCTGATGTAGAATCTTTAGTAATCTCCATCTAGTTCCAGTTCTTGAGTTGAAACTACTACCCTGCAACTCCGACATTTCTGCAGTTTTTCATATTTTAGCCAATCCTTCCAGGATTGACTTGAAATAGTATTTGGGAGCTTATATCTTCGCTCCCACTATTTTATGATCCATATGTATGCATATATATGATGTTTTTTATTTCCTATAGCAGTTCTTTATCTATGACTGTGCAGTTTTGATCCATAGACACTCTGCTATGTAGCAGCATTCCATATTTTGGCATATGTATTCATGGGAGGCTCACTTGCCTTGCTTAATTGATTATGCACACTTCTATTGTACTCATTTTCTGTTGATATGTATAATAAAATGGCTCCATGGTTTCCATACATTTTTGCATGATGTTGTTCACTACTATTTCCAGTTTGTGTTTACATATTGCTGGATCTCCAATTTAGGAATACTATAACATATTCCTAACATTGTAGATTTTCCCTATTTTGGGATATTATAGAATGCAAAATTAAAATAATAACATGATTATATATATATTTATTTATTTATTTATGTTGTTTTTTTTTTAACATATGTAACAGCTGCCACAAAAGTGGTTTTTAGCTGCTGCACTTATGGAATTTCAAATTTCAAGCTGCACAGGGGGATTTTCCCCTACTGCTCTAACATGAAAATTAGAGTCCATGACAATGTTAACAAATGATCCCTTTGAAGTGGGTTGATGATATAACCTTATATGGTGCACATTAACCAGTAATGGTGTCTTAGCATTATCAATGGTGACCAATTATACAGTCCCATTTTCAAATACCATGTCTACTTCGTAAGGACCTAGCCATCTAGTGCAGAGCTTGCCTTTGAAATCCTTGAACCTTGAATCATACAAGAGAGCCAAATCTCCTTTCTAGAAATTCTTCTTAATAAAACCATCATTCCATCTAGCTCTTTGCTGCTGAATGATCTCTGTCTACTGAATAGAAGCCAACCATTTCTTTTCCAACTCATTAAGCTAGTTCAATCTTAGTTTCTGTGTTGTGCTTGAGTCCAGATTGACCTGCAATTTTGTTCTTAATGTCTTTATCTCGAACTATATGGGGAATAAAGGATTCTTACCATACACCATTTCATATGGTGAGAAGCCTATAGTATTCCTCCATGTTGTTTAGTAAGCCCACAACAATTCTAGAAGTCTCTCGGTCCAATTTCTTCGGTGGCTAGCTACTGTCTTTGTTAAGATTCACTTAATGAATATATTGGTGATTTATACTTGACCATTTTCTTGTGGGTGATAAGGTGAAGTGCTCCTGTGATGAATTCCGTACTTCCAACTAGCATCATGATCAAATGAGATGTGAACTGAGTCCCTCCATTTGTCACTATCTCCCTGGGTATCCCGAAGCGAACAAAGAAATCTTCAAACAGGAAGTCTGAAATAGCCTGCTCCGTAGCTCTAATTAGTGCCTTTTCTTTGACTCACTTTGTGACATAGTTGGTGCAGACTAATATGTATGATTTTTTCTGTGATGAAGGATTAATTGGCCGTACAAAGTCTACGGCCCATTTCTCAAATGGTTATATCACTATCTGAAGCTATAACAATATCTCATATGATTTCAGAGGTTGGCCCATCCTTTGGCATCTATCACATGCCTTCACAAACTTCTTGGCATGTTGGAATATGGTTGGCTAGTAGTACCTTTTTTAGAGTAATTTAGGTAGAAATTATATAAAATATGCATGTATATATCCGAAATCTCCTGATCTAACAATATTTATCTTCTTGCTAAATACAAAATCCTTCCACTATAATTCTTGTAGAAATTTAATCAATAATTGCAAAACACATGAAGCAATAAAAACACACATAACACAGTTTTTTAACGGGAAAGCCTGAAGCTAAAAACCCCAAATATCATATATTATGTATCATGGAGATCATGTAACAATCCTCATACAAATCTTAGTACATCAAGCTCTCGGTACAATACAATCATCACACACTATCATGAAGAAATTTGCAAATCCATACACTGATTTCTGCCTCCTGATAGCCTGCCTCCACTGGATCTGACATGCACTATAGTTAATTGATGTATTTGTTTAGTTTATTAGTGAGTTATTATTTGTGAATTAATTAACTAATTAATTCACTCCACTCTCACTAGTGTATCATTCAGTCAGACTAGATACAACTAGCTCAACTGAGTTTAACTCCATTAACTGAGTTAAACTGAATAACAACTCCATGAACTACTCTTTCAACTCTGTCATAACTTTTCCACTTCAGTTATAATTGATTCCTCCATGCATGAACCACCAGTAAACCCTAGGAATTGTGTAATTCCTTCAGCCCACTGATTTGACAAATCTATATACTAAAGAGTTTGATTATTATTAAGAGCTAATAATAATAGACATGCATCTATTTTTAGATCGGCGATCTATAAATAGACTTCGCCCAATCTTCTAAAAATAGAATTTCATCTATTTTTCACATTTTTCCTACCATCTACAAATAGCCTCCTTCTACATATAGAATATGCTCACCATGTCTAAAAATAGACATACACCTAAAAATAGCCTGTGTGGGCCCCACCTAGTTTAGGTGATTATTTCCAACTAGGATCAAGGATGATGTTTCAGGATGCCTCCTTCACTGTTTCTTGTTGTAAAATTCAACACTCCCTCTCAGCAAGAAAGGACTGCCTTTGCATGCGACATGCAACTCCATGCATTCGCCCTGAAACTCTTGCTGCAACACTTCTAAAACTAAAAGGATCCAAACAACTAAATCAGTCTAATGCATCTATCATCAAAGTCTTCGAATTTTCTTAGCTATTGCACATGTCTTCAGGAACCACTGCATTGTTGAACCCTGCACCCATGCACTTTGCACTTGCTATCAACTCTAAACCGTGCTCCAGTATCTGACACTGTCACTTTGATCTCACTACATCAATCCAAGTGATCATGCTACTGCTGCTCTATGGGATCCTCATAGTGAGGTTCAATTCATGAGATCCACACCATCTCAATGAATCCTGCCCAGAAATCTCCTCTTGGGATTACTCATGCATGTTGCCCCCCCTCTCACCTGGTGGTATAATTGCATGCACTCCCTCTGCTCATCTGGCAAGAAATTTCTCTACATGAGCGGTTGCTCCCACTCCATGATCGTCATCTTGTGGCTGCTCCACATCCCAAGGTTCACTTTTACCTGCATGCAAATCCTGCTCCCTCTCAATCTTCAATTGCATGTCTTTCTTGCACTTCCCAACAATAGGAAGCTTCGTATAAATCCCATCTACTTCAAGTCTGTAGAGATTCTTAGCTCGAATCCCAACCTTCTTGACTTGCCCTGTTGCTTTGTGCTGAAGGAAAACTTTTCCTTCACTAAAGTAAACATCATAGCCTTTATCCTCTAACATTGCGACTGAGATTAAATTCTTCTTTAAACCTGGAACATGCACAACATCTTGTAAAATAATGAGTTTACCTAACGCCCTCTGAAAGGTAATGGTACCAATTCCGGTCACACTGTATCATCCATTTTTTCCCAACTCAACATGCAACTGGAGATATTTCTCCACCAAGTCACTAAAAAGGTTCACATCTCCCGTCATGTGAAAGGAAGCACCACTATCAAAGTACCACCCCGATCCCAATGCATTAGACTCCATGCATGCGATCAATGAGAAGTCAAGCTCAAATTGCGAGGCAAGAACCTCACCAGCTGCATATGCAACAACCATCTTGTTCTTCTTATTATGTGGACAATTTGTGGCAATATGTCCAAACTCGTGACAGTGAAAACACTTCACTTTGGAAATGTCATGCTCTTTTCCATCTTCTCCAGCCTCAGATATAGAATGTAATTTCTTCCCATTCTTCTTCTTCTTTTCCTTGGAAACCAAAGCGCAATCCTCTTCATCATAATGCTTTGATTAAGAGCCATCTTTAGTACTTCGCCTTATCTCCTCCTGCACAAGATCCGACCAAAGTCGCTCCCAACCCGACAGTTTCTCCCGTCCATTGACAGAGTCTTCGTAGCTATGCCAACTCTTCGGAAGCCCAAGGAGAGCCAAGATCACAAAGTCATCATCATCAACACTAACTCCTACACTCCCAATCTCATCCCTGCATTGGAAAAACTTTGTCAAGTATACCAGAATAGTGTCATTCTTCTCCATTTTTATTTTTCTGAGCTTATCTTTCAGCACCAACTTCCTTTGGTCACTACTGATTTGGAAAAGATCTGTCAAAGCCTTCCACATAGCATATGGAGTGGATTTCCCATGAAGGCTTGAGACAATATGGTCTCTCACACCTTCCAACAGAATCCTCCTCGCCCTTGCTACTTTATTTTTCCATGCGTCAAGTATTGTCGCATCCGACGAAGTGGGCTTAGGAACATCTCTCTCAATGAATTCATTCAAGCCATTATATTCAAGAACCGCCTCCATCCTGTCCTTCTAGGCTATGTATTTAGAGTTTCTCTCAAGTGCATACTCCAACTGCAACCCATTGAAAGAAATTTCAATGTATACTCAACTGTCACACCAAGAAACTCTTGTAGCAAATTCAAATTTCTCCACCAACACAAAAACTTAGCACCGCTTCACAATTGCAATATCCAGTAATTAACACAGCTCTGATACCATGTACAAATTATATACAATATGCATGTATATTTCCGGACTCTCTTGATATAACAATATTTATCTTCTTGCTAAATACATAATCCTTCCACTATAATTCTTGCGGAAATTTAATCAACAATTGTAAAACACATGAAGCAATAAAAACACACATAACAAAGTTGTTTAACGGGAAAACCTGAAGCTGAAAACCCCAACTATCATATATTATGTATCATTAAGATCATGTAACAATCCTCATACAAATCTTAGTACATCAAGCTCTCAGTACAATACAATCGTCACACACTATCATGAAGAAATCTACAAATTCATGCACTGATTTCTGCCTCCTGATAACTTGCCTCCACTGCACAATCCACGCTGATTACAAAGAAAAATTCGATGCAATCCCACACTCCTTTACTATGTGATTATCATTGGAAACTCTAATGTATATGTAGATGCAATTCATGCATCACTATGGTCATAACAGATAGTCGATCTCACCCTTTCACCTATCTTTGCACCGGGTCTCCACTGGATCTGACATGCACTATAGTTAACTGCTATATTTGTTTAGTTGATTAGTGAGTTATTATTTGTGAATTAATTAACTAATTAATTCACTCCACTCTCACTAGTGTATCATTCAGTTAGACTAGATTCAACTAGCTCAACTAATTTTAACTCCATTAACTGAGTTAAACTGAATAACAACTCCATGAACTACTCTTCCAACTCTGTCATAACTTTTCCACTTCAGTTCTAACTGAGTCCTCCATACATGAACCACCAGTAAACCCTAGGAATTGCGTAATTCCTTTAGCCCATTGATTTGACAAATCAATATACTGAAATTAAGTGCTCTAAGAGCATAAGTTGCCGTTTAGAGTCTGATTATTATTAAGAGCTAATAATAATCGACATGCATCTATTTTTAGATCGACAATCTATAAATATAATTTTCCCAATCTTCTAAAAATAGAATTTCATCTATTTTTCACATTTGACCAACCATATACAAATAGCCTCCTGCTACATATAGAATATGCTCACCATGTCTAAAAATATAAATACACCTAAAAATAGCCTGTGTGGGCCCCACCTAGTTTAGGTGATTATTTTCCAACTAGGATCAAGGATGATGTTTCAGGATGCCTCCTTCATTGTTTCTTGTTGAAAAATTCAACAATTTATATTTCGTCCTTTTGTCAGCGAAGTGCCCTCCACATGGTTCCTCATGACAAGATTTCAAGATCTCAAATACCTCATCTTCTCTAAAGCATCGCCTAGTCTGGCCCAATGTGATAGAGATTTCCCTCTATCCATGAATAGGTAGCACTCTATTATATAATCTTCCTCTTTTCTTTGGAAGATAATTGGTGTGGAAATTTTCCTATAGCAATATAATTGGCCATATATGCATACCATGGTGAGTGAGTAGAGATGGAAAAAAAGATATTCATATGGAAAATAATCCTTAGTGGGAGTGCAACCATCACTTATAGTTAATCTAGAAAGAAAATCAACAACTACATTATCCTTTCCAGGTTTATCTAAAATAGTGATATCAAATTCTTGTAACAAAAATAACCATCGTGTAACTCTACCATTAGTAACAGTTTTTTTCATTAAAAATCGAATTGACGCATGGTCAGTGTGTACAAATACTTGATACCCCGTGATGTAGTGCCGAAATTTGTTGATAGCATGCACTATTGCTAGGAATTCCTTCTCAGTCACTGTGTAGTTGAGTTGTGCTGGAGTTAAATTCTTGCTGATGTAATAAATGGCATAAGGTTTCCTCTCCTCCATCTGCCCCAAAACAACACCGATAGTTATGTCAGATGCATTCGTAGTGATATGGAATGGACATATCCAGTTTGTTCCTCGTAAAATAGGTGCTAATATTACACAATTCTTTAACTTCAGAAATGCATGTTCACACATTCCTGTCCACACAAATTCTGCATCTTTCATGAGCAAAGAAAATAGAGGAGATGAAATCTTTGAAAAATTCTCTATAAATCTCCTGTAGTGCCCTACATGTCCCAACAAACTATGTACGTCTTTTGGAGTTTTAGGAGTTTGGATTTTTGATATTACCTCAATTTTTGCAGGATATACCTTGAGTCCATATGCCGAAATGAAATGTCCCAGCACAATTCCCTCAGTCATCATCATGTGACATTTCTCTGTGCTCAGAGAAACATTAGTTTGTTCGCAATGTTTCAGCACCTTTTCCAAATTGACTAATGTTGTCTCAAAGGAATCCCCGTAGGGTGTAAAATCATCCATAATGATTTCAAGACAACCATTCAAGAGATAAAAAAAAAATACCCAATATTCCCCTTTGAAAAGTTGTTGGCACATTACAGAGGCCAAAGGAAGGACTATGTATGCAAAAGTACCCCATGAGCAAGTGAAGGTTGTCTTTTCTTGGTCTTCCGGGGCAATCTGTATTTTATTATAGAAACTAAACCTATCTAGGAATGAAAAAAACTTTTTCTTAGAGAGAGTTTTGAGGACCTGATCAATGAATGGTAAAGGGAAATGGTCCTTTGAGTGGCCTTGTTAAGCTCTCTATAGTCTGCACAGACTCTACACTTTCCATTCTTTTTCAAAACTATGAAAAGTGGAGACACTCACTGGCTGTCAAAAATGGGGTAGATGAAATTAGCATTAAGGAGTTTTTGCAATTATTCTTTCACTATGTCCTTAAGTGAGAGGATCATTCGGCGTTGCAGTTGTCTAACTAGTTTGCAATCCTATTTAAGATAAATGCAGTGAGTGCATAGGTTAGGATGGATACCTTTCATATCAGTATAGTCCCATGAAAATGCATTTTTATATTTCTATAACATTTGTATCAGCAGTCAAGTTAGGATTAATGTTTAAACATTTCCCAGGTTCAATTTCAATGGGAGTGCTGGTAGTATGTGGAGTAGTTTTCAAACGCTGAATGATTACATCATCTAGCTCATCTTCTTCCCCCAAATATCTAATGGAGGCAATAGAGAGTGAATTTCTAATAAAACCATTAATGATATCATCCTTTGTTTCATCCTTAAAGTATTTTTCTTTTCCAAGCGTGAGGAGAGGTAGGGAAAGATCAAATTTAGGTTCAAATTTGTCCCACCGGGGACTACTCAAATCCATGTGAGGTTTTTTTGGGGGGTAAAGGTTCAGGTTTTGAGTGGCCTACCCATATAAGATCACCATAGATCCAGACCTACATTTGATATATGCGTCTACAGTGGCTATCCATGGTCTTCCCAAGATTAAAGGATGACCCCCCAAGTTGGATTTGGTATGTAAAATGAAAAAATCAGCCAGATAATTCCAAGAAGCCACAGTGATAACCACATATTCTATCATTCCCTTGGGCTTGACACAGGACCTATCTGCTAATTCAAGCACTATGGGTTTAGGTCTAAGTCCATGAAGTCCTAGGGAGATAAAGAGGTATTTAGTCATGACATTAATGGCTTCCCCGAAATCAATCAAAGAGTTGGTTATGGGTTGGCCATCAATATGAATAGTCACTATAGGATTCCCTGAGTCATTATATTTAGTCAACAAAGGCTGATCAATCATAAGGTCTGATAGTTTTCCCATAACATGGATAGTGGCAGGGTCTTTTAGTTTTCTTCTAGGATTTTTGACATACATATCCCTCACTATTTTATCATAGATATGTACTTCCTTAAGAGCCTATAACAACAGAATCTTCACATACAAATTTTGCAATTCCTTGAGGAATTCAGATTCAGGTTGTGTGGCTGGCCCAGTTTCAATTAATCATTCAGGGTATGGAGGATCCTGAATTTTGAGAGTTGAGTCAACTATCACAGATGCACCAACCTTACTTGGGTTGGCTGATGTAGAAACAACAGACCCTACAACATGTGTTGTGTCAGTCATTACATGTGTAACAACTTTCTCATAATTAATCATATCCTTCATAGGTGACTCACATTCTTCTTTAGTGATAATGGGAGTATGTTCAAGTCTAATTTCTTTTCCCGACTAAAGCTGAAACTCATTGAGTCCAATGGGAGTAATAAGCTAAGTGTGGAAGGTAACCGGAGCATCTATGCTTTGGGCTACCTTATTATTTGGATTGGGGTTAGGTTGCACAAGTAATTGGGGTCGGACAGAAGGTGTAGGATTTTGAAGAGAAGGAAGTTGTAATTGTTGTTGCATTGGTAGTGCAGGGGGTACTAGACCTTGGCCATTACCTCTCCAATTCTAGCTCCAAGGATGAGGTTGTGATGGAGGATATTGCATTGGTGGAGGGTAAGGCCACTGGTTCCATGGTGAAGGAAATTGTGTTGAGGGAGTAGGATACTGTCATGGATATTGCTAAATATTATAAACATTATTCCAAGGATAAAAAGAGGAAAAATATGGAGGCATACCTGTAGGTCGTGGCTGCCATGTCCTCTTTGATCTGATGAAATAGGAATACTTGACATCCTCACTTGATTCTTGAAGTATGACCTTCAGTCTGAGAAATTCAGGACATTGATTCATAGAATGTGCCAATTTAGAGATGTTGCATATGTTGATGCTACTCAGTCCAAATTCTCTTTCCAAATGTTTCTTTTTACATCGGGGATAGAATATTTCTAAGGTTGCTTCAGCTTCTGCTTGTGCTTTCTTAACCTGTATTGTAGTGATATGGGCAGAGAGAGTGCTAAGGAGGTCAACTTTAAAATCCTCAAATAGATTTCTGATCTCTGCTTTGGTTACTTCTCCACTTGTGGACTTCTGTATCCAGACTTAAGGGTCCCAAACTGAAATTATCCCTTTGACCGATCCTCTTCAGCTCCACAGGAAAAGCTTCATTATTTCTTCAAGCGATCTTGCGATATGTCTCCTTTTCCCAACAGATTCAAATGCTCTAGATAATCATCTCTTATACCTCTTAAGAATATTGTTTTCAGACTTTCCGGGGAAAAGTTACTAAACTTACACCTTTGTAAATTGCAATGGAATCGCTCCATATAGTCTTCCAAACTCTCCTCCACCTTTTTTGAAATTTTGAAGATCTCTTCCTTCAAATATCTAGTTCGATAATAATCCTGATACTTAAAGAGAAAGGCCTCCCTTATGGCATTCCAAGTTCGAATCATGCCAGCACCCAGTTTCATGAACCATCTTAATGCTACTCCCTTCAAGGTAGCAGGAAATAATTTCAACTTCTGGGCGTCTAAGTGTAGTCATAACCTCTACACAACACATCGAATTCGAGAAAAAAGGTATCGGGATCTTCAACAACCATCCCTTGAAAGGATAGTAGGGATGGCAAAGGAATATTTTTCATAGGAGCCTCATCTCGTGTCACTACTATTGGGAATTAAAAAGTAACAAAGCTATCTGTCTTGACATTCTTGTCCCCCATGGCTGATTCTTCCTGATGGGATGATCTAACCTCAAAGTATGTAGGAGATTGATAAATAAAAGGATTAGTTTGTTCCAAGACCAGTTGTTTGACTACACTACCAGCGTCCAAATGACGATCAACTAAATGTTGTTCCTCAGGTCCCTGACGCTCCCCACTGGTTTCCCCTTGTCCTTCGATTATCAGATCCTGATCAATGATTTTCCACTGTTGTTTTAGATCTGTAGTCTTGATATCAGGAGTGGATATGTTGTTCAAAGGGTGGTGAGGCCCAAACACGGAAGGCACCGATGCCTCAGGCTTTGATATATTAGTCGCTTTCTGTGGTACTATCTTCCTATTATCTTTGTATGAAGTAGACTATTCCTTTTGGGCCCTGGAGATCAAATCTCCAAATAAATTCTTTCTTCCCATGTCTGCACTCTTATTTTCCATCTTACGACCCTGCACAGAGGGGGGGATGTTTGTGGATTTTTCTATCATCCTACTGGAACACATGGACCCTATGTGTATCAATTCATCCTACAAGTGCTTATGTTTCTACAATGGTGAGCCCACCTAGATACTTTAGAGTGATGCGCAAGTTCTTACCTCTCATCTTACCACCCAACAACTGTATAGATGAAGACACCCTAAAGAAAACACCAAAAAATTCACACTTCTAAGTGTCCCAACAAGACATTGGTGAGCCCGCTCAGGTATGTTAGAGTGATGCACAGGTTCTTACCTCTCGTCTTACCGCCTGGAAATTGTGTCGCTGGAGACACACTAAAAACACACACAGAAATTGCACCTCTAAGTGCCTGAGTGTAGCATTGGTGAGCCTGCTTAGGTATGTTAGAGTGATGCGCAGGTTCTTACCTCTCGTCTTACCATTTGGAAATTGTAGACTAGGTACACTCTATCTTCTAACAAACAACTCTGGTTGTTTGGATCGTCACTACCATCCCCGACAATGACACCAAAATCTTGTTCTATATTAATCATGGCTAAATGACTAAAACAATACACATAAATTGTCAATCTAGGGATGTGTTTTATTTCAATGACAGTCGCACTGTCTATGCCGATACATAAAACCAAAAGAAAATACAAATAACGGAAATCGTTGCCGAAGTAAATGCTGGAAAGAAATCACTCAGGAAGAAATAAAATGATATACAAGACTGTGATCACACTTCAATTAATATATCGTAGTGCATACCTAGCTGGTATCTCTAATCCCACATGTGTAAGAACATATAAAATATTGGAATCGAAGGAGATCTATTCACAGCTAATAACAACAAAAAAAAACTTCTACTGATACATAAAGTAAATATAAATATATGTACACAACTACCTTAACCACTACAATCCCTGCTAAAGAGGAGGGCCCTTCCTCCCTAGAAGGGCGCAGGAAGAGAAAGAACTTAGCAAAAACTAAATCAAATGATGCATGTAACAACAACAACATGATAACTTGTATTACTGTGATCAAAATTACAAAACCAAATAATGTTGTTCTCTACTAAAATTTTTACCTCAAGGGTCGAGAACTATATAGTGGTTACATCTCAGAAAAAATAGGGATTTTTCACTCATGAGAATCTTATGATTCTCATGCTGATCAAAATATAATACACATGGTTACAACCACTTCTTAATAAAAAATTTTGATTGGAAAATTATAGATTACAACCAAAACCACCTAGAGGATGTTATCCAAAAATACAATACGTAATAACTTCTACAACTATCTTGATAAATCACAATTGTAGCATAATAGCTAGAGAACAGGTCAGCATCAGAATTTGATGAGATCTAGTCAGTAGTACATCTATAACAACAATTTGTCAACAGGTCTGTAACAACATGGAGTAACAACGCCATGGTGTAATAGCTCACTGTAACAACACACCTTTGACTGATCCTGTACGCCTCGTGCTCAAGATATTTTTTCCTACAAATAGCATCTGGAAAGACAACAAAATACCATAGATATTATCCAAAAATTCATCCTCAGTTAGTCATAAAAAGACGCAATACATCATAATAATTGATGAAATGGCAAGGTAATGAAAATAAGGTGAAACAACACAAGTTAAGATAGAAAGGTAGGAAAAATAGGAAAATATAGTCCCAATGGTTAGAGTCATGAGGTAAAATAGGGGAAACAAATGTAGGAAATAAGTGCAAAACTAGCACCCAACAATAATCATGTTTCCAGAAACCCTGGGATCTAGAGAGATTGTAGAAGTTATTTGTGTAAATTGATTTCGGGTTGGTATTTTTTGTCTATTGATGCAAAAGGAAGGTCAAGTGGTCTAGCCATGGGGTTTAGAGATAGTTTCATTAATCTATTAAACTCTTGGGACTCAGAACTAGCTTTAGGGGTTGAGGTTTACTCTTTAGAACTATGTTCGAAACTCACTCTCTTCAACATATATGGGTCGTGTTAGGAAATAATCCCTTTTTGGAACATTTGTTTTCAAAATATTTTATGAATGATTCTAAGGTAGTCCTGGGTGGGGACTTCAACTTCTTGTTAGGATTTTCAGAGTCATGGGGACTACTGGCCCAAGTTGACCCCTTGGCTGATTTATTTTAAAAACAATTATGGATGGGGAAGTTCATTGATGTGAATTTGATAAAATCTAATCCTACTTGGAGGAATGAGCATGTTGGAGAAGATAGGGTGGCTAAGATATTGGATCATTTTTTATTAAAGGAGGATCTTTTGAATCAAATACCTTGTTTTAGGAAGTGGATCTGTACAGTTGGCGATTCATATAATTTTCCTATATTTCTAAAGCTGAAAGGAGCTAGTAGGAAGCCTAGCTCTCCTTTTAAATTTAATGCTTCTTGGATTAAATATTTGAGCTCCAATATATTAGTCAATATACTTGGAGGCCATAAGACAAAAATTCAGATTTCTCTCTTTCCCAGTCATTCATGGAAAACCTCAAAAGAATGAAACAAGAAACAATTTTATGGGCAAGGGAAAAAAAATAGGGATGAAGATGAGTTAAAATATATAGAGGAATCTTTGGAATCTTTGGAATCTATGGAATTTTTTGAAGGGGATGGTTACAAGATAGAGGAGAAAAAGGAAAGGATTAAACGACTGGAAGTGGAAAGAAGAAGGATACTAAATGAAATTGAAGAGCAGTGGAGACTCAAGAGCAAGGAAATTTGACTCGAGATCGGGGATGAGAACTCAAAATTATTCCAGAACTATGAAAATGGCAGGAAAAACTCAGACACTATTTGGGAAATGAAATAGGAATATGGGGTAATTTCAAAATCCTTTGATGAACTGACATATTTAGGAAGCCTACACTTCAAAGATTTGTTTAGAGCACCACAGAAACCTCAATTGTAGAATTTATCCAGGTGGCCCAACTCTTCCCTAGATATGCATATGAGGAAGATAATTACATGTTGATGACTCCTATCACAAAAGGGGAAGTGTAAGGGGTTATTAAATCAATGCAGAAAGATAAGAGCCTTGGGCCAGATGGATGGACAGTGGAATTTTTTCAACATTTTTTTGACCTTTTAGTTAAGGACTGGCTGGGGTGGTAGGGGAACTCGAATCATAGGCTTTTCCATGAGCCTTTCATATCTACTTTTCTGGCCTTAAATTTTTGAAGATTTCTGGCCTATCTCTCTTTGTAAATGTATTGATAAAATCATCACCAAAATCATAGCTACTCGCCTGAAACCAATTGTATCCAAAAATATTTCTAAGGAACAATTTGGTTTTCTTGATGGCAGGAATATCCATGAAGCTATAGGGGTGGATGAGGAAACTACGCATAAAATAAAAAAAAATCCTGATTATCAAAATTGATCTCTCAAAGGCCTATGATAGGATTAGTTGGTTGTATTTGCAATTTTTTTTGACACATTTGGGTTTTGGTATTGTATTCATAAATTGGGTCATGGGATGCATTTCAAATGTGAACTTATCATTCCTTATTAATGGCACAACTTCTCCCTTATTCCACGTCGAGAGAGGCCTAAGATAGGGGTACCCCTATCCCCTCTACTCTTCCTTCTTACAGTAGAAGGGCTAAGTCAATTGGTCCTTATAGCCAATAGAAGAGGAGAGTTAAAAGGAATTGAAATGGCAATAAATTGATTTATCACCCATCTCCTTTTTGTTGATGATATACTCATGTTCATTGAGGGATATAGGGGAGACTTATAATAGATGAAACTGTCACTCAATTTATTTCTAAAATGTACACATATGTGTATCAATGAACAAAAATCGATAACTGTTCATGATGGCCTCTCGACAGCGAATGTCAATAGGATCCTCTCGATATTTCCTTTTGAAGAAAACCACATGAAGGAAAGTTTGAAATACCTGGGTTTCGGCCTCAAGCCAGATACCTACAGGAAAAATGATTGGAAATGGTTGGTCACAAAAATTGAAAAATGCATCAAACATTGGAGTTTTAAGTGGTTGTTGATAGATGGGATGTTGGTGCTTATTCAACCTATTTTAATAGAAACCCTAGTCTATTGGATTTATCTTATCTGGGTTCCAAAAGGTATCCTTGACAAAATCAGAAAAACTATGTGGTCGCTTCTTATGTGTTGGTTCAAAGGAGGATGTAGTTCTTCCATGGGTTTCCTGGGATAAAATAGCTCGCCCAAAGGATTGGGGAGGATGGGGAATAAAATATATCCCATCTTTTGCAAAATATCTGGTAGCAAAATTAGGGTGGTGATTACTATATATGGATAATTTATGGAAAACAGTGGTAAAAATAAAATATATAGATCCGATATCTATTAATGATTGGATCTTTAGAACATAAAAAGAAACCCTTAAATCATATTCCATATGGAAAGCTACATTATAATCCTTTGGTATTATAGAAGAGGGAATTTCCTGCCAAGTGTGGGATGGCAGAAGGCTTCGAGTGGGAGTGGATCCATGGGTGAGATGTAGTGAGGATTATATCCTTCCAAGGGAGTTATAAAATTATCTCAACACACTAGGTATTTTCTTTCTGAATCAGATTGTGAATGAGGAACTCACAACGATATGGTTCCAAGGTTGGAAATATGTTGAGGACCTTCACCTTGAGCCCCAATGGGGAGAATTATGGAAGGGATTCATCAGGGAATTACAGAGAACATATGTCAGGATAAGAGAGAGACCAGATGAGCTACGATGGGTTTATTCTCCTAGTGACCATTACTCTCCAAAATTTATATATAGTTACCAAACGGTTAGGAGAGCGTGGGGGGAGAAATCACGGTGGAAAAATACGATCTGGAAATTAAAATGTCCAACAAAGTCAAGAATTTTCTTATGGTTTATCCTCAAGAATAAAGTTCCTACGTGGGAAAACTTGTAGAAAAGAAACAAAAATCGGCTTGGTTGGTGTACATTATGCAAAAATTTGGAAGAAACAATATGTCATTTTTTCTTAAGTTTCCATTTCACCATCAAAACCTAGGAGACCATGATGAACCTTTTGGGCATTAGAATCAACTAGAATGGCACAACTATAGTGGAATCCTGGAAAATTTGGTGGTTCTCTACCACTGATGAAAATCTAAGGAACATACCTCCGATCATCATTTGGTGTATTTGGCTGTCAAGGAATAAAGGAATTTTTCAAGACATTTCAACATCTCCCTATCCAATATCAGCAAAATGTGCCTCTATTTATGATTTACTGCCTAAATATTCTCCTAAGATGATACCTAGGATCTGTTGAGATTCAACAAGATGATGAGCTTATAAGTGAAAAGAGTCGCCTTCACTAAGTGGGCCCGCAAGCTATTTTTGGCGCAAGTCTATTTTTAGACATGGTGGTCATATTTCAAAAGTTGCAGGATGCTATTTGTGGATGGTTGATCAAGTTGGAAAAATAGATGAAATTATATTTTTAGAATATTTTGCGAAGTCTATTTATAGATCGTCGATCTAAAAATAGAAGTGTAGATTATTATTAGCTCTTCATAATTATTTGACAATAAACAACAACTTATTCTCTTGGAGCGCTTAATTTCAGTGCACAGATTTGGAAAACCAATGGGCTGAAGGAATTACACAATTCCTAGGGTTTACTGGTGGTTCATGCATGGAGGACTCAGTTAGAACTCAAGTGGAAAAGTTATAATGGAGTTGGAAGAGTAGTTCATGGAGTTGTTATTCAGTTTAACTTAGTTAATGGAGTTAAACTCAGTTGAGCTAGTTGTATGTAGTCTAACTGAATGATACACTAGTGAGAGTGGAGTGAGTTAATTAGTTAATTAATTCACAAATAATAACTCATTAATCAACTGAAAAATATAGTAGTTAACTACAGTGCATGTTAGTTCCATTGGAGACCGAGTGGAGGGATAGGTGAAAGGGCAAGATGGACTATCTGTTGTGACTATAGTGATCCATTAATTGCCCCACACACACATTGGAGTTTCCAATAATGATTGCATAGTAAAGGCAAGGGTAATTCGAATTCATTCAGAGCTATTCTTCAATAGGGATTGCGCAGTGGAGGCAGGCTAGCAGGTGGCAAGAAATCGGTGCATGGATTTGCATATTTCTTCTGGTTAGTGTGTGATGATTGATTGTATTGAGAGCTTGATGTACTAATATTTGTATGAGATTGTTACATGATATCCGTGATACATAATATATGATATTTGGGGTTTTCAGCTTTAGGCTTTCCCGTTAAACAACTGTGTTATGTGTGATTGTTTTTATTGCTTCATGTGTTTGCAATTGAGTTTTTAAATTTCTGAAAAATATTAACAGTGGAAGGATTCTATATTTAGAAAGAAGATTAATAGTGTTAGATTAGGAGAATATGGATATATACATGAATATTGTATATAATTTATACATGGTATCAGAGAAATAGTAATTCTTGAAGATTGTAATTGTGAAGAATTGTTGAGTTTGTGCTGGTGGACAATTCGAATTTGCTACAGAAAATTCTTGGTGCAGAAGTTGAGTATACATTGAAATGTATTTTAGTGGGTTGCGATTGGAGTATGCCCTTGATGAGATCTCTAATTACATAGCTTGGAAGGATAGGATGTAGGCAGTGCTGGAGGATAATGGACTGAAGGAGTTCATTGATAGCGATGTTCCTAAGCCAGGATCTAGCGATGCTACATTACTTGACGCATGGAAAACAAAGATAGAAAAGACAAGAAGAATTATGTTGGAAGGTGTGAAGGACCATATTGTGTCTAGCCTCCATGGGAAAGCCACTCCATTCTTAATTTGGAAGGCTTTGATAGATTTTTTCCAAAGCATCAATGACCAGAGGAAGTTGGCACTGAAAGATAAGCTCAGAAAAATAAAAATGGAGAAGGGCGACAGTATTCCAAAATATCTCACGAAGTTTGTCCACTGTAGGGATGAACTGGGAAGTGTGGGGACTACTGTTAATGATGAATACTTAGTGAGCTTGTCTCTCCTTGGGCTTCCGAAGAGTTGGCATAGCTACGAAGACTCTATCAATGGACGAGAGAAAATGTCGGAATGGGAGTGACTTTGGTCGGATCTTGTGCAGGAGGAGATAAGGCGGGGTAACAGGGATGGCTCTTCATTGAAGAATGAAGATGAAGAGAATTGTGCTTTGGCTACCAAAGCAAGGAAAGGGAAGGGGAAAAAATTTCCTTCAAAATCCAATGCTAAAGGCAAGAAGCAGGATTTGTCCAAAATGAAGTGTTTTCACTGTCATGAACATGGGCATTTTGCCACTAACTTCCCACAGAAGAAGAAGAACAAGAAGGCTACTAGAGCTACAGCTCGAGAGGCCTTAGCCTTGAAATTTTAAATTGATTTCTCTTTGATCGCATGTTTTGTTTCAAGCTATATGGGATCGGTGTGGTATCTTTATAGTGGTGCGTCTTTCCATATGACGGGAGACAAGGAGTTGTTTAGTGACTTGGAGGAGAAGGGCCTCCAGTTGCATATAGAGATGGGCGACGATGGTCAATACAGTGCGACTGGAATTGGGACCATTACCTTTGAGAGGAAGTCTGGTAATCCATTCTTGTTGAAATATGTTATGCATGTTCTAGGTCTGAAGAAGAACTTGGTCTCGGTCGCAATGTTGGAAGACAAAGGTTATGACATTGTTTTCAGTGAGGGAAAAGCCTTCCTTCGACATAAAAAAACAGGTCAAACCAAGAAGATAGGGATTCAAGTTAAGAATCTCTACAAGCTGGAGGTAGATGGCTACGCTGCAATGGTGGGCAAAGCAGAAGAAGTGGTGAGCCGGGATGAGGGAAAATTATGGCACAGGAGATTGGGCCATCTTTACCATGGCGCTTTGAAGATTTTGCAGCAGATTTCTACTAGACTTCCCAAGGGTACTCATGCAAAGTCAAATCAGTGCAATGGATGTACTATGGGTAAGTTTGTGAAGACCACCTTTCAAGAGAAGGAGAACCGTGCTTCGGTGATCTTGGAGATAATTCAAACAGACTTGTGTGGACCTTTCTCAGTTGCTTCAATAGAAAAAAACAAGTATTATGTTATATTTTTTGATGATTATTCTCATAGATGCTAGATCTTATTCATGCAGAAGAAGAGTGAAACAATCTCAAAGTTCTATGAGTTTAAATAATTGGTGGAGAAGGAGTCGGGGAAGCAAGTGAAAGCTCTATGGAGCGATAATGGTGGTGAATACATCTCAGGCGAATTCAAAGACTTCTATAGAAAAGAAGGAATTCGAAGAGAACACATAGAACCTCATAACCCATAGCAGAATGGGGTCCCTGAGAGGAAGAACAAAATGATTGTGGGTGCTACACAAGCTATGCTGCATGACCAGGGTTTACCGATGAACTTGTGGGTGGAAGCATGCAACACTGCGGTTTATGTGCAAAACCATTGTACTCATAGAGTACTTGGCATGAGTACACCTGAAGAAGATTTTACTGGTAAGAAGCCTGATATTTCTCATTTGAAGATTTTTTTCTCATCTGTTTACATTCATGTGACAAAGGACGCTAGGAAGAAGTTGGAGCCAACTGCAGAATTTGGGATATCTGTGGGGTACACAAAAACACCCCATAATTGTCGTGTGTATTTTCCAGACATTCAGATGACTGTGGTGCGACGAGATATAAAATTCAATGAGGTGAAAGCCATGAAGTTGTCTCTTGAGAGGGAGCTACACTTGCATGCAGAGGAGGAACTTCTTGTTCCCAAAGATGAGCCTCTAGATGTGGATCAACCACAGGAGGAGATTCATGGAGTGGAGGAGTCCACCTGCGTAACCAAAACATCAACAAGGTAGTGGACCACAAAAGACATAGATCAAGCTGATGCATACGTAATGGTGGAGTACCCACATCACAACAAGAGACAAGAGATAGTCACCGATCGATTTTATTACGATGATGTCTCTTATGAGAAAGTGTATTGTATATATTTACTCCTTGAAGAAGTTAAAGGCAGAGCCTCCACATGGTTAGATGCCATGGTGGAGATATAACTTCATTTTGTGTCAGCATTGGGAGATTGTTCCAAGGCCGGTGGGTAAATCAGTTGTAGGATCAAGATGGATCTACAAGGTAAAGCAAGCTGCTGATGGGAGCATCGAGAAGTATAAGGCAAGATTTATTGCCCGAGGCTTCTCACAGATAGAGGGGATTGATTATGAAGAAACCTTTGCACCTGTCACATGGTATTATTCCATAAGGACCATCCTTGCTCTCTCAACGTAGATGGGTTGGCACATTCATCAGATGGATGTGAAGACTGTGTTCCTTAATGGTATCATTGAGGAAGAGGTGTACATTAAGCAACCTAAAGGATTTGAGATCTTTAACAATGAGTCGCATGTGTGTAGACTCAAAAGAGCATTGTATGGGCTAAACCAAGCGCCACGTGCTTGGTACACATAGAACGACAGCTATTTCACTGGACTTGGCTTCGCCAAGAGTGAGGTGGATGCAAACCTGTACCAAATTTTGGTGGAGGGTAAGGTTTTAATCATTTTTATTTATGTTGATGGTTTAATACTAACAGGTGATGAGCAGTTGATACACTCATGCAAGGCAGATCTTGCAAAGGAGTTTGAGATGAAGGATTTGGGCCTCCTTAATTATTTCCTTGGATTGGAAATATGACAACGGGAAGGTGAACTATTTGTGTCTCAAGGAAAGTATACCCAGGATATACTGGAGAAGTTTCACATGCAAGGCTGCAAGCCCATCGACACTCCTCTTCCAGGAAATTGGAGGAAAGAGGATGCTACATCGGCAGAGGTAGTGGATGGCACTATTTATCGACAGTTGGTGGGTTCGCTCATGTATTTAATTAATACAAGATCGGACATATACTATGTGGTGAACCAACTTTCGCAAGCGATGGTTAAGCCTATCAAGCTCTTTTGGAAGGCAGGCAAGCATTTCCTGAGATATCTCATAGGCACATCTAAGTATGGCTTATGGTACAAACAGATGGATGAGGTGAAGTTGCATGGCTTCACGGATGCAAATTGGGCAGGCAGCCCAAAAGACAGAAAGAGCACATCAAGAGGGGTTTTCAGTATCAGATCTACAACATTTTCTTGGTACAGTAGGAAACAAAGATCCGTGCCACTCAGTCAGTGGAAGAAAAATACATTGCAGCAAGTCAAGCTGCATGTGAGGCTATCTAGATGAGGAAGATCCTGGTTAGTTTGTTTGGTTCACATTTAGATCCTACAGTGATACATTGTGATAATAAAAGTTGCATTAAACTCTCAATTAATCAGGTGTTTCATGATAGATCTAAACATATTGATATCCGGTATCATCATATCAAATATTGTGTGCAGCGGAAGATCATGTTGCTTCAGTACATTCCTATGGAAGATCAGGATGCAGATATTCTGACGAAGGCACTCACCATGAGAAAGTTTGAATACCATAGAGGCAGGATCGAGGTGAAGGATAATCCCTATCTTGTTGAGAGGGAGTGTTGAGATTCAACAAGATGACGAGCTTAGTGAAAAGAGTCGCCTTCACTAAGTGGGCCCGCAAGCTATTTTTGGTGCAAGTCTATTTTTAGACATGGTGATCATATTTCAGAAGTTGCAGGATGCTATTTGTGGATGGTTGATCAAGCTGGAAAAATAGATGAAATTCTATTTTTAGAATATTGGGCGAAGTCTATTTAGAGATCGTCGATCTAAAAATAGAAGTGTCGATTATTATTAGATCTTAATAATAATCTAACAATAAACATCAACTTATTCTCTTGGAGCACTTAATTTCAGTGCATAGATTTGGAAAATCAATGGGCTGAAGGAATTACACAATTCCTAGGGTTTACTGGTGGTTCATGCATGGAGGACTTAGTTAGAACTCAAGTGGCAAAGTTATGATAGAGTTGGAAGAGTAGTTCATGGAGTTGTTATTCAGTTTAACTCAGTTAATGGAGTTAAACTCAGTTGAGCTAGTTGTATCTAGTCTAACAGAATGATACACTAGTGAGAGTGGAGTGACTTAATTAATTAATTCACAAATAATAACTAATTAATCAACTAAACAATACAAAAGTTAACTACAGTGCATGTCAGTTCCAGTGGAGACCCAGTGGAGAGATAGGTGAAAGGGCAAGATGGACTATCTATTGTGACTATAGTGATGCATTGATTGCACCACACACACATTGGAGTTGCCAATGAGGATTGCACAATCAAGGCAAGGGTAATTTGAATTCATTCAGAGCTATTCTTCAGCAGGGATTGCACAGTGGAGGCAGGCTAGCAGGTGGCAAGAAATTGGTGCATGGATTTGTAGATTTCTTCTAATTAGTGTGTGACGATTGATTGTACTGAGAGCTTGATGTACTAAGCTTTGTATGAGATTGTTACATGATCTCCATGATACATAATATATAATAGTTGGGGTTTTCAGCTTCCTGTTATACAATTATGTTATGTGCGATTGTTTTTATTGCTTCATGTGTTTGCAATTGAGTTTTTAAATTTCCACAAAAGATTAATAGTGGAAGGATTCTATATATAGTAAGAAGATAAATATTGTTAGATCAGGATAATCTGGATATATACATGCATCTTGTATATAATTTCTACAGGATCATTAGAGAAAAACAGATTAGGCCACACATCCCTTGGGCCTCAGATTCTCATAATATATGTGGGTGAGTATGATCATTCATTTTGATGAGAATAAACTATTCATAGCTTTAATAGGTATTGGTTCATGATCAAAAAATTATGCAGAACTACAATCTCTGAATCTTTTACTGTGTTGGCTGCAATAGTTGGGGATAGAATCAATAAAAATATTTGGTGACTCATTAAATGTTATAAATTGTTCTAACCATTTTCATAGATGTAAAAATCAAATTTTGGTTCCTATATTAGAAGACATTTTTCATTTAAAATATGGTTTTGTTGACATATTTGTTTTTCACATCTACAGGGAACGAAACGCACAAGAGAATATCCTTTATAAGGAGGGTTTGCAACAGGATCTGGGTGACTAGCACATAACTGAATCATAGGGGGGCACATCTGTGTGTTGGACCAACTGCCATATATTGGATAGTATTTGTGATATGCTCTAATAATGTCACCTTTTTGGTTCTTTTACTCATATGTGAGATGGTTCTTTTTTATAGTTCTGGATCTTCACATTTTTTTTTTTGTATAAATGTTGTAACAATTAATTTATGACTGCTATACTTCATTTAAACCGGTCTTTTTCTCTAATATTCGAGAGGCTCAGCTAAGGTTATGGAGACTTTATATGTTTTTTTATCTAAGCAAGTTGTTCCTTCACATTCTCAGTATTGTTGTGTGCTTGTTTATATGCATATTTGTGGATCCACAATATTCAGGAATGCTTAAATGCATCTACATATGTAATTTTTTATTTTCTTAATAAAAAGTTCAAATTTTCCTTTGTAAAAAACATTAAGGAGTCAACCTTGTTGGTTTAGGGAAAGAAGCATGGTTTTTTCTATAATTTTTAGTGACCAATTTTATAGTGCCCATAGTTTTACTTTCAATTTTCCTTTCCATACTGAAAGAAAGATATAGAGATCAAATAGACAAAACTCATGTAGGATTTTTTCCTTTAAAGTGCCCAGAAATAGCTCTAACAAGTTATCTTCTAAAATATTCTTTACTCTGAGACTCAACTTTTGGAATTTTTTAATGTGATTTATAACAAGACCCTTTTTGTTGAATATGTACCAATTTACTATAGAATGTGTTTCTCTTAATATCCCCATAATGTGCTATAAATTCTTCTGTAAAAATGCACCAATATATAATAGACTTTTTTTTTCTTTCACAAAGTTATTGATTCCATACATGTTGCTATTTTTCTAAAAACATTGATGTAATACTTCTATTTTGTAAATATCCAGCTTGATGTATATCAAAGTATTTCTCCATATGAAATATCCATGTTACAAGATCATTAACATCAAAATTCCTAATGTCAATCATCAGAATGTATTAGTTCCTTGGTGCTGACTTAAAGCCCCGATGATGTGGATATTGGATTGAAAACTCATGATTATCATTTGTGATTCATAATTTGTTCTCTCGAGTTGTGTTAGAATTCTCCCTGTTAGCACAGTTCTTTGATAATTCATGAGTCCATTTCATAGTTTATTTTTAGGATTAAACCTCAAAAATTTCCAAAAAAAAAAAAAAAAAATGGCGCTACTGGAATTTCTGGAAGCACCAATTTTTAGCCTTTTCAGACACTGTTATTTTCCTATTTTTGTATTTTTCTTTTTTATTCCGATGGTGTCGGAATTTCCGGAAGCATACTCTATTTTTTTTTTAAATAAACAAAAAAACACATCTGCTTTAGTTAAGCCACGTGTTGTAGTGTAAATACACCTCGATTTTTTTAAAATATTTTCATATCTCATGATAAGTGTCGTATTGTAGTCAGTTAGTTTAAGTCAAGTCATAATATACATTGAACCCATGTGTCTACCACAGTTATGAACTTAACCGCTACCCCGTCCTGCCTGTCAACCCCAAGTCAATTATATGTATGTCTAAGTACGTGTTTTTCTGAAATGGAGGAGATTGTGGATATTAAACTCAATGCCATATCCGTTTGGTTGGATGCAAAATAGTACTACCGGAAATTTTAGCCAATAAACAAGAAATAAAATGACGGTGACTACTAGTCACAGATCTAGTTGTCTCAAGACATATGGGGCACTCCATATGGAAATATGCATCCAACTGGAGGTGATGATGGGTTATCACATGGTGCACATCAAAATGAGGAATTTTTTTAATGATGAAGGTTGATTTTCATGGGGTGATGAACCATAGTTTGGTTTTAAAACCACCAAAAAAGCAGGAGAAATTTCATTCAAATTTTTAGCTATTGGAGATCGAATTACTGAGAGTCATAGTTTGAGAAGGAGTCTAGATTTCAGACAAGATTTTCAAAGGTGAATACAGGAAACACTTGTAAGGTAAATATCCTTCAACTCTGCTACTTATCAATTGCAAGAGATAGAGTCATTTATTTTCTAAATATGACTAAAATAGGTGGAAAAATAAATCAAATTAAGCCATAGGGTGCAGATCTAGTTGTTGCCAATTCTAGGGTAAGAAGCTTGTTTATTCAGTCAATATGGTATTCTATATGCACTAGGTTAGGGATATCTCACTCAGGAGTAGCCCAAGAGTTTTATAAATATTTTAATGGATAGGAAGCTACAATTTATGGCCTTACTTTGCAGTTTTCTGAAGAGTGAAGACTCCATTTATGAAGTCGTTAACCTTCCCCAAGAAGGAGAGAGGTGGTTTAAATGGTAGGTTATTACAGGAGGAGATTTCAATAGCTTCCTTAAAGATGCACGTAGAGATCCAAATTAGGAAAAAGGAATTCCAAACATCTATCTTAAAAATGACTGGGCAGAAATTATCAAGCTTATCAAGATATACCTGCAAAAGGAATTCCAAACAGCTACCTTAAGAATGAATGAATTGTTGAAGAGATAAAACAAGAAGGAACTTCATTGAGAGAGCTTAAATCCATGCCCTCATCCCGTCTGAATCCCCTGATGAGCATCTGAGATGCGCTTCAGCTGAACCCCATTGGAGGAGACTGCGATGTCAAAGCTTTTGGTTGTAACTCTTCCTTCTATCAATACATATATGTGACTATTGTTTGGTTCCCATTTTGTGTTATGTTATTTTTTTAATGCAATATGCTTAGCCCTCTTTGACTGGCTAGTAGTTATGAATGAAGTTATTATGTCGTATGTTGTTCTTGTTTGCTGATCTATGTGCAAGTATTTGAGCATGACTATAGAAGGATAGTGACTTGCCGAGGTAAGAACGAGAGGCCACCACCACTACAGCTGCAATGATAGAATTGGACTCCAGGTAGGTCGATCTACCATGTCCTCTTTTCATTCAGTAATTAGGAACCGAAACTCTAGCATGTATCTTTGTTTCTAGACCCACTCTAGAGCTAGAGGGATCGTCTCTGTCCGCAGAGAGGATTTACATGCTTAACAAATTGGCGACTCCGCTCGGGATCAGTGTGAGTTTGTTGTTTCAGCTTTTTGGGTCGACTTCAGTCATTGATTTTCTTATCCATCCTTTTCTAGTTTTCTTGCTTATTTTATATCCTCTGTTCAGCTCCAGAGTGTTAAGATTGACCTCTGCTCATTGATTTTTGGTTTTTCCTTTTTCCCATAGTTATCCAGCTTGGCGCGCTTTTCACTTGAACATTCATGTTGATTGGCATAGGTTGCTTTTGTTGCAGTCGCGCCAACCCCTGTTTGGCATGGATTACCACCTTACAGTCGCACTGAATCCTATAGGATTTTGTTTGGCCTCCTTGATGAGTCTTTTGGTAAATTGTGCTTGACTCTGGGGTGTTTTTTATGTGTAATTGAGCCTTTGGGACTGTTTTCACTTTTGTATGCTTGTTTTTTTCGATTGTTTCTCTATTTTCTTATCAGTGTAGTTTAAGGACTTAGGGTTTCTGAGTTTCTTGGTGCACTGAGCCTTCTGTTTGGAAATAAGTATTTTTTATTGTTGTCAGTCTCATTCCTGGGTTGATTGCGCTAAGTTTTCTTGATCCTTCTGAGTGTTTGCTTTGGTTGGATGATAATTTCATTTTTTGTTTTATTCTTCTCCTTGTTGCTTCGAGAATAGATTACATTTCTTGTTTGGGTCACTTTGAAAAATTTCTTTTGGTTTGGAAGATTGCAACATTAGTTTGAGTTCTTTCTTGTGTTCGTTTTTCATTGATTGAGTCATTCAATTTTGATTCCTACATTCACAATACTCAAGCTAATGTTCATTTTTTTTTTCATGTAATTAGTGCATTGTATGCTTCATTTCATTGGAAAATATAAAAAAAATCTTTGCATTCTTTCCTTTGCAGCGAAAGTGAAACATTCTTTTGCATAACTAGCATTTGATAGTCTAGGAAAGAGTTTTTCATTTTCGTTTGATTTCATTAGATGCATGAGTGGATTTCTTCACATATTCTCATTGTTTGCTATTATTTTAAAGATCTCTATCCTTCTCGTAATTAGCATTCATTGAATGGAAGATGGTGTTCTTTTGCATATAGCTCGCATTTAGGAAATTTGAGATCCAAATTCGGTAGGGCCTTGAAACTAAAACATAATCCAAGGTCAACTTTAAAATTCATTCAATTAACCTAAGGAAGCATTGGAACCTAACACAACATCTTTAGTGTTCTAGGCTAGAGACGTGTTCCGGCATCTTAAAACCTAGAGCTATTGTTCACCATCTGGCTTTAGACAGCGCTAGTACGAACTTGTGCTACCCATACCGTCATGTATATAAAGGGAGACCTCTCTAGGTTGAAATCCTTTTATCCATAGGATGTCAGGTCTACCGCCTTATAACTGTGATACACTGAACACAAAATTCGGGGATACTACCTACACGTATGTTAAGTCCTTGGTCATTTCTCTTTCATTTGATCACCAAGGTGTATATGGAAGTTCACAGAAACTTGGTACACCATCCTGCTTAGAGTACCTGAGTAGTCATTTTGATATTTTCACGACTCCTTAAAAAGAGAAGAGGTCACTGAGCACTTGTACCGTCACGCTTGTTTAAAATTGAAAGTGACTAGAGTCATCTTTTTCCTGTTTCTCAAATCTTAAAACACGAAACAATGAAGTCAGGTTTCAGTGTCATAAAATTGATTTCCCATGATCACACACCCATTAAAAGTTTTATTACTTGGCCTTTTTTTATTTTCCTTAGATTTTGATCTTGGAGCCTTCGATTGGCTATCTTTTTTCCTTCCTGTTTTGAAATACAGTCATAGTGGCAGAACCACCAGTTTCGTCATCCTCACTGCCTCCTAGTGGTGGTTCTTTTCTGGACGTTTCTTTTGAAACCCCTCAGTCCACTAGGTCTACCAAGTTTTTGCGGCCTATTCTCCCGTCTGTCTTGCCTTTTGCTACCCAATATCCCCTTGAAGAGTCTGTTTAGTTCAATTGGCCTCCTTTAGGTGCTTGGTCTGGTTTTTGGGAAGAAGGAGAATTTCCTCCTCTTATGTCAGGATCACCGTTTTTAGCTGCTATTGTACCTCCTACTCCCCATAGTCTTTTCTAAAATCTTACGGCAAAGTCAGACATGGATTCATCCAGTCTTGTTGGAAGTGAAGGAATGCATGTTTCTACAGGAGAATATCAACTTTTTCTTGGAGATATCCCTCATGTTTCTACTCAGTATTATCCATCATCGGTGTCACTTCTTCTTGGATATAGGTCCTTGAGTCAGATTATGTCTAGTGTTGCATCCATAGCATAATCCAGTACATCAACTCCTCCTTAGATTTAGGTCCTCCCTTCGTTAGGACTATCACCTTCGACACCTGATTCATCATTTACTGTTACATCTGTCCCAGCCCAGCCTACTTTCTCTGTGGCTTCATCCACACCAATTGTTACAACTCAGCCGTCAGAATATTTTCACACTCTTAGGTCTATATTTCTCAATCCTACATGGCTTGTCCATATCGGTCTGGGTAGATCACAATCTAGTGCCGCGGAGGCCCTGCCTGCTTCTAGTGCAGTTTCCACTACCCTAGTGATTCCTGGTTGCCTTAATTTTGAAGAGTATTGGTTGGCTATTCAGTAGTAGAGCTCTCAGGGTTCTCAACAGCTCCAAGCTCCTGGTAATCCTCGATTCCATCACTATGATGCTATTGGTAATCTCGTTTATTTGTTTCCGCATCATTATGATGTGTATGGTAATCCTGTCTATTTTCCTCCTATTGATCCTCATGAGGCTATTTATGATCCTTATTAGACCTTTACTCATCTTTGACCCACCTTACTTGTGCAACCCTCTGGCTTGCAAGGACAACCCTCATCGGGACAACCTTTGGCTCAGTAGGGCTCTGACTCTGGTCCACAGGGACAACCTTTCGGTCCACAAGGACAACCTTCACAAGATAAAAAAATTTCCAACTAGGTCGACCCTACGATCTGTCTGGTCAACCTTATAATCAACCAGGACCATCTTATGTGTAATATTCATTTTTCAGGAATTTCAAAAAGGTGTTCAAGAAAAATATGGTATAAGTAAAACTGTGCAAAAATAACGTAGATCAGGGCATGTTTCCCCTCATTTATGATGTATGTAACTTATATATGGAATTTCATCAGAAAAAAATTAGTTTAGACTATTTAAACAGATCTCCCAAAAACTTGACTAGCTAAAAAGCACCCAAAGAGGAAGGCTGCAACAAAATGCAAGCACTACTTCAGGAATTGCGTAGTTTAGCAGATGTTCAAAGGAGATCAGCAAGGAGAATTAAATTTCATTCTTACAAAAGAAAATCAACATTATGATAAATCCCTTTCATTATACAATAGAATGCATGAGCCAATACAACAATAAATCTTCAGAAAAGAGAGCAGGAACACAATTATATTTGCAAAAATGCTTTAAAAACATTATTTTTGAGGAGCTTCAGTAGATGGAAGTTAAAACTTAGATCTATGATAGATATATGGATGAAACATCATATCTATATCAAATCTGGAAACTATATAGTTTTCTCTTCAAGATCCACATGGAATTTTGTCAAAAGCATGCATGAATAAGAGTAGATCTGAGAAACAAGATGTAGATATGGAAACTAATACTGTAAATTTCTGAATATAAAATTTCATTACAATGGATCAGATCTGAAAAAAACATAGATCAGAAAGCTAATCCATGGATCACCAAGTGGGAGGCAAAGCCCAGCGCAAGATATCTCTGATCTAAACTATGAGCAAGACACCATGTAAACCCTCATATAGAAATAACGCAGGTTACTCAGTGGGACAACGCTGTAGCTCAAATGACATAGAAAAATACTGTAAAATTGCAGATCTTAAGTACAAGAATTAGAGACACTCTTTCAGGAGGTTAAAGAACACCTTCCATGAGAAGAGGCTCCCAAAAATACACTAGATCTCTGCAGATCTAGACTCCCATTTGTTGCATCTCACAAGACAGCTCAGCTTTCAAGATGAGCAGCGTTGTAATGTAAGAAGGAGCTTGGACTCAAGCTTGATAGTGGTTCAATTCAGCAACTTTCCTCCTTGAATCCTCAAAGGAAGAGGTGAAACCCCTGCATATGAATTCCAGATACAATCCTCCACTAAACAGAAGAGAATGGTATTTTTCTAAGCATACAAATACTCAGAAATATGATCAATCAACAACCTTCTCTTGCTACCCTCCTCCTCATTTTATAAGATGAGAAATCCTTTGCAAACCCTAAACCATCTTGATGAGTTATCCCTTTTCACATGAGAGGCTTTGTTCTAGAACTACGTAGTCCCTTTCGGAGATGCAATGAACCTAGACAGCGATGTTGATTTTGTCAAGGTTGACCCAGTCTTTAGCTCAAACCTCTTTCACACCTGCAAGCGATTATTTACATGGCCCTGATTTGTCTTTGTTCACATGGGCATTGATTTATTCAGACCTTTTAGGAGTTTTACATGTCCTCCTTTATTCATTTATTCATGAAATAGAAATTAAAATAAAATTGAATGTTCCTCTTAGCTAAGGCTAAGTGGGAACATTACATTATGCTCCTAGGGGACAAATCTATCTGCCACAGGGATAACCTTTTGCACCACAACCGCCAGCACACGTTCAGTATGGCCAAAAATTTGTGCAACAAGGACAACCCTATGCTCCTCCTCTGGGTCAATCTAGTTATCAGGGACAACCTGGTCCATCACAACCATCAAGCCAACCTCTCCCACAAGGGCAACCTGGTGGCCCCCAGTACTCGGTTCAACCAGCTCAGCAACCGATTCAACCTACTCCCCAAATGGTTCAATCGGTTCAGTGGACGGTTCTACCTATTTATCCAACTTAGCCAGGTCTACCCGCTCAGTAGCCCGCTCAACCTGCTTAGTAGGGTCCGCTTGCTCAACCACAAGGTGCTTATTATCCTCAAGGTCAATATCAGCTGGTACATAGTGCGCCCCAAGTTTTTAACCCTTAAAATAAACCTTCATTGGTGTATCATCAACCTAAAACCCATGCTTACATTCCACAACAGACTCCATATGTTGCTCAGCAGGGGCCTCAATGGTCTACTCAGACTCAGTATCCTAGTCCTCAACCCCAGTATCAACCGAATTATCTTGCTTCTAACCCCTATGGTCAGAATTCTTCGGGACAAAATATATGGCGGAAGAATTCCTCTCAGACTGGGTGGAATGTGAACATGGGTCCTTATTAGAGACCTCCAATGACTTTTAATATTCAATTACCATTTCTTGCTATGTTGGAATTATCAGATGTGTCAAAGTTAACGAATGATCCCATTCTTCATAACCCATATTGGCCTCCGATTCCAACCAAGATTCCTGGTGATTGTCCTAAGTTTAAGGAAAAGTCTGGCAAAGATCCCCAAGCGCATGTTAAGACTTACCACTTTTGGTGTTCCTCTAACTCTTGGGTTGATGATTCTATTTGGCTCCATCTTTTCCAGTGAACTCTTACTGGTGCCGCTGCAAAGTGGTGCATTGAACTGTCTCGCAACATCTTCCAAGACTTCAATTCTTTAGCCATGGCATTCCTTACACATTTTCAGTTATTGGTCCGCTATGAGACCAAGACACACCTCCTCACTTCATTAAAATAAGACTGAGCTACTCAGATCTCGAACCATATTTATGAGTGGTGACGTTATTGTTGCATGATCAAATTTGAGATTCCTAATCAGCTTCTGAATCATTGTTTCACCACCTCCTTTGTCAATCATATTGCGAAAGACATAGATATGGGGGCATGTGTAACCAAGGAACAAGCCATTGTTTATGCCCAGTACCTTGATCTTGTGTACTCTCATTCTGGTGCATTGTATGATATCTTACCTAATGTTCCTTGACCTGGAACTTTTAAACCACCAGCAACTCCATCCATCAATGGTATTATTGGTTCTATATCTCAGACTTCTCAGAAGTCTTCTTCTTCAAATTTTGGGAAGCTGAAGTCTTCTTCTTCCAACAATGTTTCTTCTCAGTCCACCTCAAATTCTTGTAAGCCCGCAGAAGTTAATGTCGCTCAGGCCAATCTGGCGGATAACGCTTCTATAGGTAAAAATAAGGGTAAAGGTAAGGCCAAATCTGATACCCCGAAACAGGATTCTCAGAAACCTCATGCTGGCGATGGTTCTCAACGCAAGCCGAAGTACCCTTGTTTAATTTTTGATGAATAAAACTTCACCAAGGACTGTCCTCGATGGTCCAAAGTGACCTGGTTGCTCAAAGGCACCCAGGGAACTATGGTCATTCTTAAAGAACCTTTCCCATCTCAGCAGACCCAAATGGTAGAGCAACCTGAGTCCTCTGCCCCATTTGGCTCTCAAGTGTTCTTGATGAATGGTTCTATAGTCGTTTCTATTGCTACTCGATCGAAAGATTATACTAGATCGCATCAGGAAATGGGGAAGGAGATCGCTGATGGTCCTCCTCCTTCACTTGTTTCTGGCCCTCTTGAGATTGAACGACCCAGTTCTGAATCTGTTGTACAACCACCTTACAAAGGTGTACTCCACAATTCTTCTTACAATCCCAACACCCGTGCCGCTCACCATTACAATATTGTTGAGGATTTGGCTTAGGCGCCTTTTGTGATGTCCGCATTAGAAGTACTTCAGAGTTTTCTGTGTCAACGGAATTCTTTGTTGTCTACGATTCGCGAGATTGATCCTGCTGATACTAGCCTTCTCGCTTTTGATTTAGAGAATTTCATTCCACAACTTCCACATCAGATTGCACTGATTATACAAGTTGTTATTAATGGTATCGACATCCATTGAGTAATTGTGGACAAGGGTGCATGAACTTGTGTCATTTCATATTCTTTTGGGAAAGCTATTAGTTCTCCAGCCCCGAATTCATCACCAAATTCCCTTGAAGCATTTTATGGAAGGGAATCAAAGCCTTTAGGTGTTCTCACTAGTTTACCAATTAATTTGAAAGGGAAGACCATCAATGTCGAGTTAGAGGTAGTTGATGCCAAGCTGAATTATAATCTTCTCCTCGGTCGCTGTTGGACTCACGCCATGATGTGCATTCCGTCCACTCTCTTTCACGTTCTGAAATTTCCGCACGAAGGAAAGATTGTTACTGTTGATCAATTTTCCTTCTTCACCTCTTCTTTCGAGAAAAACATTCCGTATGTGGATCATATTCCTACTCCCTATGAGAGCATAGGGTTGAGGGCTGAGTATTTTCAAGGATCTTACCCTCATGGGTATTTTTCCCCCTCCTCCACCAAACATTGTTCAGATCAATATGATCTCTCGGTCTGATGACCCATGGATCATTCCTTCACCTGAACAGATCTATTCTTTTGAAGATTCGATGCCATTGAGTTCGATTGAGATTGACTATTGTAAACTCGTTTTAGCTTCAGAAACTCTGTCCTCTGATAATGCTCCTTTGAGCATGTCTCTTGACATTCATTCTCAATCCCCCTGGCTTGGTGATTTGGATTCGCTTGATCCTTTGAAATAAGTGTTTCCCTCTGATGAAGCCATCGTGGGAACTATGTCTCTCGAAGATCTGCCATGGGATGATGGTCATCATCATTCCTCATTCATGCCTAGCCTCAGGGCCATGTCTACGTGTCTTGAATGATTTGCATCTCAGGTTCCTTCTCCTCCGCTTCAAATCCCTGTTCTGACACATGACGTCTTTACAGAAGGTAACTTGAGTAATATTACACAAACGATGCCTATTCACATTTCCGTTAAATCGGTAATCGTCGAGAACATCCATATCAGGGTCACTTATTATTTAGATGAAGTACAAGTTTACACCAGCCTTTTCCGCGAGTTCCGTAATGTCTTTGCATGGTCCTACGAAGAAATGCCCGGCATTGATCCTAGTATAGTGGTGCATGAAATTCCTACTTACCCTGGTTCGAAACCTATTCGCCACTGTCTTCGTCCTGTGCACCCTAGAAAATCTGCTACCATTAAAGGTGAAGTCAAAAAGCTTCTCAGAGCTGGTTTCATTTATCCGATTCCTTTGATAGAATGGGTCTCCAATATTGTCCCTATAGATAAGAAGCAAGGAACCATTCGGGTATGTGTTGATTATCGTGATATTAATCAGGCTTGTCCCAAGGATAATTATCCTACTCCCTTTATTGATCAAATTACTAACGACTGTGCCGGGAGTGAGATTTTTTCCCTCATGGACAATTTTTCTAGTTATAATCGTATTAACATTTTCCCGACTAATCAACATAAAACTGCCTTCATCTGTCCTTGGGGTACTTTCACATATAAGAAGCTCCCTTTTGTCTTAAAGAATGTTGGGGCCACATTTCAGTGAGTGATGTCCTATTCTTTTCATGATATTTTTCACATTGTTCAGCCTTATCTAGATGACCTTTCGGCTCATTCAGCTAAGTGTATGGACCATCCTGACCATCTTCGTCAGATTTTTATTCGTTGTTGATGCTACAAAATTCGACTTAATCTGCATAAGTGCATCTTCTGCGTTGATTCCGGTAGACTCTTGGGGTTTATCACGTCCAAATATGGAATTCGCCTCGATCTGCTCAAGGTTGAGGCTATTATCAATCTCCCCTCTCCCCCCTAATTACATCAGTTGCAGAGTCTGCAAGGGAAGGCTAATTTTCTACGTCGTTTCATACCTAAATATGCAGAAGTGGCCTAAGGAATCACATGATTATTAAATCAAGGCATCCCATTCTGTTGGGATGAGATTTATTAGAAGTCCTTCGATGCGCTGAAGACGTTGATTTTCAACGCTCCTCTACTACGTCCTCCAAACTATCACTGTGATTTCTCCCTCTATTTAGTCGCCGCTTTCAACACGATTTCCATGGTTTTGGTACAAGATGATGATGAAGGTAATGAGCATGTTATCCATTACTTGTCTCGTAACCTTCTTGATCCTGAGACATGCTATGCACATGTCAAGAATTTAGCATTAGCTACGGTTCAGGCAGTTCAGTGTTTTCGTCATTATATTCTTTTGCGTACTATGACCGTGATTTCTAATTGCAACCCTATGACATATATATTGTCTCGACAGTTGCTAGGGGGGAAATACTCAAAGTGGATTGTCATCCTCCAAGATTTCGGTTTGGAATTTACTGCTGCCAAGTTGAAGAAATTATTAGTCTTTTCTGATTTGATTTGTTCCCTCCCTTCAGTCTCTTCTCCATCTCGTTCTGAGGAATACGTTCCAGAAGATACACTTTTCTTGATTAAAACCCTCGATACTTGGTACGGTGATATCATTGTCTATCTCCAGACTTCTACTTTCATATCTAAGTTGAAAAAGGATGCCCGTCGACACATCCGACACCAATCACAACCTTATGGTATAGTTGGAGATACGATCTATCGCATCGGAGTGGATTCCAACTCCGCCGATGTTTGATTCTCGAGGAAGCTGAGAAAGTCCTGAATGATTGTCATAGTGGCACCTGTGGCAGTCACATGTATGTTTATTCCACTACATAGAATATTCTTCGTGCTGGTTATTTCTGGCCTTCTATCTTCAAGGACCGCATTTTGGCAGTTCGTAAATGTCATGATTTCCAGATCTATCAGCGCAAGATGCATTTTTCACCTGTACCTCTTCATCATGTCATTACCGTTGGTCCCTTTGCAAAGTGGGGCATCGATTTTATGACGTGTAACCCTCACTCGGTCGGGGGGCATGCTTATATTATCGTAGCCGTTTGACTACTTCACCAAATGGGCTGAAGCAATGCCTACACTTGTCGCTGATGGTAAGACAGCTACTCAATTCATATTCAATCACATCATTGCTAGGTTTGGCATTCCTCAAGCCATCATTATCGATCATGGTTCCCATTTTCGACATTATATGGTGGCAGAGTTGACTTCTAAGTTGGGTCTGTGTCATGACAACTCAATGCCATATTACCCTCAGGCCAATGGCCAGGTTGAAGCCATGAACAAATTTCTTGTCACCATTCTTCAACGTATGATTGGGATCCACAAATCCAATTTCCATCTCATGTTATTTTCGACTCTTTGGGCATGCCAAAATTCAGTTAAGAATGCGACCGGATTCACTCCTTTTCAGTTGGTTTACAGTCTGGAAGCTACTCTTCCGATTGAGTGTGAAATAACTTTGCTCAAGTTGGTTGTTGAATTACTGCCAAATACTTTTCCAGAAGAAGAGTTTATCCGCTACTTAGAAAGGCTAGATGAAACCCATCGCTTTGCTGCTCTGGTTATCGAAGCACAGAAGAAGCGGGTCAAAGCTTATTTTGACCAATCAGTTTCCCCTCATTCCTTCAATGAAGGAGACCTCGTCCTCCTGTACGACGAAGCTCATGATAAGCTGGGGGCAGGAAAATTTCAACGCATTTGGAATGGGCCCTACATTATTAAATGTGTGTTGTAGAATGGGGCCTATGAGCTCATTGATTATGAAGGTCATCCTCTAGAACAACCCAAAAATGGGTTGTATCTCAAAAACTATTATGCATGAGTCATTCATGCATGGATTTTGTACATATGTGTCATTTTTATTTTTGTACATATCTTGGTTTAGTGTGATTTGTGAGCGTTTTGCCTGCTTATTGGGTCTTGCTTATTGTGCAGATGCCAATTACTCCCTATGTCGGTTTCGCGAATGGTGCTTTCTGTAGTACCAGGAATTTTTCTTCAGTAGCCTGGGTAATTTATGATCCTGCTGGTGAGTTGATAGATCTACAAGGTATTTTTCTAGGATGGACTACAAACAATGTCGCTAATTATAGTGTTGTCCTTGAACTATTAACCAAGGCAATCAACCTCGGCATACGCACATTGCTTGTAAATCTAGATTCACACCTTGTCATTCTTCAGCTTAATGGTCATTATTCAGTCAGAAACCCATACATTCTGAGATTGTATTTACGTGTACGTTTGCTAGAAATACATTTTTATTTTATTGCATATAAACATATTCCCAAACGAATGAATGGATTAACTGATACAATGGCTAACATTGTATTAGATAGACATTTTCATAATCCGTAAAATCATCATCATATGTAAAATATACATGTAGGAAAATATATGTATATATAGATATATCGAATGTTTGCATCAGTGTTCATCATAAGTTCAAAAAATATGTGTGTTTCTATTACATCCTGAGACATCATGTCTCTTAAAATATGCAGATATAAAACCTAGGTGTCTAATCATCGTGATGCTCATGGTAGCATGTCACTGCCTGTACAAGCCACCTCAGCAAGTAGTGATTTCAGTTTGACACCCCTATGGTATTTCTTTGGTAAACACAAGGAACACCGTGGAATTGTGCACAGTCCGGGACTCTGCGTGTGATTCCCTCCAAGTTGCGCATGATCTCTTCCTCCTCGCCTCCCTCACCATGAGGGTCAAAATCGAGAGGGATTTGCCTTGCTATCAGAGACATGCCTATGGGTCTCTCTGGGCCAACATCTGCAAGAGCACGGGTTTAATGTTAGAACATACATAATTAAAAAGAATCATAACACTCATGAAAATTAAAAATGAGTCTTACCCAAATCTTCATCCCAATCCTCTCCCTCTGGGAGTGGGAGGTCCGGATCACCAGTAAAATTTGTACCAGAGTAGGGCCAGTCCTCCACAACAATAAACTGTCAGCAGAGCCAATCAAAGAACTCCGGTCTCCAGGACATCTGTTGACTGCCTCCTACCCTTGGCATCAAAGCTGCCCATCGGGCCATTCGTGGTTCCCTCGCTAGTGGTGTTGGGACTATGACCTCCTGACGCTAAAAGATTGGTAGTCGTTTCAGGAAGAATGATACCAAAATAGACCCATAAAAAAATTGCTTCAATTTGGTCTTCTTGCACTTTGTTAGCTGGAATTTCATGTTGATTGTCACAGCCTCTGCCTAGTTGTAGATGATCGGTGTCAAGAAATCTACAGCAAGAAGTAGATGTGTCTTTTTTGCTTTGTGCGGTGCTTGTGATCCCACAACTCGTGTGACAGTCTGTAGCACTACTTTTAGTGCCAAGTTTGGGATAGTTTGGGTATCTACTTTCCCACTTCCTAATCCCTTCTGTGCCCCTAGACATACCCTGTCAATCACCATGGACATGTTCACCATGCAAGGTCAGGTGCCAGTTAGGATTAGTGTTGCTCCCCTCTGTGATAATCCTATTATGAAGTAGACATCAGAAACATCAATCCGAAATTCTTGATCTCAAAGGATGAAATTTTCCTGATCCTCGTCCCATATGCTGGTCAAATATTGTAGCATCTTTGGTTGAGTATAGAGACACGGTGTCAAGAAGAAATTTTTTAATCCACAGTCTCTGAGAGCTTCCATGCATCTCTCATTTTCCATGGAAAGCTCATCTTCTTCACTGTGTTCCTGTTATTTCCATTCGATCACCATTTTGCCACTTTATACCTGCAAACATGTTCATATGAATGGTATTAGCTGATTTAGAATCTTAAATTTGTGAAAAATTGGGCCCTTAAATTGCATTTTCAAAAGCTAACATGGTCTGTGCAGTTGGTGTGACTGTTTCTAAAACAGTCGCACCAATGGGTGCGCCCTTGTTCAAAAAAATGGGCGATTGGCATGAGTCCATGCCCGAAACTCGCACCAACTTCCATGCCCTAAAATTTACATTTTCTTCCTCAGAAATCAAAATTTAGGGTTGCAAGCAATAAAAGAGGAATTAAATTGAAGGGAAGGATGTTAGCACTTACCTAGAACTGACGGATTCGAGATTGGTCTACTGGATTGTCCGCTATCATCGCCGCAAAATCACAGTGTAAAATGGGTAACTATTGCTCCTCAAGAGGTAAAAAGTGAAAAGTAATTATTTTTACCATTTTTGGCATTTTATAACTTTTCACAACCCTAATTAGGTTTTAAGACATATTTTTTGAATTATTTTATTATATTGTTTTGAGAAATGGGTTTTACATGTATCTCTTGTGCAGCGACAGGTTTTCACGCGGTAGTGATGAAGTAACGAGTTGTATTTTATAATTTTTCAGACTCGGTAAAAACATGAAAAGTCACTACTCGAGTCATCTTTCAGCTCTTTTTTGACTCTCTAAAATTGAAAATATTTCCAAGATTCTTTTTCGTTTTGAACTCGTTAAATGGCTGCAAAATGATATCTACCCAGTATACGTTTGCCCCTTTTTCGGGCTGGGATGGATTATTTAGGAAAAAGGAATACCTTAGCCTATTGTGACTAAGAGGTTCTTTCAGATATTTTTTTCTACCTTTTCGGATCTGAGAGACTATTTATGAAAAGGGCCATGCTAGAGTTTTCTTTTCCACCTTCTTTTCAAACTCTCTAAATATGAAAATATGTCAAGTTCTCCCTTTGTCAGACTTGTTAAACCCTGATGAAATCAGACTTCGTCTCCATGACGTTACTTGAGTTCCTCCTTCCTAGGGCTCATAAAATGTACTAGGTTGGATTTTTCCGAAGGACAAACTTACATTACAAGCATATGCTATCCCCTTCAAGCTTGTTTTAAAAAATAATTGGGGTACTCGCCAGAAATGGTGGGGGGAAATTGAGCCAGATTTTAGTTGTGTCGGCAGTATGTCGCTCTTGAACATGACACTCATCTGCATTCGTGTTGGGTTGGGGACATCTCATTTCGTCATTCTTGCCTTCATAAGTTTGGGTAATCTATTTGGACCTCTCATCTACTCTTTTCCATGTCATCATAACCTCAGATCCCTTGATGTCAAATACTACCAAATCCAGTGTCGTGTCACCGATATGTTCAAGAGAAGTTTGCCTCTGCATTTTTCAACCTCCCTTTGATTCTTTGTTGGCCCTGATTCACTATCATCATTTTCCTCTGTCTCATGTCAATGATGTGGGAAAAATTATGGCCTTCTTTTGACTAGGTCACTTCCTTTTGACTTCAGCTCATTATCCAAGAATCTGATCTAGAGACTCCCTTCCAATACCTTGGATCTTGCATGCCTCAATGGCAGGTTCTTCACATTCGACGCAAGGTCTACATCATTGGCCTTCGATCAGGTGATTTTGTGGGTGTTTAACGTCGGATCACTGTTCACACTCCGTGGATTGTACATGTTGTACCTTGAGAGCCATTGTAATTATTAGTGGTTTCTCTCATGCTTGTTAACAACTTTCATCATTGGCTGGTAATTAGGCGATTTTATTGTATGTTCAAATTTAGCTCATATATTTGCATGCTTGAATTTGTACTTGTTCGGGCTGAGATGGAGCACAAGACCCTGGGTTTTGTCTGATAAAATCTAGGCTGCAAGTTCTTGTGGATTATCATGAATTATTGCATGACTCTTTTGATTAGATGGCTATGACCATGCCTGAGTCCATTTTTTGATCCTTACTGTTGGATGGTTGTGTCCATACCTCGGATCTCAGTTTTTATGTACTCTATTATGGATGGCTATGCCCATACCACATGTTCACGTATCAGAGATATCAGTTGTATTTGTAACTACAGTTTTTCCGATAGTAGTGCTTAGTTCGAATTCATTCTCATAAAGCATTTCGCCCCTCCCTCTCCCTCGGACCTCATGCTTTAGGGGGCATTTGTTACACAACATTTTGTCATTGTACTGCAATCCCCATCTTGCACATTGGAGGGTCATTTCTGTGACTAATAAGCAGTTTCATGCCTTGCAAAGACCATCATTTCATCCCTTTACATGAGAGAAATATTCCCTCTATTGAAAATTCCCTAAGCAGAGCTTCAAAAACCGTTGTTTTTGCCTTGGCATGAGTAGCCAGTTCTGCCCTTGCGCCGATGAGGAAGATTAACGCTGGGCCCCGCGCCAATTGGTACTCTGTCCCAGTTAACCACCCGCACCAAGCTGTTTATGGAATGTTTTTTTAAAATATAGGTGGAGATTCCACTCTAAGAACTTCGAGGATGAGTCATTGGGAGTGGTTGGACTGAATAACCACGGACTCCCTCCTTTAGTTTATGGTTTCCACCTCTTGTGTGAACCTCTTAAAGGATAGGCCTTCCTTCCACCTTTGTAGGGATCCCAACCTCCTCCTTTTCCTCTATAAAAAGAAGCTATCTCTCCTTGCATAAGTTAGCTAAACATGGAGAAATGAGTATATTATTGTAATATCCCAAAATAGGGAATTTCTACAACAATAAGGACATCTTAAGAGAAGTTCCAAAGTTGGAGATGCAGAAAAGTAAAAACACATATTGGAGTAGTTGCGTTATATCAATACATAAATCACAAGAAGATCCAAATAGCCATCAAATTGATCTTATAGTAGCAAATGTCTACAAATTCTTGAGGTAATGATCACTCAAGCTAGGCAATGCAAGGCTCAATAGAACATGTACAAGAAAATGAAGAACATTGCTACATATAGAAAGCCCAAGGCTATGACTGCACAGTTTATAGGAGGCACTTCTACAGAAATAATGTCAATACATGGATATGGAAATGTATAGCTCAAATTAGTGGTGGGGAGAATCTCTAACCCCTGGAAACAATCTCAAGACAATCCTAGAAGGATTTCCTGAAATATACAAAATGGAAAAAATGCTCGAGTAGCAGGGCTGAGTAGCAACTGCAACTCAAGAACATGATGGAGATGGCTGTAAATGATGCAAAAGCTGAACAAACCTCCTCCAATGGATCTTCCAAGTGTAGGTTGATCCTATAATTGAAGATCTTTCCCTCCAAACAATACTGCAAACCCTCACTATAGATACACACTGAAAATAACGCAGTCTAAGAGAGGGACTGTGTTGTAGATCATGGAAATGGTTGGCTTGATGAAAAATGTGGTGAAATATACTCAAAGATCTTCCTAACTGATCCTCAAAAGGAAAGAAGTCTTCCTGTGAAAAATAAGCACAGGAAGTGGTGTTCAGTAACCTCCACTGCAACACCCTGCAACACAACCCAGCTCTAAACAGAAACTGTGCTATAGCTGAAGGAGGATGCTTGGCCTCAAGCCTAAATGTGGATAAATGAATAACAAGATCCCCCAATAGGCCTCTCTTGAAAGGAGAAGGAATTCCTAAACAAGAATGCCTTGTGCTAAGCTTCATTGCAACTCTGCTAAACAACAGGAGAATGCACAAAGTCTAAAAAGACCAAGAAATTAATAATACATAACATGAATAAAAATGGTTGCCTTGCCCTCATTTTAAACAAATGGAAGCCCTCTCACCATGGGTCCCACTCATTAGGGTTTCCTCCACCAAAGAGTCTTCCTCCCATTCATATTGCGTTGGCTCTCCAAGTGTTCTCCACCTCTTATCCCAGCGTTGTTGACTTGGTCAAACTTGACCTTGTCCTCATGCAAATGTCCCCTTTCACACATGAGGGCATGAAATCAAACTCATATAATGATCCCTTTTCATACTCTGAGAGATTTTATTCAATTTTCTGCAATTTATGGGCCTCCTTACCCATTTATTTACCTCCTAAGTGACATGAGCATAAATTAATATTCCAATTAGCTATATGCTAATTTTGGAATATTACAACTATAGATGAATTTTTGAAGAGATAGAACAAGAAGGAACTTCATTGAGAGAGCTTAAGTCCATGCCCTGATCCCGTCCGAATCCCCTGATGAGAATCTGAGACGCGCTTCGGCTGAACCCCGTTGGAGGAGACTACGACATCAAAGCTTTTGGTTGTAACTCTTCCTTATATCAATACATATACGTGACTATTGTTTGGTTCCCATTTTGTGTTATGTTATTTTTTTAATGCCATATGCTTAGCCCTCTTTGACTGGCTAGTAGTTATGAATGAAGTTATTATGTTGTATGTTGTTCTTGTTTGTTGATCTATGTGCAGGTATCCGAGCATGACTACAGAAGGATTGTGACTTGTCAAGGCAGGAACGAGAGGCCACCACCACTACAGTTGCAACGATAGCGTTTGACCCCAGGTAGGTCAATCTACCATGTCCTCTTTTCATTTAGTAATTATGAACTGACACTCTAGCATGTCTCTTTTTTTCTAGACACACTATAGCGCTAGAGGGATCGTCTTTGTCCACAGAGAGGATTTACCTGCTTAAAAGGAGGTGATTTACTTGAGGGACACTCTCTTCCTTTTCTTCTTCAAGCTATACATGTGGATAATGTGGGTGATTATCTAGGACCACCTTCCTATACAGAAGGTTGATCTATTGGATTTCCATAGCATAAGCATGATAGGATGTCTCCCCACTATAAACATGTTTTTTTTACTTATTGTTCGGGTTCAGATTGGGTTGAGTAGTCATTTGAGGTTGGTTAGGTGGGGTATGGTGAGGGATTTTTGGTTGAGGTTGAGTTGGATGCACTAAAGTAGGAGGTTGTTTTGTTTGAGGCCTCCACCCTTGTGATGGGTTGACCCATTGGGAAGATTGAGGTGGATATGGTTGGAAAGGAGGGTTAATAGGATAAGGAGGATATTGAGGAGTAGAAGGCCAAGTAGGAGGTGTGGTCCATGATGGATGAGTGGAATGGTACCAAGGATAGAAAGGTGCATTCTGATTTTTATTATAATGAGGATAGTGCGCACCTTGCATGCCTTAATGATAAGGTTTAAGGCCTTGAGCCCTCCTTTATTTAATGAACCAAAGTTTCTCTAAACCCCCTTCTACCCCTTGGTATACATCTTTCAAACCTAAAGGAGAAGAAAAAAAATTTGTTGCATGGTTTTCTTCACAGACAAAGCATAATTTTATGACATTCAGTGGGCAATCACTCCTAAGGTGTCTCTTAGTGCATCTATGGAAGAAGATAGCTAGTGTCATTTATGCTTCCTCTTGATTCCTTTTAATTTTCATAGTATCCATATGTAGGGAAAAGGTATGCAACATTTCACTTTTAAAATCCTCCAACATACTTCCTATCTCATGCTTGATGGCTAATGTAGAGGCAGAGGAACTAACCAAGCCTTGGATAGACCTACCCTTTTTCCTAGCATCCCTAGAGTGATTCCTAAATATTATTTTGATGTAATCATAAGGAAAGTGGTAGATGTATCATCCAAACAACATGTTGAGGGTTTCCATTACATCCTCCTTGATCCCTCGAAGATGGACTAGCTTGAGTGACTCAGGGTCGAGGGTACAATTAACCCTACTATAATTGAGTTGGAATATTTCCTCATAGTCCTCTAAGGATTCATCTGATCTTAGGGTCATCCTAAAGATTCCATCCTTTGTTTCTTTGGACCTACAGTAATCCATGTACTTGTCATTGATGGCTTGTTGCATTTTGGCCCAGGTAGTGATGCTGCCTCTAGGTAAATTCATAAACTAGCGCAAGACTACATCTTTGAGGGTAGATGGAAACAACTTCAACTTCTCTTCATCAGAGGCATAGTCATAGGTCTGATAGACAACAACATATTCGAACATGAAGGTTTCAAGGTCCTCAGAGGTTAGGACATGGAAAGGGGGAAGGGAATAGGGCTTATATTCTTCATTCTTGCCTCCCCGTTGGCTTCTCTTATAGGGAAAATATCATTTTGTCTATTTTCAACCATGGTTTCGGTAGGTGAGATAGGTTCTTCTCCCCCTATGGGTTCCTCAAAAATTTTAGGTTTCTCACCTAGAGGGTCTTCTAACTCTCTTGTAGTCAGAGTGGGAAGTTCACAATAAAAAAATAATAATGAATTTTGGTTGCTTGAATGGCTGGGGAGTTTTGGTAATAATTTCCATTTACCATCCCTACTCCTACGAGGCATGAAATAACTAGCTCTATTTTTTTTCTCTCTCTCTCTTTTTGAAGCTTTCAAATCAATAAGGTTGATGCAAAATAGAAATAAAGAAACAAGTACCCCCTAAGTAGATACAACCCCTACTTGTACACCTCCCTGAAAACGATGCCAAAAACTGATGAGCCCTATTATTGCATCAAGGATGTTGCAACTTCCAATGTCCTCAACTTAAATTATAGACCCGAGGTTCATACAAACTTAGAGGTGACAATTTTGTATGCACAGTAGGTTAATTTCTACTCATGTCACCCTCAGTCATTAGATCATATCAAGGTACACAAAGACCTCTCCTTCAGCTAACTACAAATATAATTTCTATGAAATCATATCATGATTACAAGAAAATTAACATGATTCTAACTACAGAACTGAAATTGTCATTAATTAAATGTAAAGGCTAATTGTAATTACATGAAAGGAATAAAATATTCTAATTGCAAAAATAAACCATGCTACTCTAATTGCACACAACTCAAATCAACATTATACATGCATTAACCATTTATCTAATTTCAACTTTCTTGGAAAGGAGGAATTAAATCTTCAACACAACTATGGAACTCAAAAAAACTAAGTCTAATTCTACTTGTTGCTTTGTGTTTATAGTGAAGAAAATATAGGTTTTGAGTGATGTTAGAGTGTCATTAATCATGAAATCAAAGCATGTGGTCCATTATTAAACTTCAAAATTAAATAGTCAAGGTCTAGGGAAAATATGGTTAGATTTAAGCAGTGTCACAAGACTTCTATAGGAAGTGCTACAAAAGGCCATTTTTTGCTACAGGAGTGGGTCTAAGAGCTTTCTCAGGGTCAGGATGGTCTTTGAAGGTGGATGAAGGGGAATTAAGAATTTTTGATCCCCTTTTCCAAGCCTAGTTCCCCTTAGAGGCCAATCATGAACAAAATTTCATTCCTATGATGTCCTTCATTAGTCCTGAAAGGGTGATCTTGGTAGTGCATTTTGAGAGAAGTATGAGGTGTCCAAGAGGAATATGGAATGGTCTAAGTAGATGTGGATGAGTGTGCCCACCTATAAAAGTAAAAAAAAATCCATGTAGACTAATCGAGTGTATGCATTGAATGATCAATATTACAGCAAAATGAATCAAAATGGAAAATTTGTGTTGAATTTTATTTCTTTAAGATCTACTATATTCTATAACATAAGTCTACTCTAAATTCCAAATCAATGCTACTAAATTCTAAGTTTCAGAAACCAAGAATGCATAAGAGTTACAATTCAAAACATAGCAATTTCCAAGAAATCATAAATACATGTTTTTGGCTTTTGTTGTAGATCCTCCAGCCACAGTTCCCACAAAAGAGGTGGTGGTCAAACTTGAAATTACAATTTTTGTAATATAATTCCTACTTAAACAAGGAAATAAATGCAATGACTTGACCAATAAGAAGGAAATAATATCGGAGATGGGCTAAAGCCTCTAGGTTGGGACCAAACCCAAGGGTTTCAACCCTCCAAATTTAACTCAGATGTAGGCCAACAGTAAGCTTTTCATTGACAAGAAATAAGAGTCACATACATCATATGACAGATGAAAATAACAATGTTGAGCATTAGGCTCTTAGTAGTTACTCTTATCTCCAACAAAATTTCCAATCATAATGAGCCTTTAGGCTTGTCTATTTATACAAAATTTGGTTGATGGGAATCTCCCTTGAAAGGAGGATTGCTTCCCTCCAAAATATCAAAATTGGTGGATATGGTTCCCTTGGATCTTCACATGCACTTGAGTTCCTCGGCTGCTAGTGGATTCAAGTTTTTGGTGAGTAATATTTGGTCTCAAGCCAAGTTGGAGAGTTAATGTAGTGGTCAAGCTTCCTATATTCTCTCTATATGTCTTCAATAAGCCCTTTCATAGTAAATATCTCCAAAAATTCTTATTTTGTCTGCATATTAATCACATTAGGCCATGAAATATGACAAGCACCCTTTAGTCTTACTACTAAGTATATTATGGATAAAAATGAAAATTTATGTGATAAAATGAGATTTTTTAAGGGTTGTAGGATAACACAATGGGCCTCAAAATATACTTATTGATGGGACCCATCACCTAGCACCAAACTTCAATCATTTACCTATGTAATGGATATCGTTTTTTTTCATGGGAGAGCTACCAAGAGTTCAGCAATAGGAAATACATTCACATGTTATGTATGAGTAACACATGAAATAGATCATCTAGTTAACATTCAAAATATCTTCAACAAATTAAACCACAATTAGCATAACCTAGAATCAACATTATTCCATACATTAGACATGAAGAAATAAATATTCAAAAAATAGGTACACTCACAAGAAAACATGCAAATATTCCATCCATATATCCAAATAATAGCTCCAAAGATAAGTAAATCAACTCCAAATATCAAAATTCATTCATATATCCCAAAGTCTTCACAAGAAATAAGGTTGATTCGGCTAGAGAGGTATAAAATCCCAAGTGTGAAATGATGAAAGATACAAGTGACTCCTTTATTTATATGAGGAGGTTGAATCCTAATTATAGCCTAGTAGCCCCTAAAATAATAAAATAATGTGTTACATCATGTCTATCCCATAAGACGACCTAGTACCTAATGAACACATGTGAGTCGAAATAGAGAATATGTTGATGTCATCCATGCATAGGCTTTCTTAGGGAAAGCATTGAGGCCTTAAGGTTCCATTATGTAAGTAAAGTCCCTCTAAAATCATCCCTTAGGATTTAGCCCTTGGATATCTATAAATATCCCCTTTTTTACCCCAATTTTAATTTGGGGGCACAAAAATGGTCTCATGGGTCTCTAGGTGGTCAAAATGTCTGCCTTTGCTCCATTGTTTTGGGATCTCAAGATGGTACTAGCCCTCCCATGTCTCAAGGCATGACACCATCCTCCTTTGGCCCCTGGATTCAAATCCCAACCCTCATGAAGTGTTAATTCATTTTAAGGCATGACACCATCCTCCTTTGGCCCCTGGATTCAAATCCCAACCCTCATGAAGTGTTAATTCATTTTAAGGCATGCCTGGTCCAAGTGCATCATCCTATAAAATTCATCAATGTAGGGAAAATTGTTGGAACAATGTGGTTGTTGGAGGTTTCCATGGTGATGTGTGATACTTTTTTGTAGCTTGGAAACCCATGGCTCTCAATGCCTCACCTATGGGTAAAAATATGCTCAAGTAAATCATTTAATACACAACTAAGTTTCTCGATACATGGTGTGAAACCACCTAACAATTACACACAATATCTGGTGCTTGCATCTACGTTAGTAGGTACATTTAATCATTTTTTCATCTAATTGAACTAAGTTTTCAACTAATGGGAAATTTGACACTCCAAACAATGCTTCCATTATAGAATCAAGGAATTGAACTCAAAATAGTGTTACCTCCCTAGGTAAGAGTGGCTAATAGACCATCTTATTAAATGCTTCTAGCCCCTAAAGGGAAATTACATGTCCTTTCTCCACCCTTCAATTGATACGTGTCATGTGAAAAATGATGGAAAAAAGGGGAAAAGAACTCATGGAAAATTGCTAGGGTCAAAGGGACCATTTATGAAGAAATCCTTATCCTAATCATATATATGTGTGGACGGAGCTGTAATATTCCTAAATTAGCATGCAGCTAATTGAAATATTAAAATCTATTTTTTTTTCTTTTTTTATGAATAAGTGGGTAGAGAGACCCATAAATCTCTTTATTAGGAATAAAAACACTTCTCATGTGAAATTGGATCATCTTTTTAGCTTAATAAAGCACCCTAAGGTGTGAACAGGGGCTAGAGCATGTGGATTGGGTCAACTGTGACCAAATCAATAGCGTTGTCATGGAGGACTGGCATTCAATGAGGGACAATGCAATTTTAGATGGAGACACATTGCATGGAAGTAGTGTTATTAATGGGTGGGGCTTAGGGTTTGGAAGCTTATTTCTTATAAAAGGAAGAGGATGACAGCCATATTATTCAGGTTATGATATTTTATGCTTTTGATTATATGGTTTTTTTAGATATATAAGCTTTCTTCAGCTATTTAGCTAAGATTGCAATGTTTTTTAGCACTCGGTGTTCCTGATCGGGAATCCCGCATCTATCCTTGAGAGGCATATTGGAAGAGATTTTCACTACATTTCCACATTCAGGTTTCATACCAAGCTTCATTCTTGTGGTATAGTGCAGTTTCTATTAAGAGATGTGCTGAGTTGTAGGGTGCAGCAGTGGAAGATCTTGTTGGGTGTTTTCTGAGCTATTTTTGCAGTGGAGGAAGGTTTCCTTCCATTGGGAGACCAGTAAAGGAGCCCATTGGGCTTATTTGACATATTTGGTAGTTGGCCAAGTTGATTTTATCCCCTACAGTGTAGTTCTAGTCCAGATCTATGTTATTTTAGTGAGTTGTTGCAGGGGAAAGTTCAGTGCTCCATATGGAGTGTTTGCTTTCCATTGAAGGGATAAAACCTTGATTGAGAGGGTTCTATTATCACCATAAAAAAAAAAATTCTAAACTTTGGAAAGTTTGCCTTATCTCTAGTCATGGTTTTAAATAGGTTGTAGGTCATTTCATGCTTAAAGGGTTAAGTGATAGGGTAAGAGTCTTAAAAGTGTCATTTTCACCTCCAAATAAAGTTTAACAACCTTGTTTCATGGCTTAAGGGTCCCATATATTGTTTTGAAATAATATCTTAAACCACTTGAAAAATTTTTGGAATTAGCCACAAAACCATGTTTTTGTAGTGCAGACAGTGTAAAAAACATGTTTTGCACTACGAAAAGGTTGTTCTTTTCATAGCGCTTTTCCCTGAAAATACACTAAGCATGCTACGGAAACGCGTATTCGTAGGAAATCTTGTTAAATCATCAATTCATTAAAATTTCGTTAATTTTTCATTATTAGGTGTTTGATAGGAGTAATTTCTAAGGCATGCAACCATCCAAATCCATCATTTCAAATGTAGGGGTCATCATGATAGGTAATTTCAAATTCGAAAAGGGTTGGTCTCTTGTTTCATTATCGCATGAAAAAAAGACTACATGCATGTCCTTTCAAATGTTAAGCTTATGGTAAACTGATACCAAATCTTCTCTCATCTTGAAATCAAGCGAGGCTAACAAGCGAGGCTGATAAATCACAGTTTACGGGAAACACACAGAAATTCAAGGGTAAAGAAGCCAGATTTGTGAGAATGATGAATTTTTAGTTGAGGGCTACTAACAGGAAATTTAAAAGACATATTGAAGACCTAGAAATACAACTGAAAAAATCTGAAGAGAAGCTACAGTAGAAATGAAACAGGGTGGTAAAACAGAGGCAGTTTCCAATGTTCATGAAGAGCTTATGGACCTTTCATCACCAATGCCCGAAGGTGACAAAAACAGAGTTTTTCTACTCAAATAGAAAATACCAGTTATGAGGAGATTGAGGAAAAGTTGAAATTAGCTAATTTTGAAACAATCATCATTGCTAGCCAAGCTGTTCAAAGATAAGCATGGAGGTTTAAAGACTAAAAGACAGGAACTCTATCTCCTAGTTTTTAGGGCAGTTTGGATCATGATAAATAGGTTTACAACAAGGCTGGAGGTATCATCAAAGTCCGAATACTTGAAGTTTCAGCTGTCAGTGGAAGAATTAAAGGTTTGAAAATTATTGGTGGACATGACACATATGAAAATGATATATCCATGATCATAATGTTGAAAAAGATGCAAGGGCTTAATGATGAGCTGGAGAAGACAATTTTGGGTGAAGATCATATTCTTGAGGTCATGTTACTATATTTTTTTGATAAATATCATTTTTTATGAAGTTTAAACATATACAATGCATTAATTTTGAAGAATTTTTCAAGAAATTTTCTTTCACAGTAGTTTTGTAGTGCGCTACGAAACTGATGAAGCAGCCTTTCACCATGAAGAGCAAAACCCTGTTTTCTAACTTTAGTAGTAAATTTAAAAAGCGGTGTCCAGGCAACGGAAAACAAATTTTTGAAACATGAAAGATTTTTTTCTTCCTAATATCCCTAAATACAAAACCCTCTCTCAGTTTCTTTAAATTCATTATGAAGTGTGAGATACAAGGCTTTCTTTGAAGCCCTATTTTCAGAAAACAAAGTTTTCCTGTTTTACACATGTTTTTCAAAGATAGATTCTGGACAGGAGGAGAAGCATTTCCAAAAACCAAGAGATATTTTTATTCTAGAAAGAATGAAATACCAAAACCTCCTTCATTTTCTCAAAATACATAATGGATGAGAAGATAAAGGCTATGTCCCAAGACCTAATTTTCAAGGAAGAAACAGGAATAATTTGCTGAAGCAGTCTTTTCATCATTTTTCATAACAAATTTTGAAGGAATCTTTGTGAGTTTGGTTTTGAAACTTCTTATGGAAGTGTTTCAAGTAAATATAAAGGCTATCATGAAATAAAATATTGAAACATTTTGAATAAAGAAGTGAAAACACTGCACTACAAAAAGCGTTATGAAACTGTGCTACTTTCATAGCACAGATCTGTTTTCACTGTTTTGAAAAGTTCAAAGTAGATTTTGCACAGATGACATGAAGGGATAACTTGGGAAATATTTCAATCATGTTCCTAACATAAATTAGCCTTGAATTCATCAGTTAGAAGTGGTCAGAAAATCTCAAGAAACCAAAAGGATCCTAAGCCTAAAAACAGGGAAACATGTTTCCTAATTTCTAGGGCAGTGTTATCATCAGCAATAGGGTGACTTTAAGTGAATGGTCAACATCAAAATTCGACCTCATGGAGGAGAAGCTGTCAAACATAATATTTAATTCCTGGATAAGGTTGTTTTATTCATAAGAAGGAGTTTTACTCCTAATTGTATTAGGACTCTAGAACAGACAGTTAACTGTCACATGTAATTAATAGGCAGTTTTAGAGTAAATAGGTGTCAATATAAGATAGAATTCGAATTCCTTTGAAGATGGATCATAGAATCCAATGTTGTAATGACTCTATAAGAGACATGAGGTCGAATTCATCAGGGTTGGAAATTTTCATTAACAAGCATACTGTTTTGTTGTAGCAGAAACTGTGTTTTTATATTAATACAGAGATATTGGTTTCATCACTTAGGATTCAGAAAGGGTTATTGATTTTTTATATTCTCATGTTTTTTCTCTTTCAATTACTTGCAATGGCATGAATGTATGTTACTTAGAATTCACTGAAGGTGCTCTAACTTCCTTCATATGTTCATGAACTGTGTTTATTTTCTGTCCTATTGTTCTGTTGATGCATCTAAACCCTGAAATGCCCTAACTTCCATATGAAGTTGATACTCATGTTTTGTGAAAACACACTTGACTCCATAAGCCCAAGAGATGTTTGTTGATTATAATTACAACCAATTATCCATTTTTATCCATTTTACTCATAGATTTATCCATATAATCCTTATTTGAAAATCATAAACCTATTGAGAGAGCCCTCTCAGGTTGAGGAGGCTAAGCCTCAACTAAAAGTCTGGTTTGAAATAGTTACTTAGAGTCTTCTTGATCAGCAGCCTATCAGAGTCTAATTTTGAGCTAATAGGTTCTTTGGAGGATTTCTTTTAGATCTACATTAGATTCACCCACCTCCTTCTATGTGCTTTAGTTGCAGTTCATCTTCAGCCCTAGGGCTTGAGATCCACCATTTATATTTTATGTATTTTTGGAAACCCTTCCTAGGTTGTCTAGGAAAGGTGTATGGGAGCATATATCTCCATTTTTGGCCTTGTATGAGCATGGTATTTTCATATCCATTTATTTATATGTCCCAGCTGTAGTATTAGTCATTAAAAATGCATTGTGCCTGCTTCAGTACTTTGTGTAGCAGTGTATTACATTTTTTGGGTGTATTTTCGCATTGGAGGATTCTTTTGCCTATCTTGAGGGGCTTGATCCCCAATATATTGTACTCATTTATTGTTGTTATGAATAATACCATGGATCTATCATTTGGCTCACATATAATGTGTTAATACTTGCTGGTATTTCCATTATTATGAACTATATTCCTGTTTTTCCCATTTGGGAATATTATAGTGGTATCAGAGCATAATCTTGGCTCAGCCTGTGAAGACGTTGCATCTATGTTATCAGAAGAAGAAGAAGCTTCTCATAGAAAATATAATGCTTACAGAAGAGACAAAGGAAAGTCTCCATTATTTGGGAAAATGGAGGGAAAGAGGTTTTCAGAAATTCGTCTCCAAGCTATGCATGAGCTTAAAAGAGAAATCAAAGGAATGAGAAGGGAAAGACATGAGGATCCCTCAAAAATATTTGCACATGAAGAAAGCTCCAGATATTCATATTATGGGTGTGAGCATTTAGCCATACAATCAGATCTACAATTCTCTATCATGCCTATGTTCATAGCAAGAGAGATGGAGGAAGGATATGTACCAATGGAGGAGACTCTTGGTGACAATCTTCAAGAGTATGAATCTCAATCTTAGAGGTTCAAAGATCATCTAAAATTCCAAGGGTTTTGCAAGATCAAGGAGAATAGAAGACCTATAAATCACAATAGAAGCAATAGGTGCAAGCAACATGATTTGGGTAGATTCTCTCTATCTACTTTTGATGGGTCACCTAGATGCACAGCTAGTACTTGGGTGAAGGAGCTAGACACCTATTTGCAACAGCACCAAGTTTCAGAAGATGAAGCCATTAGAGTAGAAGCGCTGCATATTGAAGGTAAGGCTTATGCCTGGTGGTTTTATGAAACTTCTTCCTTGAATTATGTAAATGTATCTACTTATGCAAAGTTCACTAGGAGGTTAGTGAAAATATTTGATGCAAAAAATTATGAAACATCCTTGGTTGAGCTAGCCAAGCCTAAACAAACAAAACCTTTTCATGAGTTGGAACGATCTATAAACCCAAATCCATTTCAAAAAAATATTTAGGGGGTTTAAAACTTGCAGAATACCTTGCTAGAGGCAATATCCCCACTTTAGAAAGAGCTCTCTTCTCAAAAGGAAGAAATGGAGATCTAATTTTCAAAAGAGGATCTAAACATAGAACCTCTTAACGATGATGAGGAAACCTCCATTCATGAGGAATGGGAAGAGAAGGCTGGAGGTAACAAAATTTTCACATTAGGAGCATATCTAGTACCTCATGGAGAGGTAGATGGAGAAATTTCTCCAGTGAGAGGAGTTCTTGTATCATTGCAAGAAGTTCCAAAGGATCTCATATGTGGAGATCAAGTCACAATCCATGAACAAAATTTGACATTATTAATAGATTATGAGACCTTGCAGATGAAAGGAGAAGGTAGGGAGGATGTCCAACATCATATGATTAGGAGCACACACCCCTATCTATTGCAGAAGGTTGATGCACAGAAGAGACAGAGTGATTCTCATAGTGAGGGTAATGACAAAGCTGCCCATTCATATATGCAGTATACTCTTGATATTGATGTCTCATTACATGGAGGCATTCCACTTGGGAGACCACCATATCAGGAGATGATGAGAAATGTTTCACATTTGGTTGCACCACTCATTGATCCCAAAGGGGTGAGGACCTTGGGAGGACTTGACACAGCGCTGAGAGTCTTGGGTAGACTCAAAGAGGAGGGAGACATTCTCCCAACATCATCATTACCCACTCTCATCTCAGATATTGCGCTGAGAAAGGAGCAACAGAGGGAGGATAGCATCCTTCCAATATGTCACTTTGGCATGGGAGGTGTCAAACAAGAGGAAAAATATATGATAGATGCTTTATATGACATATCATCAGTGTTTTCATTTTGGAGGATAGATCCATACTGGAAATCCTAGCTGTTGGTGGATTATTCCAAGGATATTTTCACTTGTATGATACTTGATGACCAACTACAAGAGGAGGGATATTTAGTTAGAGATGAGGTCATCTACTATCATGGTAGGATCTTCTTGTATAGGGCTTCCAAGTTCAAGGAGAAGTTACTATAAAGAACACATGAATATTTTCTGTTCAACCACACTTATTCCATGAAGTCATACAACACTATCATGGAGGAGTTTACTTGGGAAGGCCTTGAAGAGGAGGTATATCAGCATTTGAGGAGATGCATGGACCACGTGGAGATGGTAGAGATACATAACTCTATGGAGGAGTTATCACAGCCACCTTTTTCCTCTTTTGGAATGAGAGGGGATCTACCTATGGACCGCTCCATTTTTATGAGTAGAGATTATGGTAAGGAACAAATTTATGTGCATGATGTTTTACTTCATGATTATTTGCAGTCCTTTACCATGTATATACATGCCATTGCTCCAAGCAAGAACATTCTTCCTTACAAAATTCATGGCCAACTTTGGGCCATAAACATTGTTGAACATGGCCACTACCTAGGAGGATATAGGGAGATGATATATCATTCCAGGTGTGCACCAAAGGCACCAAACATTTCTCACCATTTCAAAACTTGTGGGAAAACTATAGCAGCAAGTATGTGGTATGGAAAACACTTACCATATCATAATTTGAGGCAGTCAGGAGATATACTGCACTGGTTCCATATGTGGGACTATGACCCACCTCCATTATTGCATTTGGTTCTTTTTGTATCATAGGTTTTGATCCCATTTATTGATGATGTACTTATTATTTTTATGGGAATGATTGGAGGGAGGATGGAAGGATTGGATGTGCCCTTTGGGAGAGAGATTCTCCATGGTTCTTATGTTTCATATTTCTGGGAGAGCATTGGACCATCCATGATTGTTACATTGTGTCTCTTGTTTCCTTATGGGATGAGCCATTTGGGTAACTTGAGCACTTGGGAAGTGCCTTTCATGAGTAGATGGGAGGAGTTTTTCTATGAATTACCATTCTGGAGGGTGATTCATTTTATATGGATGATAGCTTGGAGGATGGAGCTTCACATGGGGATGAAGGTTCCCTCTATTTTTCAGATCTATCCTTGCAGTTGCTTTAGGACAAGAAACAATTGGGAGGGGAGGATTGTAATATTAATAAATTAGCATGTAGCTAATTGAAATATTAAAATCTAATTTTTCTTTCTTGTTTGATGAATAAGTGGGTAGGGAGACCCATAAATCTTTGTATTAGGAATAAAAAAACTTCTCATGTGAAAGTGGATCATCTTTTCAGCTTAATAAAGCACCCTAAGGTGTGAACAAGAGCTAGAGCGTGTGGATTGGGTCAACTTTGACCAAATCAATAGCGTTTTCATGGAGGAGTGGCATTCAATGAGGAACAATGAAGTTTTAGATGGAGACACATTGCATGGAAGTAGTGTCATTAATGGATGGGGCTTACGGTTTGGAAGCTCATTTCTTATAAAAGGAAGAGGATGGAAGCCATATTATTCAGGTTATGATATGTTGTGTTTTTTAGTATATGGTATGTTTAGACATATAAGCTTTCTTCAATTGTTTAGCTAAGATTTCAATGTTGTTTAGCACCAGGTGTTCCTGATCCGAAATCCCACCTCTATCCTTGAGAGGCCTCTTGGAAGAGCTTTGCACTACATTTCCACATTCAGTTTTCAGACCAAGCTTCATTCTTGTGGTACAACACAGTTTCTGTTAAGAGATGTGATGAGTTGCAGGGTGCAGTAGTGGAATATCTTGTTGTGTGTTTTCTGAGCTAGTTTTGCGATGGAGGAGGGTTTCCTTCCATTGGGAGACCAGTAAAGGAGCCTGTTGGGCTTATTTAACATATTTGGAAGTAGGCCAAGTTGATTTTATCCCCTACATCGTAGTTCTAGTCCATATCTACGTTATTTTATTGATATGTTGTAGGGGCAAGTTCAGTGCTCCATTTGGAGTGTTTGCTTTCCATTGAAGGGACCAACCCTTCATTGAGAGGGTTCTTTGGAGGAGTTATTTTAGATCTACATCATATTAAGCCACCTCTTTATATGTGTTTTATTTTTAGTGCATATTCAGCCCTAGGGCTTTAGATCCACCATTTATATTTTTTTTATTTCTAAAAACCCTTCTTGGGTTGTCTAGGAAAGGTGTATGGGAGCATAGATCTCCATTTTTGGCCTTGTATGAGCATGATATTTTCATATCCATTTATTTATATGTCACATCTATAGTATTAGTCATTAAAAATGTGTTTTTCTTGCTTCAATACTTTGTGTAGTAGTGTATTACATTTTTTGGGTGCATTTTGGCAGTGGAGACTTCTTTTTCCTATCTTGAGGGGCTTGATCCCCAAGATCTTGTACTTATTTATTGTTGTTATACATAATACCATGGATCTATAATTTGGCTCACATGTAATGTGTTAATACTTGTTACTATTTCCATTATTATGAACTATATTCTTGCTTTTCCCATTTGGGAATATTACAGGAGAAATCAAGGATGTGTGAGTCACCAACTCAATGTTTATTTTTCCACCCCTCTTGTGTGAATTTTAATTTTTCTTGATTTTTATTTGTATTATTTCTCATATCTAAATGGTTATACCTTTATTTATATGATTTATAATAGTGATTAACCCCTTTTTCCCACTAGTGGTTGGGACATCCAAGGTTTCCTTCTCATAATATGACAAGAAACATGTGTGTAGGAACTGGATGATGGCCATAATGAGTGAGGTAGAGCTCATTATATGCTCTTTACCATGTTCTAATGTGTATTTCATAAGCATATTTTTCATTTTTATCTTCCTTTGTTTTTTTCTTGTCGCCATTAATTTCATTTTTTTCTTTTAGTTGCATCAACCTCCTAGGGAAAAATTATGGGCCTTATTGAAGTATGAGGATGTATTTTTCCAATCATAGAGAACTAATGGTCAGTTGAACTAGAAGATGGGAGTTGGATTAAGGGCTTGTAATGTAATATGGAAAGTGGTAAGTATGGAATAGGGAGAGATGGACTACACTATCTCAATCAAGGTTCCCCAATTAGTGCCCCTCCTATATTCATTGGGCCATTAAATGAATTCCCACTGGACTAGGATGAAATATTACCCCCCCCCCCGCCCGCATTTAAGGTGAGGGAAAAAGATGATGGTAAAAACCCCTCTTCCTTCTAGGTTACCCCATGATACATGCCCAATGCCAAAAATATAAACAATCATAAGCACTCAATTGTAAAATGAATAAACTACCATTTGATTAGAATCCCACCTTCCAATGTGCACCCTTTCAAAATGGGTGAGGAAATGTATGAACGATGCAGGTGATGGAGATATGAATGGCACATCATCATTGGATACTAGTGGTTATCAAGGGTTGTTGGTTGTCAACTGGAAGATATGATAGGAAAAAAAATTCTCCTATGGGTTCACCCATTTTTGGTGGATAAAATTTGGCTCCAACTAGGAAATGAGTTCACCGTAGAGCACATGGTATATTTAATTCAATAAGGATTTCATCAAAACTCTAGCAATTTATTGGGACTGTTGAACCTCAAGCATGTTCCTATTTTTGACATCCTTTTCCACCATCTTTTCTTCCTTTTTGAAAAATCCATAAATTCAATCAGTGATAATTGACACATTTTCCATCTGAGAAGGCATTTAGATGATCTCTATTTTATATTGAATGTTTCTTATTATTTAGATAAATTTTTGTAATTAGCTACAGAATTTGTACAATTCTGTAGATAACCTTTATTTATGCAGCCACTAGTATTGTTTGACAGGTTTCGAGAAGAAAATGAAGAAGTGAGTCATATGGGTAGCTTTGAAATGGTCCATATATAGATCGTATCTTGCTTACCTATTCATATGTGAGAAGGATGATGCCTACACTCACAATCAAATATCAGTCAAGATAAGGGATGAGATCAACAAACGAAGATTCTCGATTTTCTCTTACGTATAAAATCAAGAAAGATCCATGAAGACTTTTCTTTTGATTAGACTTATAGCCTTAAATTTATTTTACTTTCCATAGGCAAAAATATCATAGACATTTAATTTGAAACTATGTATAAATATCGGTTTGTCAAAACCGAGAATAAGTTTGAATTTGGTGATAATAATGTGATACATTTTAAAACTATGTTTTGTTAATGAAGAAGACCAATTCTAGACCATTGATGCACAGATAGCTTAAGCATATTTACACTTGTTTTGTTGCAAAGGGCCCCTGAATGGAAAAGAGATTTTTACAATTATTTCGTAGTTTAAATTATTGTCATTTCATAGTTTAATTCTATGTCATTTAGTTTCTGAATGTTTTATGAACTAATTATTTGTATTTACACACAGTTGTCTGATATATCGTATGCTCTCCTGAATTGATTCAATATCATAACTTTGTCAGCATTCAATTGAAATCGTTCTTGCATTCGATTACACAACAATCATAGATTTTAAATTAGACATCTCATTTTGCGCAATAGAAACTGGTAATATTTGCTTGTCTTAGTCAGTTTTGAATTCAATTAGCACAGTCATTTCAGCTTTGCAGTAATAGATTTAATGCTTTCGATTCCATGGAATGTAGAACAAAGTTAGATTAGGATTACATTTTGATAAATCATTCTTAGATAGATTTGAAAATAGATCAGATGCTCTGTTGTTCATAGAATTAGTATTTTCAATTGATAAGTAGAATATGGTTTTATTTTTGTTTTGTTGATAGATAGAACATAATTTGGAGATCAATAGAATCCAATAGAATTTAGAATGATTTTTTGTTTAAATGCAGAATAAGTTCAATTAGATGTTTTTCTGTCATCAAATAGTCTAACATAGCTCAGATTTAATCACTCAAAGTTGATTTATTTTTATGCAAAATAAATTAGTTAATTAACATTTCCTTTTCTTCCTTCTTTTAGATTTTATATTTCATTCATTTTATTAAGATTAATTTGCAAATAAATTTATTTTCTTAGAGTAAAATAACATTTACTTTTCTTCCTTCTTAGGATTTGTTTTTCATCATTAAATTTCTTTTAGATTCAATGATTTCTTAGCATTCAAGATTTCATTCCTTAGATCAGTTTTTTTATTTTAACATTAGACATAAAATACAAACCCCCAAAGCAATATATAAAACTACACAACGAAGTAAGAGAAAGGGCATCTAGCATATATAGTGCACCACACTTCATAAAATTATGAACTTCGGTCGATAATTTATGATAACAATTTAATAAATTAAATTGACTAAATATTTTGGCGTCATTGTCGGGGAAGTGTAATTATGAAGCCTTATTTCGTACATCTAAAAAAAATGATATGCGTAGAGAAAGAGACTCTAGGGGTAGATTTATAGCTATAGGTAGAAGCTTGATTCCAACAACACCACTCACTCCACCAAGACCACAAATTTCCACACCACCATCTCAAACTCATATTCCATTCTTCACAACAAGACATAGACTTCCTAAAGTATTAAGGTCAGGAATCCAACTAGGAGACTTTCCAACTTCATCTACAAAGGAATTCTTAAAAGAGGAAGATCCTAAATCTCCAACAGAAGGAGTAACCTTTTTCACCTCTACAAGAGAATAGATTATATCTCAAGAGTTAGAAATCCCTATTAAGGAAGAAGAAGAAAATTTCTTCAACATCCCATTGATAGAAGAACCAGAGGAAGAAAAAATAACTCTACAGTTAGAACCCTACATCAGTTCTGAGGAATCTACAATGGCCAGAGAACGAGGAGAAGGAGAAGTACACAATTTAAATGGAGAAACCTTAATAATAGGAGGAGGAAGAAGAGTTGGAGGAAGAATTAGAGGAAGAGGTGAAGAGAATAGAAGAAGAGAAAATGGGGAAGATCATAACTCTATTGGATTTCCTAAAGTTAATGAATTTCCACAATGAAGAATATTTCACCTTCCATCCTTCCCAATTTTCACGGATTAAGGAATGAAGATCCAAAAACGTTTCTATTTGAATTTGAGGTTTTATGTAGATCATATGACTACTTACAGGATTCTCAAAAATTGAAACTATTTCTTGCAACACTCAAGGGTGTAGCTTTAAAATGGTTCATGGGCTTAATAACACAATGAATTAGAACATGGGATGAGCTAAAAAGTTCATTCTTACAAAGGTATCTGGATTATTGCACACTTATTTATCAGAAGAATGAGGTATTTAAAATGATGCAAAGAGAGGATGAAAACTTGGAAGACTTAATTGAGAGATTCAATTACAATATAAAAAGAGCTAAAATGGAAAACTTGTATCAAGATACTTTAAAAGCTCTCTTATTGAAAGTCATCAGAGATTAATGGATAGATATTATAAATATGATGGGAAAGGGAGATATCTCTCAACTAGCATTACCTGAAATTGTTGAACTATGCATTCATCTTTCAAGAGGAAATTCAAGAACTGGGAAAAATGTAAGAGATCATATTCTCTCTAGAGTGAATAAATCTGCAAGTGGAACAGTAAGTAGCGCAGAAATAGGAAATATGCTTGATGAATTCAAAAAAGATATCTTAGGGAGTCTTAGTGAACAAATAGACACCCTAAAATTACAAAACAAGCAGAAAGCTTAAACTTATGCCTTATCTATTTTCTATCCCAAATGCAGAAAGAAACATTCCTTAAGAGATACTCTTGATTTAAAAGTCATAGAGACCTGTGTTATTTGTACAGAAAATCATGAAACAAAAAAATGTCCCTCTATACCAAGTCTTAAGGTTGTTTTGCAAGAAGAAATAGCTCCACATCCAATAGAACCTCTTTGTTTTTTCTATATAAGACCATGGCAAGAGCCACAAACTCAAGGTTTTAACAATCAAATGTATACTCAGCCCCCACCGAACAATTGGAATTAACCAATGCCATGGCAACAACCTTGCTCCTAACTTCAACCTTGGACACAAGGAATGAAAAATCCTTATGACAGATATTCTCAATATCACCAATATCCACAATCTTATCCAAACTATCCTCCCCAACATTTTCCACAACCTATTCAACAACCTCAATTTCAAAATCATAATCCACAACTTTCATTTCCATTTCCACAAAGACCAAATCAACTACCCACCCAGCCATTACAAAACCCAAACAATAAAAATGCTCAGCCTGCTCATAACATAGAAGGACTAAATTTTCCAACTTATATGATTACTCCACTATATATTAAAAATTTTCAACTTAAACCATATGTTGTAATTCAGGAAAAAGATGATCTTGACGAAGAAATTTCTCTACATCAAAATAAAAAATCATTCTGGAGAAGGTACATACCTTCAACAGAATCAAAATTCTCAAAGTCAAAAATAAGAAAATCCAATAAACTCAACTCGTATCATAGAGCAGCCTCCAGTATCTGTTTCTAACCCTCCTTTCCCTGAAATATTACAAATCGATAGAGGGGTAGAAAACAAATTATGTTGCCTAACTATGATTTTCTTGAAGAATTGAAAAATGTATGTATCAAAATCCATTTGTTACAAGTCATTAAAGAGATTCCAATCCTTGAAAAAAAAATAAGAGAGTTGAGTATAAATAAATCAGGAAGAAAAAAAAAGAAGTAAAAAGGATTCAGTTAGTGGGAAAAAATTGAAGACATCATGATGGGAAAAATAGCCATACAAAAATATTTTGATCCAAGAAGTCCAGTTGTAAAAACACACATCAATGGTATTGATATTCCAAATACATTGATTGACTTAGGAGCAGCCATAAACATCATGAGAAAACTAACCATGGAACAACATAGGCTTCCAAACCTTCAATATGCACCAACATTACTGCAATTAGCAGATAGATCAGTAATCAAGCCCTATGGTGTATTAGAAGACATTTATGTATCCTTAGACTCTTGGGAATATCCAGTTTAATTTATGATCTTAACCCCCAAAAACAACCTGGGGGACATCCATCGATATTAGGAAGACCCTATTTGATGCTTTCATTAGTTGTAGATATGGTGATATGTTTATTTTTGATGGTAATTCAACAAATAAATTCACTCTATATCCTCCAGAAAAAAAAAATAACAGAAATATAAAATGAAGAATGGATGTATGATGAAAATGATATACAACCTATCTTTGCTATTTCTCATATTAGTGAAGAAATTCAAATTCTAAATTCAATAGAAAATTTTGAAACATCTTGACAATGTGAAGATGATCATAATTTTCAGGAACAATGTAATATTGAATACTTGTCATCCAGACAAACGTCTTTATATTCTATGGAAGAATTTGGTAACTATATAGTTGAAATATTTCCAGTAAAATCTTTAAACATAAATAAAAACTTGGAAAAATTCCAACAAGAAGAGTTAATCAAAACATTGCAAAAACATTATTCTACATATGCATGGGAGTACACTGACATGAAAGGAATTAATCCTGAGACTAGCATACATCGTATCTATATTGAGGAAAACTCTAGGCCTATCAGACAACCTCAAAGAAAGATGAATCCAAATCCTATGAAAATCGTGAAAGAGAAATTACAAAATTTGTTGAATATAAACTTCATTTATCCAATTTCAGCAGTCAGTGGGTTCTCCCTTGGTGATTGTCCCTAAAAATAATGGTAAATGGAGGGTATGGATGGAATAAGGCTACTCTAAAAGATCAGTTTCCATTTTCTCCCATAGATCAAGTTTTGGATACATTAGCAGGGAAGAAATATTTTTCATTCTTGGACGGTTTTGGTGGTTACAATAAAATTCGAGTAGCACCTGAAGACCAAGACAAACCACATTTACCTGTCCACGGGGAACCTATGCTCAGCGAGTACTTCCTTTTGGATTGTGAAATGCACCTGTAACATTACAAAGAGCAGTATTAGGAATTTTCTCTAATTTAATACATGATTGTGTGGAAGTATATATGGATGATTTTACAGTTTATGGAAATTCGTTTGAAGAGGCTCTTGAAAATTTGGAAAAAGTTCTTAAAAGATGTAAGGAAGAAAATGTTTCATTAAGTCATGAAAAATTATTTATGATGTTTACTGAAGGAATTGTTTTAGGATTCCATATTTCAGGGGATGGAATTAAGGTGGAGTCATCTAAAGTTGAATTCATCTCCAACTTATCAGTTCTGAATTGTCAAAAATATGTTAGGAGTTTTCTTGGTTTTATAGGGTATTACATAATATTTATAGAAAACTTCACAAAAATTTCATCTCCACTCTTCAAATTTCCCACTAAAGATTGTGAATTTAGTTGGAATCTTGAGTGCCAAATGGCATTTGAAACATTGAAAGAAAAGATATCTGAGGCACTCATCTTAAGAGGGAAAATTGGAAATTACCTTTTCATATCTCAATAGATGCTTCAGATACAACTATGGGAGTTGTATTAGGAAAAATAGATTTGACCCCTTATGCCATCTACTATACAAGTAAAAATTTGACTCCTGCTGAGTTAAATTACACTATTACTGAAAAACAGTTTCTAGATTTTGTCCATGCTATCAACAAGTCTAGGCACTACATCACTGGCTATGAAACCTTCATTCACACAGATCATTTTGAAATTAGGCATTTAATGAATAAATTTATCACAAGATCATTATTACTCTTGCAAGAATTTAACATCACCATTCTAGACCGACCTGGAAAACAAAACACAGTTGTTGAATTTTTGTCTGGAAGTCAAAATGAAAATAATTATAGTCCAGTAGAGGAAAATTTTCCTGATGAATATATTTTTGCAATATCTACTAAATCTCCATGGTTTGCAGACATTGCTAATTACTTAGCTACAGGAAAATTACCATCATACTTGTTTCCTAGAGAAAAGATAAAAATAATGCAAACAAGTGAATTATATTCATGGGTAAATGATAAATTGTACAATATAGGTCCAATTCTCATCATTAGGAGATGTGTACTAGAATATGAAATACCCGAAATACTGAAGGCATGCAACGATGAGCCTTATGGAGGACGCTTTGCTGATAAAAGGTTTGCTTATAAAATCATTCATTTAGGATATTATTGGCCATCCATTTTTAAAGATACCAAGGAGTATGTCAAAATGTGTGACAGTTGTCAAAGAATGGGGAAACTTGTTCCTACAGATGAAATGCCCTAACAACCTCAGGTACTCACTGAACCCTTTGAAAAATGGGCTCTGTATTTTTTTGGACCAATCAATCCACCATAAAAACAAAAGAGGTATATTCTAGTTTGCATTGATTATGTCACTAAATGGGTAGAGGCTAAAGCACTTTATTTTTCTAATGAAAATTTTGTAGTTTCATTTCTTTTTTAGGATATTTTCACTCGTTTTGGTGTCCCAAGGGAAATTGTGACAGATCATGGAGCTTATTTTACATCTAGAATGGTGCAAAAAATCGTGGAGGAATATAATATCAAACATAGAAAGTCTACTCCATACCATCCATAGGAAAATGGACAAGTGGAGTCCACTGATAAAGTGATCAAAGAAATCCTCACAAAGGTTGTACATCTACATAGGAAGGATTGGGCAGAAATGCTTCCTGAAGCATACAATAGGGCATCCTCCCTATGAACTTTTTTATAGGAAGCAAGTCTTGTTTCCAATATAATTTCATATCAAAACCTTCAAAACAACAGTCATATTGGGACTTGATTTGTCAGAAGCCCAAAATCATAGAATGGAGCAACTAAATGAGATTGATGAAATCAGGCAAGATGCAGATCAAAAGACCAGCTTAGTTCAGAAAAAAAGGTCCATATGGCATGATAAATACATAAAAGAAACAAAATTTCAAGCAGGATATTGGGCACTTTTATTTGATTCAAAGTTCAAAGACTTGTAAGGAAAATTTCAGACTCATTGGCTTGGGCCTTATGAGATCGAAAAAGTCTTTGACAATGGAGCAGTCAGGATAAGGACTATTGATGAAGAAAAGGTACCTCTTCTTGTGAATGGACATCAACTAAAGGTATATCATAAACCAATGACAAAGGAGGAATTTATCAAAAAAATTCAAGACAATGCTGACATGAAGTTGGTGAAGAAGAATCCTTCTTCTTCTCCAACTTAGTCTTATTTTTACTTTTTCATACCCAATATATATATATATATATATATATATATATTATTCAAAAAAATAAAATTGTATAAGCATGGAAACCAATCAATGATTGGCATCCTTATATAAAAAATACATGGTGAAAATCAGAGCTCATTTATGACATCTTATATTTTCTCCCATTCTAAAAATCCCAAATTATTTGTTCCCTTTCTTTTTCAAAAACAATAAAAGATTAGCTACAGAATTGATATGTTTCTGCAACTCTCAGAATAATCTGCAGTTGTCATCAATTTCTACAGCTTTGATGCACTTTTGCAGCCTATTGAAGCATGACATACTGAACAGAAGCAACTGAAGACTCTATTGAAGATCACATTGAAAAGACACATGAGGAATCAAGACAGAAAGAAGAAGAAGAAAGGTTAATTCTAAGGTATATTACAAAATTTGTTTAAATAATAAGGTTCAAAAACATTAATGTATATAAATTAGATGATCATATGTTGCCACCTCAAATTATCACCATTAAAACTAATTATACTCAGTTTACACCAAAAATCCATAATTTTCCATTTCATCTGTATCATATGCCCTTAATGATCAAGACCAATTTCATTCATTAATGATTAACGGTCATATCTCATACCGTAACCCGCTTACTCACATTCCTAAACCATCGCCTGATTACCTATTTACCTAGACGTCTACACAATCTCTTCTTGACATTCTTAACTCAAATCCAAACCCTCAATTCCACCTGGTTAAAGAGGAATAGTCTTGAAGGAGAAAAAATCCTTACACTAGAGACATGGGTTTAATAGTGAGAACCGAACCCGTGGGAGGAAAATTCATGGAAGGATATCCACAGATGAAGGAGATGCTACAGAAGGTACGATGGCTTTAGTTCATAGAAAATTTCGATGGATTCCATAAAGAGGTCGCCAAATCCTTCGCAAGGGCCTTCAAAAGGATGGAGGTATAAATTTGGGACATAAAGTTTTCAGTGACAGATTCCTTCATAGAAGAAGCTAGAGAACTTCCAAAAACCGATGAAAGATGGTTCAAGAATAGGGAAATTCATGGAGAAGAATAGAATATTTTTTTGAAAAAACCAAGTATGGATACTTCTATTTTTAGGAAAGGAATTCCTAGTACGACACTTAAAAACAAATGGAGGAACATGTTGTTAATTATTCAAAAAAAAATTACCTGCGAGGGTATATTTGGTTGCATGTTTTTCTACCATGCCAGACTATTAATGAACTTCCTGGAGGACAGAGAAATAAACCTCCCATATTTCCTATTGAACGGCTTAAAGAAAATGTTAGGAACTGTGCAGAAAATAATTCAATCCATAGAAAATATCATGTATCATCATGGACTGATAAAGATACTCATTGAATTTCATTTAAAAATTATAGGAGACTCTTGGGAAAGTTTCCTGATAAGGAATCGTTTTCAAGAATAAGCACAAGAAAAACCTAAGGATGATAAGAACAAAAGAAGCAAGAAAAGAAAGGTTGATACCTACATTTAAGACAAATCCTCACCTCAAACACAGCAAGAAGAAGAATAAATCACCATTGAAGAATTATTGAAGAATAAGAAACGGAGTGGTTACAAAAGGGAGGTAATGAAAAGGAAAAAGGAAAATTTATAAACTCAGAAATATTAAGTCCTCCACGGCCAAGGAGAAGTTATAGACTTCATAAAATTTTGAAGAAAACATCTCCAAAGGAAGCAGAGTTCGTTGATTTAGATGAAGAGCACCAAGTACCATCGCCTATTACTGCCTCTCCTATACATAGTCCAAACAGAAGGACCCCAGAAATCGACCCTACACAGCAAGAAATTTATGACTAGATTGAGTCCTTGAAAAGAGACATAGAGAGAAGAAGTCAAGTGTTGAAGAGCATCCTAATAGTCCACAAGAACGTCTAGTAAACTCTTTGAAACAATAAATCTATGAACTAGAGGTACTTAATAGGCACATCAAGAAAGAAAATGAATCTCTGAAGGAAAAAAACCACTTAGAAAAGGTCACCAGTGACAATAATATTTTACATTTAGGGCTATGGTATAAAAATAACAAGAAACTGAAGAAAAGGAATAGCTACCTGAGCAGAAAATTCATCAGTTTGAAGTAAAAACTCCTCATGAAGAAACCAAGAATGAAAATAATATCAAAGAAAGGAAAGAAGAGAAAGTTGGATGTACTAGCAGAGATATCAGAACAGATGCAGTAAAAGGTGAAGGCTCACAATTTGGAAATTGCATGAGGACATGCAATGGTATCTTAGTGGGGGTATGTTGAACCTCAAGACTGTTCCTATTTTTGACATCCTTTTCCACCATATTTTCTTCATTTTTTGCAAAATCCATAAATTCAATCAGTGATAATTGACACATTTTCCATCTGAGAAGGCATTTAGATGATCTCTATTTTATATTGTAATGTTTCTTATTATTTAAATAAAATTTTGTAATTATCTACATAATTCATGCAATTATGTAGCTAACCTTTGTTTCTGCAGCCACAGATATTGTTTGATAGGTTTCAAGAAGAAAATGAAGAAGTGAGTCATATGGGTAGCTTTGAAATGTTCCATACATGGATCGTATCCTAATTACATGTTTAGATTCGAGAAGGATGATGCCTACATTCACGGTCAAAGATCAGTCAAGATAAGGGACGAGATCAGCGAACGAAGATTCTCAATTTTCTCTTATGTAGCAAATCGAGAAAGAGCCATGAAGACTTTTCTTCTAATTAGACTTCTAGTCTTAGATTTATTTTACTTTCCATAGGCGAAATGATCTCAGATAGTTAATTTGACATTGTGTATAAATACAAGTCTATTGAAACCGGTAATAAGTTTGATTTTGGCGATAATACTGTGATACTTCTTAAAACCATGTTTTGTTAATGAAGAAGACTAGTTTCAGGCCATTGATGCGTAGATAGCTTAAGTATATTTACACTTTTTCTGTTGCAAAGGGAACATGCACGGAAAATAGGTTTTTATAGTTATTTGGTAGTTTAAGTTCTTGTCATTTCATACTTTAATTCTATGTCATTTTGTTTCTGAATGTTTTCTAAATTAATTGTTTGTATTTACGCACAGATGACTGATATATTATATGCTCTCCTGAATTGTTTCATTATCATAAGTTTGTCAACATTCAATTGAAATCGTTCTTGCATTCGATTACACAACAATCATAGGTTTTAAATTAGACATCTCATTTTTCACGATAGACACTTTGTAATCTTTGCTTGCCTTAGCTAGTTTTGAATTCAATTAGCACTGTCAATTCAGCTTTGCAGAAATAGATTTAATGATTTCATTTCCATGGAATTTAGAACAGAGTTAGATTAGGATTATATTTTCATAAATCATTCTTAGATAGATTTAAAACTAGATCAGATGCTCTGTTTTTCATAGAATTAGTGTTTTCAATTGATAGGTAGAATATGGTTTTATTTTTGTTTTTTTGATAGATAGAAAATAATTTAGAGATCAATAGGATCCAATAGAATTTAGAATGATGCTTTGTTTAAATGCAGAATAAGTTCAATTAGATGTTTCCATAGATGTTTTTTCGGCATAAAATAGTCTAACATAGCTCAAATTTAATCACTCTAAGTTGATTTAATTTTATGCAAAATATATTAGTTAATTAAAATTTCCTTTCCTTCCTTCTTTTAGATTTTATATTTCATTCATTTTATTTTTATTTTCCAAGGAAAATGATCCAGGTGGATATCAGTGGCCTCCCACCTATCCCATTTGGACCCGCAGCATCAATTCTTTCAGTTTTTCAGCTTCAGCACAACTTACTATTTATAGCAGGTTTTCGGGTCCTGCACACCCGAAGCCGTTTTGGGGCATTAATAATCCAAGTGGATATTGGTGGCCACCCATTGATTCCATTTGAACCCCCACCATCAGTTATTTCAGTTTGTAAGTTTCGACACAACTTACTATTTTTAGCAGTTTTTCGGGTCTTAAACTTCCGGAGCCATTTTGAGGCCCTAAACGACGTTTTTTGGGAAAACGAAGAGCAACATGGGTCCATGGACAAATGTTGCTCGTTCAAAAGTTGTAATCCTCAGACAGATCTTTCTAACGAGCTATTGAGCACGTCAAACGGAGATTGGATGCCAAAGTTACGTCCCCAGGAAGTTGAACCACCAATTTACCTAAACGAGGGCCCATAGTTTAGGCGCTTCATCTCCTACAGTTAGGGTTTTGGACATTTCGGATTCTACATTATTTCTTAACAATAAATAGGCCCCCGGGCCTCATTGTAAGACAGTTCAGGGGCCTGGGAGCCGACACATCTCTTCTCAGAGATAAGCGCGAACAGTGCCCTAGCTCGCCACATCTCTATCATGTCTGCATTGTAACACAGTTCAGGAGTTGGTAGCCGCCACATCTCTTCTCAGGGATACGTTGCCAGTACCCTAGCTCATCTATTTCCATTATGTTTTTAATAGGCCTGCGAGCCTCAATGTAACACAGTTTAGAGGCCTGCGTATGCTACATCTCTTCTCAGAGATACACTACCAGCGCCCTAGATTGTTTCCATTATGTTTGTAAGCTTATTGCAGTCATTCTTTTATTAATAAAATGAAGCATTATTTCCATTGCATCTCTGTATCTATGGTTATATCTGTATTATGTTGCATTCCTGCATAAATCCAGTTCAGAAAAAAATCGAAACTTTCCATTAAACATAATAAAAAGTTTACAAAGTACATGCTCAAAGCATTCTATCTGTTAGTGTGTCTCGTAGGGCACATCAAACCAGATCCATACAATCATTTTTCATCATAGCCAAAGTCTCAAAAATCACAGAAATACGGGATCTTTGCATGTGCATCACTCGATAGAGAAATATGTTTCTCATAGCCACACCAGTTCACCTTGCCAGGGATCCTCATTAAGAAGAAAACACCCTATATTGTGAGCCAATGTATAAAAACACCTTCCAACAGAACCCGAGCTCCCTCTTATGAGGAAACAAGCTCAAATAGGTTTTGTGGCTGGTCATCATCATATAATATAGTGTATGAAAAGTATGTAGTGCCTTGAGAGAAAAATAAAAGCTAATATATGTCTTGCACATGAGGCTAAAAGTACTAAAAAGATGAAAAATATACAATGATCTGTAGTAAAAGTGTGTTACGCCATTTTTTGGTTATCTAATCTATTAATATTAGATGGACCTAAGTACACCATGTAAGACCAATTTTGCCCTAAGTAAAATTGCTTTCACTATGAAAAACAACTTATTAAAAAACCTTTATTAAGTTGTTCATAGTCTAAACAGGAAACCCCATGAGGAAATATTAAATAAATCCACATTTGTTTGATTCTCCTCAAGGAATAATTAGTTAAATAGCAGTTTAATTAATATTCATGGTCATATTTAACCCAAAACAGGAAAATTAATTAGATAAATTATTATTTATCTTATTATTTTCTAGGAATAATTATTTAAACCTTATTTAAATAATATTCCTTGTTAAATTTGACTAAATCACTCATAAATAGTTAAATAAATCATTATTTATTTAATTATTACTCAACCATATCCTTAAAATGATAAATAAATCATTTATTTATTTATTATTTACAAATAAAGGGATTTGACCCAAGTCAAATTCTTTTTCCCTCCAACAAATATAATAAAATATTCCATAAAAGTTGGATCTTGATTTGGCTAATAATATTTTAATTATGCACCAATATCTAGACTAACTCAATATTTTCTTATAAATAGAAGATTTTTTTCATTCATTCTGCCACTTTGCTGTCTTTGAAGACTTACCTTAGATTCATATTTTCATTCCACTTTAACTCATCATAGTCATATTTTTCTACCATTTTTTTCTGGGTTTTCTACACCATCAAGAGAGAGGAATTTTAGATCTGAAGTGCTGAGGACTTACAAAAACCCATCCCATTGAGGAGAACAGGGAACACCCTCTTGTGTTTTCCTCCCAGGTGCCATTAATACAAAATTCATTCAACATATTCTTGTCTTGTCTATTGGATGCATGGAGTAAATCTTGTTTTTTTCTACTGCTTAATGTCTTCTAATGCATAGATCTAGATTTTTGTATCATTTCTCTTGATCACCTAACCGCAGATCTGAGGATATTAGCAGCCATCTTTATTGTTAGGGATGTTTGTTATGCGCAGATAAAGTGGTATTTTTTTGTATGCTTGGAATTATGATTCATACTAACAATCAGACTCCACACGAAGACATTTACCGCCGTTGTTTTTCCTCGATCTCAGACATTCAAATATCAAAACCCTAGGATTTTCCGCCTCTTTTTTTATTTTTCTCATGTTTTTTGTCCATAACCCTAACCATAAAAATTCTATCTTTCTGTGTTTTTAATTCCTATTGCATAAGAGCATGCATATTACTGAGCTGAGATGCGAATACAGTCAATAGGGCCCTGCTGTCAGTGTTGCTGTGTCATACTTTTGGCCCAAAACATGGACTGAGCTAGAAGCTGTAATATCCTTAAAAAAATCATGGTCGAGGCCAAAATGAATAAACAATTTACCTGGATCTTTTGTGGGAGTTTTTCTGAAAGTTTTATGGGTTTTTCTGGGCCTCTGTTTAGGGTTGTTTGACCTCCGTCTCCACCTGTTTTGGATTTTTACTTGTTCTGTTTTACTCAACTAAGTGGGAACCTAGCCCCCTAGGGCATCAGTACCTTCCACACTTTGTGGAAGAGTTTTAGTTGCTGCAGGTTGTCTGAAATTTTCAAAGCGTTCAACCATTTTTTAGATCTAATACCTCACCTTTAGATTCACTTTAGATCAGCTTTTAATCCATCCAAATCATCTCATTTAGCTCTTTTTGGGTTTTCCTCTAGGGTTCACTCTGTTTCCCTCCAGGAGATAGCCTTTTTCCACCTCATTTACAGCAAATTTTCCTCTGATTTGTTGTTGTTTTCTGCACCAATTTCCAGCAGATTTTGACCTTTAGATCCCTACCCCTCCCGACCTTAGATCTATTTTCTATTTTGGTGTGTTTTGACTAGTTTTTTCCTACCTACAGACTACTTGTTGAGAGGCTTGCCTCCTTGGGTTTAGATTATTGCATTATTAACTGTTTATTTACTGTTATTTTAGTTTCATATACTGTTATCTGCAGGTTTATTTTTAGTTGCACAACACACTTTTTCTTTATCTCTACAAAAATCTGGGTTTAAAAATTAAAATTTACACACTTTACACACACACCTTAAGCGAAAAAAGGCTTGGTTAACACTTCCAAGAAAAGACTCTAAAACATTGAAATCAATTGATCATGCACCTCTTCGCCCTTGTTTCGACATTGTAATCAGTTGATCCTGCACGTCCTTTCCCTTTTCGGTCTCTTTTTCCCTCGTGTCATGTTTTTGTCATCATCATTGCACCACCAAGGCGTTTATCTAGAAGACTTCTTGGCCTTAATCCTCAGTTTCTAGTAGGAATACTTACTCCTCTGCATAGGATTCGAGTTAGTCCTCCACCGAGTCTGCACTCCGACTCTTCTTCTGCTTCATTGGGTTCTCCTTCTCATTCTGCCTTCAGTTCTCCCCCTGTCACCTTCACCATGTCTGGTGCAGGACCTAATGCTGGTGGTTACCCTAGACCTCATGCTGGGAATACCACTAGTGGGACTGCAATAGAAACTACCCCTGCTGCGCCCTTGCTCCCCTTCATGGCAGGCATCAACCTTCCCAATTTTGACTAGTTGATAAATGACCCTATACACCATGACACTAGTTGGCCTGCTATGCTGACTAAGCTCCCTTTCGACATCCTTAAGTTTGAAGGCCTTCCTGGAGAAGATCCTACAAATCATGTTCGATCTTTCCACATGTGGTGTTCATCTAACTCTATTACCAAGGACTCTATCCATCTTCGGTTGTTCCAATGTATGCTTATAGGTGAAGCTTCTAAGTGGTATGTTGATCAAACCCCTTCCTCTCATACCACCTTTGTGACTCTTGCCCAGGATTTTCTGTCTTACTTCTAGCTTCCCCTTCATTATGACACTTGTACCGAACTCTTGACTTCTTTCTGTCAATCGTCTGCGACCCGCCTATCTGACCATGTCCAGGAATGGTGGAGAAGAAAGAGCCTATGTCGAGCCCCCACCTTAGAAGACCGTGTCTACATGGACTAGTTCCTTAGATCTCTCTTGCCACCTATCGGGAAAGATGTCGCATTCCACTTCCCTCAAACCAAAGAAGACACTCTCCAAATTGTGTTAAAATATAACCTGATCTACGCTCAGTCAGGTTATTTTTATACCGTTCTACCTGATCCTCCCAGACCCAGTGGTGCCAACGCACTGGGGGCATCTCACGCCACTAATGATATCATTGGAGCTCTCTCTAATCCATACGCTCAACCTCCCATGGGCTATGGCTTTCCTCAGGGGGGGCCAGCACCTCCCGCACTTTTCCCCCACCCGGTAGCACGTATCTAGGATACAGCATGCCTCCTCTTTTTTCCCAACCTCCTGTTTACCACACTGTTACCCAACCTCCTTATTCTCCGTATCCACAGCCCGGTGCTCCAGCTCCTCCATCATTAGCACCACCTTCTCCCTTACCTTCTTAACCCCTACAATAGCAGCCACCGCCCCCTCAGGGGTAGGTGTATGCACAACAGGGTGCGACTAATCCTCCTCCCTCAAAAAAGAAGAGGAAAGGCACTCAAAATAAATATGCTCTCGGTAATCCCGGGCCTAATCCTCAGAATAATTCTCCTAACACTACTAACTAGCAATAGGGCACTCAGCTCAAGCAAGACAGGCCTGTTCGCATGAACAAGCCTTGTTCTTGTTATGGTGTTTATGGTCATTAGACACATGATTGTTCTCTTTTACCATAAATGCAGTAGATGTGGGAGCCTCAAGCAACATTGTGAGGATAAAAAGCCTCCCCTTCCGTCCCTCCCAGTGTTGCACCTAGTCAACCGGTTGTGCTTACTAATCCTTTCCCTCAGCAAGGATTTGTGGCTACCCAACCACTTGAAGGTCAGGTGGCCACTCAACCTCTTCCATCTGGTACCTCCGATTACCAGATTCTCATGATGAACTCTGATCAACCTCTAAGCATAGACATAAATCTTCAAACTCGGTCCCATCAATACAACAAGCCTCCCGCTATGTCTATCCCCGAGTCGCCTCCTTCAGTCTCTACTAAGCCTCTTTTGACACCTAATTATCCCTTGTAGATCCCTCAGCCTAAAGTAGAGGTTCATACCAAGATCCCTAAAGGACCACTACGCCGAAATGTTGCTTCTAGCAAAGCTACCCATTCGTATAACACAATAGATGATTTGGCGCAATCTCCTGCTGCCATTTAAATGTTGGAACTCCTCCAGTCGTGCCCTTCACAACGGAAAGCTATATCATCTGCCATGGGTGTTGTAGATCCTTTCGATGATCGATTTATTGTCTTTGATGTTGACTGGTCAGAACATCCTCCTCTCCTTGCTTCTGTCGCTTTCCAAATCCCAGTCAAGATTCAGAATGCCAACGTTTCTCGATGCATCATTGATGAGGGGGAATCCACCTATGTGATGTCTGCTTCTGTTTGGAAGCAACTCAGATCACCTATGTTGGCTCCTTCCATGATCACTCTCTAAGCATGGGATGGCCATGCCTCCTAGCCCATTGGCTTATTCTGCAATTGTCCTATTACTCTTGCAGGCAAGACTGTTTTCGTTGACGTAGAATTCATAGATGCCCCCTTATATTACAACATTCTATTGGGTCGTAGCTACACCTATGCGATGTCTGATGTCCCATTTGTAGTTCACCGCAAGATGTTCTTCCCTCATAACGGAAAGTTAGTCACCATCAACCAGTTGACATATTACGAACCAAAGTCTCAGACCTCCCCAGAGTCCACCATCTCTTTGGTGGCCAACAAGCAAACCATCGATCCTTTAACTAGTGTCTCACATGGAGTCTAAAAAGATTCCTCATTGCTTGGTACACTCCCTGGTATTTCTCCTCCTGTCTCTGATCCCATCTCATTGAATGTTTGCATGATGCAATCATCTTGGGTTGCCCTCAAGCAGCCTGCCTCGGCTAGTCAGCAGCCTCCTCGCCCTCCGCAACCTACTCCTAGCCCTTCGATTCAGCCTTCTAGACCTCCTACTGTTGGCCCTTCAGCTGGTATTCATGAGCCTTTTTACCCTCCTGGAACAATTCCTCTAGGCCTTAACCATTTAGGAGCTGTCCCGCCTGGCCATTACCCCTCCAGTCAGATACCGTTCCTAGCTCCCCCACCAAGAGTGTATATGGCACTTGTCATGGCCACCCTCTCTCTTCCTAACCTAACCCTTGAGATTCCTATCTAGTACCTTTATCCTCCAGCCACTACCCAGCCTGGTCAACCTAAACCTTATCTTGCTTTGACTCTGGTTCAACCAGTCCCTATGACTTCTCATGCTGCTATAGTGCCTCAGCCACCTCAACATGAACCACCTCCTGTTGCGACCACTTCAGGTAAGAAGGGAAAAGTTCACAAGAAGGTAACCAAGGACAAGGCCACCCTGACAAAACTTGCCCCTCCTCAGCCGCCAAAGCATACTATTCAGTGTGCTTTGTGTGATGTTTTCAGTCATGCCACCCATACTTGTCCGGAGTTTCCTCATCTCAAGCCTATAGTTAATGTCGCGTTCCCTGATTCTACGGTCCTGGAAACCTCTGTTCCTTCCTCGACTACAGCCAAGAACCCCAAGACTATTCACACCAACCACCCCTGTGCTTTGTGTGATCTCCATGGCCATTATACCCACCTTTGTCCTGACCACGAGGACTTTCGGACCTCTCTAGTGGCAGTTCGCCAATTCGAGGCCAAGCGCAACGAGTCCACCGCTCCCTTGTTTGTACATTTTGCTTTGGAAAAACTAGAGGACATGAATGCTCCCATTTACATTCCCCCTCCTGATGTCAAGATGATGGAGCCTTCGTCCACCATTTTCTACCTATCATCATCCATGAGACCCTCGATGGAAGTCCCCTTGGAGGCTTCACCTGATGTTTTGTCTAACCTTCCTTCAGCGATCACCCTAGGCTCAACATCAGTAGATCCTTTATCTGCTTACTCTTCTATCACCCCTTGTGATGATGTGCATGTGAACCTCTCTTCTCATGATGATGAGTCAGGTAGCTTTGTTGCGTCAGGTGGTCTTTCTTCCACCAATCACCCCATCTTATATTATGATGAAGACATTATGGAAGTAGTCACCACCCCTGACTTTATCTGTCCCCCCTTACATCGAACCCATGCATTCGAACCACATACATCTTGTGGCCATTACATTGAAACCCAATGTTTGGGTAAGGGGGCACTCATATTTGAGAGGCCAGGAGAATCAATTCTCCACCACTCTCCTAGTGCATCTGGTCATGTTGACTCTAGTACCATTATTCTTCCCCATTTAGAAGAACCTCTAGAGTCCCATATCACTTCATATCACTCTCGGGATGATACCCCTCATCATTCCTTCATCTTACATCAGCAACCTAGTCCCCTAGACATTGTTGATTGACCAACCTATGGGTTTTTTAGGAGAGCACCAGTTCATTATCTCCAAATCCTAGTGACACCATGTATGCCAACCTGGAAACTTAAATTCCATTTGATTCATATATGTAGTACCAAAAGGGAATGGTAATCCTCCATTCCATTTCTCGAACTACATAACCATAACAAAAACAAATGGCACACCACATCATTAAAATGTGTTTAGATTCCCTCTTTCTAAATACATTTTGGCATGACCATAACATGCACGGGGGCACCTATGCCCCTCAACCATAAAAATCCCAGATCTCAGCCAAAAATAGCACTGAAACCCTCTTTCTCTGACAAGTCTCACTTTTCTGGTCATTTCCTGGGACTGGTCGCAGTTTTCTGCCCAGTACCTGCTACCCAAGTTGCAGAACAGACCCCAAAAAGTGCAACCTGGCCTGTTCATGAGCTCTAGGTGCCTATCTGAAATTTTGATCCCCTGGAGTGAAAGAGTATGGTTAGGTCTCTTACCTACAACTGATGGATATCAATTCCAATGGTAGGTTTTCCCACTACAATCGCCACACGATTTAGGGCCTTCTCTCCTCTCTACATTCACCACAGCTACAACTACAAATCAGTGATTTTGGAGGGAAAATGCTTTATTAAAAGAGAAAACCCTAATTTTTATTTCACCTACTATGTCCAAACCATAGCTTATTTTGATGAACCGTCTGTACCGTTGGAAAGCTCTCACCGAGCCCTCAAATGGGTATCTGTTAGTTTTTTGTGATTTGATACTTCACCAGGGTACCTTTCGTCCAAGAAGGGTCACTTCACCACTCCTCAAAATATAATTTCTTCACCTGCAACACTTGTACTTGGGGAACCACTTTTCCTTCATAATTGTCCATGCTCGTGTTGATTTTTGTCGTCATGTACTCATGTTTTTATGGTCCCCATTGGAACTTTTCTATGTGGCAGCATCATTGAATCACCCTTGTTTAGAGCATCCGAGTTGAGTCATCATCGTAGTCGTGGAGTCTATCCCAAGTCCCTTTGTGTCCCACTATAGTCCTCCATCCTTCGTTGCTTGGTTCCTCTCTCGCGTCAAACATTATGGCCTTCAGTCCTACTATCCCCTATCCCTCATGATATCGTGTCAGTCGCTGCCGGGTCATCCATGCCCTTTATGCTCTAACAAGGGAAGTCATCTGTCCGCTACTTAGTACCCCCCATTTCATCATCATCCCTGGTGTTAGTCTGTCAATCACTCTACTATTTTCTCTCATGCCTTAGTTAGGATCCCTTATTGCCTCACCTATGGCGGACCTCCTTCTATTGACATCAGATCATTCATTCCAGAAGACAGGTCTAGAGGGCAGTGTAACTTGGTTCCAGCTTCCACTCTTGTTCGGCACCTCGGATTAGGAAAAGGAACTCCTTATTTCCCTTTGACTTGATTGTTTCTTAGATCCAGCTCCTTTTTCAGCATGATCAAGATTTGTATACTTGATAGTTCAGTGATGCAGTAGCTGCTACTGGCGATTCCCGGGTGTCTGTGAGATGTTTCAGCCCTCATGAGGGGGTGGTCCTATAGGTAGCCCCCCACATGCCTGGATGACCTCTTCATTACAGCCTTTGATGCAACTCTATATATTTGATGATGTCGGCCTCAGCTGCTTGCAGCGCCTTTTTTTTTACATGTATCAGTCAGATTTTTAGAGCTCGTTCCTATTTAAAGGGGCATTTGGGCTGTATTTTTATCTCATGTACTCATATATTATTGTATAAGTCTTGGATATTATCCCAGGAATAGTATATGTGTGGGATTAATTATCATGTTTTTACCTGGCTCATGTTTATGCCAGTATGTACTATATTTTTCAATCCTTTGTTTACTGGATGCACTATTCTTTGTACTTTATCTCAACGGGCATAGGTATGACTCCCCCGCCACCTATAGCACAGGTACTCACTCATAAAAGAGTCTTTTTGCACCTGTAAGTCTCGCCTCCTTAGGGTCTATTCCTTTAGTGCTTCGATCTACCTTATATTTCTCTCTCTTTGACTTCCCATTCGATGTCTAGTGATTGAGTTCTTACAATGTACTTCGGTCATACGATTAGCTCCTAATGCTCGCACGCTGGGGGGAAATCTATTACACCATTTTTTGGTCATCTAACCTGTTACTATTAGATGGACCTAAGTACACCATGTAAGACCAATTTTACCCTAAGTAAAATTGCTTTCACTATGAAAAACAACTTAGTAAAACACCTTTATTAAGTTGTTTATGGTCTAAACAGGAAACCCCATGAGAAAATATTAAATAAATCCACATTTGTTTGATTTTACTCAAGGAATAATTAGTTAATTAGTGTTTTAATTAATATTCCTGGTCATATTTAACCCAAAACATGATAATTAATTAGATAAATTATTATTTATCTTATTATTTTCTAGGAATAATTATTTAAACCGTATTTAAATAATATTCTTTGTTAAATTTGACTAAATCACTCATAAATAGTTAAATAAATCATTATTTATTTAATTATTACTCAAACACATCCTTAAAATGATAAATAAATCATTTATTTATTTATTATTTACAAATAAAGGGATTTGGCCCAAGTCAAATTCCTTTTCCCTCCAACAAAAATAATAAAATATTCCATAAAAGTTGGATCTTGATTTGGTTAATAATATTTTAATTATGCACCAATATCTAGACTAACTCAATATTTTGTTATAAATAGAAGGTTTTTTCCATTCATTCATCACCTTTTGTTGCCTAAAGATCACTCTAGATCTATACTTTTGGTCTGACTTTGATCCACCATCATAGTCATATTTTGCTACCATTTTTGTCTAGGTTTTCTACACCATCAAGAGAGAGGAATTTTAGATCTGAAGTGCTGAGGAATTACAAGAACCCATCCCATTGAGGAGAACTAGTAACACCCTTCTGTGTTTTCCTCCAGGTGCCATTAATACAAAGTTCATTCAACATATTCTTGTCTTGTCTATTGGATGCATGGAGTAAATCTTGTTTTTTCTACTGCTTAATGTCTTTTGATGCATAGATCTAGATTTTTGCAACATTTATCTTAGTCACCTAACTGTATATCTAATGATATTAGCAACCATATTTGTTTTTAGGGCTATTTGTTATGCACAGCTAAAGTGGTATTTTTTTCGTACACTTGGAATTAAGATTCATACTAACAAAGTGAAACTATCCATAACCCATAGAACAATAAAATTAGAGATAAGGGGCTTGGTCCGTCTCAACCAGACCCTCTAAATCTATTTCCTTTATTTTCCAACTACCCAGAACTTGTTGTAGGCCCTCTTTAGAAAGGAGGTATGCTGCTTCGTTCTGCTCCCTATAAATGTAACAAACAGAAATGTAAGTAAAATATTTTTTTAAGAACCATATTTCTTCAAGGATTGGAATTAAGAGATAGCTTTGGCACATAAATTATTTATTGAACCAATTGAAAATGTTCAAGGAATCCCAAAATATTTGAACTGAATAAATGCCCAACTACATCAGCCAACACAGAAGCAGGTGGAGTGCTTTAAGTTTGGCGAATATTTCATTCATTTTCTTAAGAGTAATTTTCAAATAAATTTCTTTTCTTAGAGTAAAAAATAACATTTCTTTTTATTCCTTCTTAATATTAGTTTTTGATCATTAAATCTCTTTTAGATTTAGTTATTTCTTAGCATTCAAGATTTCATTTAAAGCTTATATTTATTTCCATAGATTAGATTTTAAATTTAACATTAGACATAAAATGCAAACCCCCAAAAACAATATATAAAACTACACAACGAAGTAAGAAAGAAGGGCATCTAGCATATATAGTGCACCACACTTCATAATATTACCAACTCTGGTTGATAATTTATGATAGAAATTTAAGACATTAAATTGACTAAATAGGGACTGTAGATTTGTAACCTGCACATTACAATCAAACTGTTTGGGAGCATGTGCATTGGGCATAGGTTATTGCCCACATTTCATAAAAATAATAAATCCATACATAAATTAAAGTCTAATATAATTGTAAATTATATTCTAAATGCATTATAATCTATATGGGAACATGAGATGAGTGATAATAACATGCAAAAATAATATGCAATGCTAGCATACAATGCTTGAGCTAAGTACGATCATACAACCAATGTAACCAATATGTTATTAGATTGATAGAAAAAAACTATTTTATGAGTCATTATGAGATAGGGAAAATAAATATCACCTCCTCCTTTACAATATTTGCATGATGAATCACAAGGGTGGCAAGTGGGTGTTGTAGTGCATTCGAAGCATGGGTGGACGAAATGCACTGTGCTTGATAGGGGAGGCTCCTTTCCTATAAGCAAGTAACAGGTCAATTAGTTTGTTAGATTATTATTAGAACAACATAACATGTAGTAAACTAAGTAAAGAACATAGTGTTAGGGTCCTATATTTTATAGGATCTCAAGGTGATTGAGTATGTCATATTTGTAAGTTTACATTGTAAATTATTTTCATTTTGCAAATGATTTCCAGAAAAATAAATAAATAAATCCATATCTATATATATATATATATATATATATATATATATATATATATATATATATATATATATATAAAGAAAATCAAAAGAGTGTATGACAAAAAAAAATGAATATAATAAAGAATTAAAAAAGAAGAAAATTGCAAAATAATAAAAGTAAATAAATCCCCGCAAAAGAAAAAGAGAAATAATAATGAAAGTGTTGCAAATGTAGATGCCACTATTTTTAAATTAGTTTCCTTTATGTTAAAATTTGAATAAGATTGTGTGCAGCTTGTCTAAAATTCCACAATGACTAGATTTTGTTCCAATCATACACCTTAATCATGATGGAACAATTGCAAATTTGATTTCAAATAGGTTAGTGAATAAATATTTTCCAAATAGTTTAATCTTTATAGATCAGTAGTTAGGTAGAAAAAGAGATTGATTCAACAGTTTAATCTGAATCAATAGGAGGACTAAGTGATGGATTAGGCTAGAATGTTATAAAAAAGAAATATATGTGGGTTTGCTAGCTCAAATGCACCCTAAACAGAGGAGATAAAAATGTTAGCTTAAAAAAAAAAATTGTAAAGGAAATGGTAGGTAGAAATCACATAATGGCTTTGAGAAGCATGAAAAATATTTATCTAAATTGTTTAAAATCATAAAATTATTTCATGCACTAATGAGGAAGAGGAATAAAATTTTATCATAAAGTCAAAAGGTTTGGCATATCAATATCATAATCTACCACATTAACCCCCAATCCTAAGTTTTTCCTTTGCATAAGCCCCCCACTACCCTAAAAAATATCCCATCTGACCCCACCACATGCTGATTAACCCCCCTCCATCTTTCACATCATCCTCTCCCCGCACTTTTCATCCAATAGCCAATATTATTTTTCACCCCCCCCTCTCCATCTAAACTTTAACATCAGGGTTTGGGGGGGGGGGAAGAGAATACGAAATGGGCGGTTTCAACTTTTGGTTTCAACTTTTTGGCGCATGATAATGTGTCTCTTCCACATGATTTTGCATCCCCCCCCCCCCACCCCCCCGGCTGAAATTTCTTACCATTTCACTACCCCTCTGAAAAGCAATTTCCCTGATGTATCAAAACCACTGATATGTCCGTTGAACACCAGTCCCATCATGCCACCTGGACCCACCTATTTCCAAATCAAACACCTTCCCATGGTAATAACCTTTGCTAATTAAATTTTTCCCTAACCGTTAAACCAACGGACCCGTGCTACCATTCCTGTATAAATTCATGGTTAATTGATTTGTGATCCTTTTTCCCCATTACATATTTTTTCTCGGCCATTACCTCCATTTTTTTTAAACAGAAACCCTCATTCATTACGAAACCAGAGTTTACCATGGCCCCCAAGAAGTAAACCCAGGTGGAAACTGTAAATCCACTCCTTTGTCCCTCAATTTACCTGGATCACATTCCTCTGGCCAATAGGGATTACAAAATTCATGAAACACTATGCGAGCTAGAATTATTCGAGATGTATTGTTCGCTTGAAGACAAATTCCTTGATAAAAATGATGACATTGGAATGTGAATTCCAATTTGCCCCATTATATATTTCCCTACACCCATATTTCCCCTGAATTCATCAGGAAATTCCAAGCTTATTATGAACCTAATCAAAGAGCCATTATTGCACCTACTGGATATATTCTAGTCACCGTAAATGCCCAAACTATAGATCAAATGATGTAGGCCCCTATTACATATAATGCCACTCTTTTTTCCTAAGAAACACTCATTGAACTATATCCTAAGCTATTCTTTACAAAGAGGGTTAAAACCCTTGAGATTTTTATGGCTGAAGATGCTCAGCTCCCTAAGAAAAACCCTCCCTATCCATCTTCCATGTTCCCTGAGAGAACTAAGCAGATTAGTATTTTTATCTCCTAACTCCTTTTTCATTACTTCGATAAATGGGTAGATGAGGCTATTATAGGTTTCCTGTCCATTTTTTCTATAGATTCCAAGCCTTTATGTCCTATTCAACTTCATCCAATTCCTTGTAGATTCCATTCATGAACAATTTGTTAAATTCCACATTGAGGAGGTGTCTAAAAATACCTCAATTCTAGTATATTTGTTTCTATATTTTCAGGGAGACAGGTTCAATTTTTCATTACAGAAGATGGATGAAGAAGGGCACCAACAATTTGTAATTTTATGGACATCACTAGTGATGAAGGAGTAAAAATAATATTCATACAAATAGTTCATAGAACTGTTTGTACATCCAGCACTTAGTCTTCTCAACAACAATTCATAGCCAAGGATAAGTGAAGAAATCAGGAATTTCTTGCAATTGTCAGATCAAATTAAGACAGGAGATTGATACCTTTACCAAAATTACACAGAGCTAAGGATTTATGGATGTGAGCTTGCTCCATATAAGCTCCCAAAATTCCTCCCAATGAGGATTTTTTCCCTTGACTACATCAGGAAAATGCTTAATGTCTATGATGTACATTTTGTGTCTAAAAATAAAAAGCCTCAATTTAGAATTAAAACAAAAATAGGACCTTTTATTTGTAACATTAGAACAACAGGGGAGGAAGCAGACAGATTATTGAAATAGATGTAATTCAGCCTCAGTTTCACATGGTCATATGATCCTTTTGGTGTTATCTCCAAACTAAGGGTAGAGAACAAATCTATACCTTATATTCACACTCATAAACTAGAAATTGAAATATACATGAATCGGATTGAATGGATTGAGAATACTCTACAAGAGGCTGAGGAGAAAGTGGTGTCAACTTCAGTATCATAGACTCCTATCCCACAGAAGAAAACAAGAAAAAGGATCAGAGAACAGGAGTCTCCTTCAATGACAGAAACTTCTAGTAAATAATTCACAATCATGTACAGGAAAAGGACTAAAATTAACCCCAAGGTTAATCTAGATAAAGACTCAGAGCAAGAAGTAATAATCCTAAACAAAGATACACCTACTTCCTCAGAAGTATGGGGTAAAACCACACTCTCTCCTACCACTTCTACTGCTTCTCAAGATCAGCAAAAGGCCATTCAAACCAGCACGGGTGTTACAGGGGAGAATGAGAAGACTATTTTTTATACTTTCAAGGAGATTAAATTAAAAAGTTAAGTTTTGAAGACCAGTACATATAATTAGTTCTAGAAGCAGACTTCCAGCTCCCAGAGTAGGTTGTTGTCAGCCTTTGATTTAGAGAAAAGAAAAATGCAGATGGCCTTTCTCCAAGAAAAAATTCCTCATCCTAAGACCTCAGCTGATTATAAAAAGACTACATTTGAGTTTGATGTTAAAGAAATACATCCCATTGATCAAATGAAGATGCATAAGCAGACAGGTGAAATGATTTCATCTACACTTACTAACACTGCTATGATTTTTTCCCAATTGCAGGTTTCTTTAGCTAATATCCAATCATAGCTCAAAATGGAGAAGGTATCTTCTATGGCTAAGGATTCCAGGATTAAGTCTTTGGAAGACTTAGTAATTAGAACAAGATATGATCCCTCCAATATCAGAGTTTCAAAAGAGGTGATTAAAAATAAAAATGATGACAATGCAGCATTAATAAAGCAGCTAAAGTTTCCAGCTACAAAGGACCCTTTGGCTAAATATATTGAAGGGACAGAATCACAGAAATCACAGAAAACATATATGATGAAACTCATCATGGAGTAGAATGCTCAGCTAAGGCAGATGGAAGCTGAGATGGAAAAGGTGATAAATGAGAAAGAGCAGGATGTCAAGTCATCAGTATTTCCTTTAGAAGTTGTACCTCTTACCATTATTCCTATAGAACTCCTTCTACATCAAGTGCATCGGATGGAGCTGAACATCTCACTAAAGCAATTCAGAACTTATCAATACAGATAGAGGAAATAAAGAAGCTATAGGACCAGGTAAAATTATTACGAAATTAGTATTCAAGGAGTGATAGTTCACATGCAGCTAAAGCCCAAAGAGCACAGAGGCTAATTGAAATATTACATAAGTCTAATAGGGAGTCTACCATTGGAAATGCCTTGGGCCAAGTTAAAGAAATAATTTGGATTGATATTATGGAGTCTATCAATGAAATTTGGCCTTGCATACAGATCATATTTGAGCATAAGGAGCTGATAGAGAAGGAAAATGATGCCATTACAAAAATCAAAGAAGAACTTGGAGATAAGCTAACCACTGCTAACAATATTATTAAGTTCTTAAATTCTAAGAACAAATATGAGCTTGAGGATTTAGGAGTGGGTGACAAAACTGAAACAATATTGGATGTAAAAAAGTTTCTTACAAAAAGAAACCTTATTGTATAGTTGGAGGAAAAATGTCAGAGCTTGGAGATAGTTGTAAACAAGTTTTTCAGCAGGCTTGAAACTTTAACTCAGAAAGGTCTTCCTTCCCTTTCTGTAATCAATGACAAACTGATGCATAATCCAAATTATGCTCACAAGTTGTAGGAGATTTCCAGAGATACATCCAAGTTTTCAAACATCAAAGGCACAATGATAAGGAAAGCATTCTTGGAGGCATTACGACATGAAATCTTCATCCAGTATGATATAAACCACATCTTTGTGGTAAAGCCAAATTTTTCTAAATATAACAAGGTGGATGAAATCTATAGGAAAGTCATAAAATTAACTATCCCAGATGAAGAGCGATGGGATAAGTTAACAAAGTTTCGAGAGTAAAGGTAATAAAGAGCAATAAATTGAAACCAACTCACAAGACAACATTGCAGCCAGCTCACAGGACAACATTACAACCAGCATAGCCTACTAGTAGGCATACTCATCAACAAATTCCTGAAAAATAGTTCCATAGAGCCATATCACCTTCATCGAACCTATTTTTTGTAACATATTAGAGTTTATTGTTAGATTTAGGCTAATAATACACTGTCTATTGAGACAACATTTATTGTAAACGGTTTTGTAAATTTCATTATAAACTTCGTTGTTTGAAGTATTAGAGGTTGATTTCTGAAAATATTTTTTCCTATTGCACTAGTGTAAAACTCAAGTTTTTTCTTGGAGCATCAATAATACAAGGACTTCTTTCAAGATTCATGCGGTGCATTTACTGGTGAAGTGTTTCTATTGTTTCTATCTTTTCTCACTGTTATTTCCTTTCTCTGTTTATTAGAATTCTTAATTGTAAAACAAAAAGTGTGATGAATAGGTCATATTAAATTAAACACCTTATTCTGGTTTCTTTTACAATTTAAATTTTCTCTACTTGAAGTTAGATTGAAAAATGCATAAATTATTTTCAGTCTCAATCGATATTCACATTTCTATCATATTCATTATTCATATAAAATCTCAAAGAATCCAGTAAATGCCACATAGCTTGCCCTATTTCAACTCTTTTAAAAATTGATGAAAAAATCTAGTTTTATATTTTGACTCCATTGCCCAATGGGTAGATATATATTTAATCAACCAAAATAAATCAAAATCAAACAATTACCAAGAACAATCATAACTATCCTAATATCAATTCCAAACAAAGTTAGATCTTTAAGAGAGACCCCTCTCTCAAGCTGGCAAGGCTAGATCCCAGCTTCCAAAGTGGTTTTGATGTTGTCTTTCTGTGATTTATTCTCCCAATCGTATAAATTACAAAACCACAACATAGTGGCAACCATCCTGAGGAAGAATTGGAAAAAATGTACTTTATTTCGAATTCATAACCTGGTTAAAACATTGTATGATAAGCATATTTTAAGAATGGTTTTATTTTCAAACAATGTAAATAAAAAGTGTGTGTGTGCGTTTAGATTATAACTCTGGCTCCTAAAATATCCTATATCGGAGATCATCCAGATCCAAAACCTGCAGAAATTGTAGATGACCCTGAGAAAATACTGAAAATAAAAAGCTTAGCTGAAATCCAAGGAATTTCTAGTCCTCCTCAGAGAGCATATTCACTCCCAAAAGACTTTGTAGCCCTGCAATACATTGAGTTTGATTTACCCTTTGAAAAAAGCCTATTTAGAACAATATCAACCAATTTGGCAGACCACATAGTAGTAGATCAAGCTACTTTGAGAAGAAACTCAACCAAAGCCCAATATTCTCCTGCTGACATAGACATTCAAATCCTTCAATATTTTGAAAAATTACAAGGTTTAGTCTCAATATTAGACCTTTCTATTCATGAAGCTTATGTCCAACATTATGTTTAATTTTTTCTTTAAATTCTTATGTTGAATCACTCACCTCATCACGATCTGTGCATCCTAAATCAGCAAGTCCTACCCCTTCTGTAGTCTCCACAACTACTCTGGTACTTTCCCACAAATTAGTAAGCTCTACTCCTTTAGTTTCCCAAACCACTCCATTTTTGTCTCATCAAGAAACTCAAACTCATTTTTCTTCCCAATCCTCAAATACAATCCAACCTTCATCTCCATCAAATCCCTAAGTTTCAACTTAGCCTTTGCCTTTTGTTCAGCCTCCACCTTTTCCCAGCAAACCCATCATATTGTTCATCCTCAAGCTCCTTTGGAAAACATGCCACAGGATTATCAAACAAGAATCCCACAGTTTGATAGCACTAGACCTATCACTACCCAACAACATGTATATAGGATGAATGACAGTTTTGATCTTCAGGGGGTAGATGAGGAGAGTGTAAAACTAAGGTTGTTTGCACAAATTCTTACGAGAGAGGTGAGAAAATGGTTTAAAGAATTACCTGCTGCTAGTATTCACAATTTTCTTGAATTTGATCAAAAATTTCTTACTGGGTGGGAAATTAAGAAAAACCCTCTTCAGATTCTATCTGAATATGAAAGCACTAGGAGAGGGCCAGAAGAGAGTGTACAAGACTATTTCACTATATTCAACAGTGTGTATAACACAATCCCTACTAATATTAAACCACCATAAGGCTTAGCCTTGGTCAAATTTCCAAATTGTTTTGAGGTAGACATGGCTTACCAGCTTAGGGAAATAAATTCATCCAAATTAGAGGAGATGCAAAGGGATGTAGTAAGTGTGGAAGAAAATATGTTAGCCAAGAGAGCTAGACTTAGGAGTGAGAGAAGAGTGACCATAAAAGAGGAACCATATACTTCTTATGTTGATACTAAAATTGATTCTTTAGTTAGAACAATAGAAAGAATGATGGAAAGGATTAATTTAAATGAGAGAGCTACACCTAGGGAAAATCAGCTTGCACCTCAAAATTTAAATCAAAACATTAGAAGGAATCCTCCTCAGATCAAACAAAGAGAACAGAGGGGTCCTAATTAGAAAATTAGACCTCCTTTTTAGGAGAACTATGCTGATGAAGATGGAGAAATAGTGGAAGAAGTAGAAGACAATCTTATAAATCTAATGGGTATTAATGATGATGAAATTGTCTTTCTCACTCGAGAAGAACAAGATTTGTTTCAATTATCCCAAAATGAACTTGATTCTGAGGAATTGGATGACTATAAGCAGGGATTTGAAAATGATATCATGGAAATCCATAGACAGTACAATCTTAGGAGAAGGGAAACTTCAGATACTCCAAACAAAAATACTAATGAAAACTCTGTCAAGAAAACTACTAACACCACCTCAAAGAAAACTCAAAAACTATTTCTAAGAAAACTCCTGATAGTTCTAGCAAAAAGACAGTTGACCTTCTTGCTAAAAATATTGTTGAGAATCCTTCCAAAACTACTCAAAAAAACATTCCTACTACCAGTCAACAAAAATAACATGTATCAAAAGAGATTCTTGATAAATCTGACTTTCTAAACTTAAATAAATTTCAAACATCATTCAATATTGAAAATGAACTTGCAAAGATGAAAAATTATATCCCTTTAACTGAGTTAATGAATAAAAATCTGTATAGAACTCAAGTTTTGAAAGCTTTGAACATAGGAGAAAATAATAATACTCTTAATTTGAATGATGATCAACCTAAAATATTGTTTGGTCCAAAGTTAGATGGTAAACCACAAAAAGGAGGAGTCCCTCCATTCTATGTGAGTCTCAATGTGCAAGAAAAAATTCTTCACAATGCAATGTTAGATTCGGGTTCCTCACATAATTTGATGCCAAAAGTTGTCATGGAGAAACTTGATCTTGACATTTCTAGGCCCTACAAAGACTTGTATTCACTTGATTCAAGAAAAGTAATATGTTTAGGTCTCATAAAGGATCTATGTGTCACTTTGGCCCAAATCCCGGCTAAGAGTCTAGTAATGGACATAGTAGTGGTGGATATTCCCCCAAAGTATGGCATGTTGTTGTCACGCTCTTGGGGAGAAAAACTACAAGGTACCCTCCAAATGGATATGACCTATGCCACTATCCCAATGTTTGGTCAAAACAGAAGATTGTATAGGGAAACCTTAATGAAATACATGGTTCGTAGTTAGGAGAAGCCACATAATTACCCCCTTTACTATGTTCACTCTTATTTAGACTCCTTCATTCTATATAACGATGGAGATATTGATGCTCAGGTCACCAGTGTTGAAAATAAAATCTATTAAACACATGAAAATAAAACTCAGACTATACAACAAAACATTTAAATCGAACCCTTTTGGAATATGAGTTTTGATGGTTCTTGTAGTAGAGCAGGGTCAAGAGCAGGTGTGTGGGTTTCAAATGCAGGAAATAATCGCTCAGAAGGTCATTCATACAAACTAAATTTTCAATGTACCAACAACATAGAAGAATATGAATCACTTATTTTGGGCTTGCAATTATTGAATAAATTAGGTGCTAAAAGAATTTCTATTCATGGATATTTTGAATTGATAATTAAACAAATTAAAGGAGAATATGTTGAAAAACATCCTAGATTGAGAGCATACAAAAATGTTGTGCTTGATTTTTTACACACTTTTGACGAATATGATCTTGTTGTTATACCTAGAAATCATAATTTCCTTGCTAATGTTATGGCTTTTTCAGCTAGCACATGCATAATGCCTCATCCCAACAGAAAATACATAGTGAAATTTAAAGACCCTCCAGTTGTACCAGACAACATGAGGTATTGGCATGTTTTTGAAAATGATAAGAAAATAGAAAATTTTATGCAGTCCAAATATGAGTGTAAGGAAAATAACATCAATTTAGATGGTCAAACAGATAATCAAATAGTTGTGTATAATAATGCAGGAAAATAGTTTGATGAATTAGGTGTAAATACCCTGTAGATAAAGTTCTGCATAAATTAGAATTGCGTGAAATTGATCCAAAAAAAGAAGAATTTGAATTACTTTAGCTTAAATATAATTCTTTTCCAAGAGGTTTAGTTCCATTAGAAGAACTTTTTATTTTAATGATGTAGCAAAAAGGCCAAAAATATATCGCACAGGGGCAGATATAGAAGAATGAAATATAGGTAGTGAACAAAATCATAAAATCATAAAAATTTCAAATCACTACCTATTGTCAGAAAACAAGAATACATATCTTTATTCAAGAAGTTTATTGATGTCTTTTCTTGGAGCTATAAGGATCTTAAAGCATATGATACTAGTATCATACAACACAAAATCCCAATCAAGGAAGACCAAAAGCCATTTAAACAAAAGCTCCATAGAATAAATCCTTTTCTGATGCCCTTGATTGAGAAAGAGGTAAAAAAGATGTACGATGCTAAATTTATTGTTCCTCTCAGATACTCTAAATGGGTATCAAATATGGTAGCTACAAGAGAAATTCGATTGTGTATTGATTTTAGAAATCTTACCAAGGTTTCTTTGAAAGACAACTACCCTTTGCCCAAAATGGATCATATATTACAAAAGGTAGTAGGGTCAAGTAGGATATCCTTTTTAGATGGTTTCTTAGGTTATAACCAAGTCCTAGTACATCTTGATGATCAGGATAAAACAACTTTCACTACTCCTTGGGGAACCTTCATGTATATGAAGATGCCCTTTGGGTCAATGAATGTTGGGGCTACGTTTCAAAGAGAAATGGATATTTCCTTTGTTGATGAGATTGGCCATTTTATTGTGATTTATCTTGATGACATTATTGTATATTCAAAGTATGATGAAGAACATTTGAGACATTTAAGAAGAGTGTTTGAAAAGTGTAGAAGGTATGATATCTCATTAAATCCCAAGAAAACATTGTTTGGCCTGGAAGAAGGTAAGCTTATTGGTCATATTATTTCAAATGATGGAATTAAAATTGATCCTAGTAGGATTGAATCAATATTAAAAATCAGTCACCTTAGGAATATCAAATAACTTCAGTCTTTAATTGGAAAAATTAATTTCCTTAGGAGATATGTTCCTAATCTTGCAGAGCTTCTTAGAAATATAACAAACATGCTTAAAAAGGATTCAGAAATCAAATGGAGTATTGAGGATAGACAAACCTTTGATTTAGTTAAACATGCATTAACAACAGCACTAATGTTTATTATTCTCTATATCACCAAATATTTTATTATCTTTTATTTTTCTTCTAAACGCACTATTGTAGTTGTTTTATTGTAGAAAATGAAGAGGGATTTTAACATCCTATTGCATTTTTTAGTAAAACTTTAAGAGATGCATCTTTGAAATATAATATCATGGAAAAACAAGCCTTTGCATTAGTTAAAGAAATAAAATATTTTAGAGTATATATTTTGCATTCACATATTATTGCATATGTACCTAATTCAGTTGTAAAGGACATTTTGACACAAAATGGACCAGATGGCAAAAGAGGGAAATGGATTGTTGTCATCCTTGAATATGACTTAGAAATCAAACCAACTAAGTTGATCAAAGGACAAGGACTCACTAAATTTATGGCGGAGTCTAATTTTTATGCATTAGATATTAACTTTGTTGTAGTATTGGATGATTAAGAGGAACATACAACTCCATAGATTGATGAAACATTTTTGAACTCACCCTAGTATGCAGACTTGTTGTATGTTTTATTCAATTTAAATGCTCCTTTTGGTCTAACAAAATCAAAGGAAATATTTATAAAATTAAAAGCAGTTGAGTTTTGTATCATTGAAGATGTGCTATATTGGAAATATGTTGGTGGCATTTTACTTAAGTGCCTTTTGAAAGATGATGCAGAGAAAATCATGCAAGAGTTCCATGAAGGTGATTGTGGTGGCCACCTATATTGGAAAACCACTGCTAATAAAAACCTTAGGGTTGGTTTGTACTGGCCTAACTTATTCCCTGACATTCACAAGAAGATAACTTCATGCCATAAATGCCATATTTTTTAAGGAAAAAGAAAAATATTACCCCTGTCATTAAAGCCTATATTAGTTGAGAGTCCTTTTCAGCAATGGGGGTTGGATTTCATTGGTGAAACTCATCCTCCTTCCTCTGGCCCACATAAGTGGATTCTGATAGCCACAGATTACTATACCAAATGGATAGAGGCCACCCCTTCCAGATCTGCTACTGATGCTATCATTATTTGATTTCTTGATACCAATATCCTTTCTAGATTTGGTTGTCCCAGAAAAAATATTACTGATAATGCAGTAGGTTTCAAATCCAATAAAATGATTGAATTTTGTAACAAATACCACATTACTTTGGGATATTCAACAGTCTATTACCCTCAAGGTAATGGATTGGTTGAATAGTCAAATAAAATTCTGGTAAATATCATTAAAAAAATTTTGGAAGACAATAAGAAATCTTGGCACAACAAGTTGGTCCATGCACTTTGGGCTGACAGACTTACTATAAATAAATCAATTGATATCTCACCATACCAGTTGGTGTATGGAATGGATGCTCTGTTTCCATCATCATTAGGAGTACTAGTCATGAATCTAATACAAGAAATACAAGTTGAGCCACATGATTTACAGAGAAGAATCAATCAAACAATTCAATTGTAGTATTCAAGGGAGGAGGACTACAACAAAACTCAAGTAATTTAGGAAAATGTCAAAAATATTTTTGACAGAAGGACTAAAGAAGATGGTTTTAACATTGGAGACAAATTTCTAAGGTGGTATTCCAGGAGAGAAGACAAAGGTAAACATGGTAAACTTGATAACCTTTGGAAAGGGCCATACATAATTCATGCTTTCAGGGGAAATAATAGATTCTTCCTCAAAGGCTTGGATGGAGCATAATTACCTGGTGTTCCTGTCAATGGCAGTATGTTGAAGCACTACTTTTCTTAGCATAAAGATTTTTATTTACATCATTATACATATCACAATCTATATTGATTTGATTAAATAACTGGTTGATCAGAGTTGAAGCATGCAGACTCAGGCCCTAAGCCCTGATTGAAAAGCTATCATAAGTATCTTAAAAGAAAAATAAATCAGATGCAGACATTACAGACTTTGGATACTCAAGGCTACTGATCATATGTTCTTGACACTTAACATGAAGAAGTGCCATCCCCATCTGGAGCCACTGTTAGGGTCCTATATTTTATAGGATCTCAAGGTGATTGAGTATGTCATTATTTATAAGTTTACATTGTAAATTACTTTTAGTTTGCAAATTATTTCCAAAAAAAAAAGTATATATAAAAATAAAATCAAAAGAGGGTATGCCAGAAAGAAAATGAATATAAAGAAAAATTCAAAAAGGATAAAAGTGAATAAAGCCCCACAAAAGAAAAAGAGAAATAATACTAAAAATGTTGCAAATGTAAATGCCACCACTGTTAAATTAGTTTCCTTAATGTTAAAATTTGAATAATATTGTGTGAAACTTGTCTAAAATGCCACAATGACTAGATTTTGTTCCAATCATGCAACTTAATCATGATGGAACAATTGTAAATTTCATGTCAAATAGAATAAATATTTTTCAAACAATTTAATCTTGACAAATCAATAGTTAGGTAGAAAATTAGATTGATTCAACAGTTTAATCTAAATCAATAGGAGGAATAAGTGATAGAGTAGGTTATGTTGGTATCCTATAAATCATAGGATATAAAGGTGATTGGATATTTCATCTTCTCTACAATTTCATATTGAAAAGTTTTTGAATATTCAAATGATTTCCAACAAAAAAGATATAAAAAAGAAAATAAAAGAGGGTACAAAAATAGAAAAAAGAAAAAGAGGAAAAAGAAAGAAAAACCCCAAAAAATAAATAACACTAAAAGTGCTGCAAATTAAAATGACACTACTCATTAGATAGGTTTGTTCAATCATACAGTTTAATCATGATTGGAGAATTTTCAATTTCTGTTGATAGGTTAGAAAATAAAGATGTACCAAACTGTTTAATCTTGGCATATCAATAGATAGGTAGAAAATGAAATTGGCACAATAGTTTAAACTGAGTCAATGGCTGAAATAAGGATAGGTGTTAGGTTAGAAATTTAACAGAAAAATATGATTGACGGTATGAAAGCCCAAATGCACCCTACAAAAAGAAGAAAAAATGTTAGATGAGTAGTTTGGGTAGGCAGACAGGTTAAGGAGAAAATATGGAAGGAAAAATATGAATTTCATCAGTGTATCAAAATTTCATTTTTCCTATGGTGGAAGAAGAAAAATCAAAATAAAAGGGTATTTATACTCTAAAGTTCGGAAAAAGGTTATTCTACAAAGTTAGGGACTTTATGTTATGATTCTTATCTTAAGTCTTGACGACATTAATTTTCCTTTTATATCAACCCCACTCATATTTTCCTTATCATAAGTTCATACATTACACCTCTCCCTGCATACATATCCCAACCCCACCATCACATCATGCATCACATCCATTTTTAAACATCTCGCAACTCCCCACCATCTCCTCTCATCGCTACACATTCGAAGGCCCACATTATTTACCTTCACCTCCTAACTTTTAATAACTAAATAAATGAGCGATACTACCATGTTGATTATGTTAATGGTCGTCACTTACAGCACTTGCACCTTTACCATACCATCATCAAGAATCAACCTTCTAAAAATCGCTCATTGCTCACTAAATCGCCATTTTGAGTGAGAATGTTGCTGTGATTCGTCTATTTACCACTTACCATATCAGCATTCATTTAACAACAAGCCCGTTGAAATAAAATGGTTGCCATATCTGTTCAACCCATTCCCAACGAATGGTCTCCTAATCACAATTTAAACTTAAATTCATATGCTTGAAGCAAAGTTTAATTTGTTGATTTTGTTGAGTTATTGAAGGTATTGGATTTGCAGATATTTATAAGAGATTTACAGATAAACCATAATTAACCATCACAGTAGAAGCTATTTTTTCAAAAGAATTATCAACTTCTTCTAATTTATTTTTGTTTTTGCTTTTCAACCTAATTGACGAATCGTTCTTTATTAATTCATCCCATTTCATATTTCCACAAAGAGAGCATCTAAAGAACAATCATGCTTCCAAGAACATGAGTTTAACCCTATGGTTCACCTTTAATATAACTTAGATTTATCGTTAAATGAGATTAAACCATAGAGACCCGCATTTTACTTATTCGATGTACTGCTATTTTAGTGATAAATTTTGAAGGTCGAAGGATAGTGATTATGGGAGATCAAATTACCTTTTTACATCTTTCCCAAAACCCATATTTTCCCATAGTTCATCAGAAAATGTCAATTATGTTATGACATCAACCAGAGAGCCATAGTTAATCCAACAGGAAAAAAATTGTTTTCTATTGATGCCCAATCTATCCAAAGCATGATGCAAGCCCCCATTGTTGAGAACACCATTCCGTTTTCATATGTGACCCTTAGAGAGTTATACCAGAAGATGGATTTTACCAACAGGGCTAAAACCTTGGAGTTTTTCATGGCTACCCAATGCCCCAATTCCTACCAAGAATCCACCCTATCCTTCACCTATCTTTCCTGATAGGACCCAACACATTGTTATTGTTTTATCTTATTTATTAGTGCATCACACTGATCAGTGGGTAGATTAAGCCATGATTGTTTTTTTGTATATTCTTTCCTCAGATGCCAAGCCCATATTCATGTTCAACTATGCCCAGTATCGTGTTGATGTTATTCATGAACAGTTCTTAAAGTTTCAAACAGAAGAAGTTTTCAAATACACCTCTATATTGGTTTACATGTTTCTCTATTTTCAATCCAACAAGTTTTAGTTTGATATGATGAATTTGAATGATGATTCTCAGCCCCAATCAGTAATTTTCTGGACTACTTTATTGATGAAGGAGAAAAATAATTACTCCTAAAAAATCTTTGTAGAATTATTTGTACATCCAACAATCAGTGCACTCAGCAGTGCCACAGACCCAAGGATTAGTTAGAAAATCAAGAAGGTGATGCAGTTGACATATCATATTAGAATAGCATATTGGTACCTCTACCAAAACTACACAGATATCATAGTTTATGGAAGTGAATTGGCCCCATAAAAATTTCCCAAGTACCTCTCTATGAGAATATTTTCACTTGAATATTTCAAACAAATGATAAATGTAGATGAGGTGCATTTTGTCTCAGCAAAGAAAAATTCCCAATTCAGGATCAAATCCCATATTGGTCCATTCATTTGCAATAGCAGAGTAGCGGGGGAGGAGGTAGCTAGAATATTGAAGGAGATGAAATTTACTCATAGCTTCACTTGGTCATATGATCCCATGGGAATCATCTCTAAGAAGAGGGTGTAGAGTAAGTCCACACCATACATGCATACCCACAGATTAGAGATATAAAATTGCATGAATCAAGAAGAATGGGTAGCCAACACACTCCAGGAGGCAGAATATCAAGTCATTTATACTTCAGGAATATAAACACCAACTCCACAAGAAAATAAAGTTGTAGGAGAAATTGATGATAAAGGAAAAGAACCAAATAAGGAAACAGGAAGCAAAAGGACAAGAGATTACCAAACAGACATGGATATTGATACATCCACCCAGGAGTTCAAGATGAAATATAGAAAAGGACCCAAATTCCACATAGACATTGACCAAGGAAGTGAGAAATATCAACAAACTATTATCACAATCAGAGACTCACCAAGCTCCTCTCCAGTAGGTGGCCAATCAGTTTTCTCAACATCTTCTTCCACCATTCCTTTCCAACAGCATAATGTGCAGACTCCAACATCTTCTACCGTTGTAGGCCAAAAGGAGGATGACATATATGATACATTTAAAGAGATCAAAAGAAGAAATAAGGTACTTAAAACCATCACTTATAATTATTTTTGGAAACAAACAAGTAGCTCCCAAAGTAGGCTTCTGTCAACATTTGACTCTGAAAAGGGAAGAATGAAGATGGCCTTCTCAAAAGCACAAATTCCCGAGTCCAAAACTGCAGCAGACTACAAAAATACCTCTTTTAAGTTTGATGTGAAGCATATTCATCCAATATACCAAATGGAGATGAATAAGCAGACATGAGAAATTATCTCCTCCACGTTAACCAGTACAGCCATGATTCTCTCAAAGTTGCAGGTTACATTGTCCAACACACAGTCATAGTTGAAAATGGAAAATATTTCTTCCATGTCCAAGACACAAGGATTAAATCCCTAGAGGATTTACTAGTGCAAATTGGGTACAATCCATCAAACCTTGCAGTCGCAGAAGCACTTGTGAATTAGAAGATTGCAAACATAGTTGCTTTGAGGAGGCAGCTCAAGATACCAGCAACATAAGATCCTCTAACTAAGGAGATAGAGGAAAATGAGACACAAAAGGCATAAATGATGCAATTGGTCATTGAACTTGCAGCGTAGATCAATAAAATGGAGAATTAGATGGAGAAAATGGTAAAAGAAAGACAGAAAGTAGTAAGAGATGCATTGAAAGAAGTAGCAAAAGAAGCAACCAAGGCCATGATTCCACTGCAAGCAGTCCCTCTTGTTGTTATTCATTCAGAAACTTCTACAGCTACAAGTACACCAAGAGAAGGCACTAAGAAATTTGCTAAGGCTATGGAAAACATGTCCTTACAAACTACAAAAATTATAGATCAAGTCTATGACTTACAAGGTCAACTAAAAAGGAAAGATTTAGCACATGCTACAGAATTGCATATCAACAAAAATTTAAATGAAAGTTTGCAGAATTCCCTACAGAAGTCCTCAATTGGGAACATGGTAGGAAGAGTCAAAGAAATCATCTGGCAGAGTATAATTGACTCCATGAATGAGATCTGTTCATCTATCCAGATAATCTTTGAGCGGAGGGATTTGATTCATTTGGTGAGTGCTGCAATAGAAAAATGAGGAATTAGGGGATAAGTCTGCAACTACTAATAACGTTATTAGATTTCTCAATTCCAAGAGAAGTTATGAATTGGAACCCTTGGGCGTAGAAGACAGAACAAAAACTATTCTTGAAGTTAAAAAAGTGTTGAACAAGAATAATTTAGTTTCACATGTTGAAGAGAAGTGTAATCAGCTTCACATTGGAGCGAGTAGGTTTTTCAATAGGATGGAACCTCTAAATAGGAAAGGATTTCCTTCACTATTTTTGATCAATGAAAAACTTATGGCAAAGCCATATTATGTAAATAAGATGACTGACATCTCCAAGGATTCATCCAAGCAAGCTAACATGAAGAACACAATGATAGGGATGGTTTTCTATGAAGTTCTCAGTAATGACATCTTCATACAACATGAAATCAAGCATATCTTCAGGTGAAGCTAACATTTATGAAATATACAGAAATTGATGAGATATACAGAAGATTAATCAAGATCAAGATTCCAGGTCCAAAAGATTGGGAGAAATTATGTGATTTACAGAAATGATAACAACTCAGCATGATGACAAAACATCCATCTCAGTTAATTTTCCACATCACCAGATCCAGTGTAATAGTACAACACAACAACATCGAATGTGCCAGCAAAGCAAACCACTACAACACTTAATAACAGCTTTTGGTGACTTTAGACATTAGTAAAAAAATCATTACAATGTGTCCATGCATTGGCCACAATTGTCAAAATTCAGTTATTTTGTAATAAATGAACAGATTGCCCCTTTTGATACAAAATTTAGTAGGAAGTAGTTTAAATATAGCATTTTATTCAGTATTAGGTGTTGGACCCTAGATTGTAAGAACTTTTCATTGGAGTATTTGTAATTTTCAAGCTGGAGCATCAATAAAAATACCAATTTGCAAGATTCATGTGTTGTGTTATTCTGGTGATGTTTTTCCTTTATCTTGTTTAATTTCATCCATTATCATCTCTTCATATGTATCATTTAAAATTCTAATTGTAAAACAAGAAATTTAGATTAATATTTTCTTCCATATAGCACCTTAATTTTGACTAATTTTACAATTTTTAATGTTTTCTTCTGATGTCTAGTTTAAGAATTCTTAATTTCTTTTAAATCGCTACTGAAATCACTTTTCTCCATTTCATAATTTCACTCAGTTATAAAAAACCAATATACATAGCTAGCTTGCCTTGCATTTCCTCTATAAATTGATGCGTACAACCAGTTTGTGTTGACTCCATAACCCAATGGAAAATTTTTAAAGAAATCCCTTAAATCCAACCAAAAACAACTCTCCATTTTATTTAACTAGCCTAATATCAGAAAGCTTAAAACAAATCTAAATATTATAGAGAGATCCCTCTCTAAGTCTAGGAGGGCTACATCCTAGGCTCCAAAGTGGTTTGATGTTGTTCTTTATAATTTACTCTTGCCAATATTATAAATTATAGAGTGCTAACAGGTTAGAATGTCACAAAAAAAAAGGATATGTGGGTTTACTAGCTCAAATGCACCCTAAACAGAGGAGATAAAAATGTTATCTTAAAAAAATAAATTTTAAATGAAAAGGTAGGTAGAAACCACATAATGGCTTTGAGAAGCATGAAAAATATTTATCTAAAGTTTTTAAAATCATAAAATTATTTCATGCGCTGATGAGGCAAAGGAATAAAATTTTATCATAAAGTCAAAAGGTTCGGCATATCAATATCATAATCTGCCGCATTAACCCCCAATCCTAAGTTTTTCCTTTGCATAAGCCCCCTGCTACCCGAAAAATATCACATCCGACCCCACCATAGGCCGATTAACCCCCCTCCATTTGTCACATCATCCTCTCCTCGCACTTTTCATCCAACGACCAAATTCTTTTTTAGCCCCCCCTTCTTCGTCTAAACTTTACCATTGGGGGGGGGGGGGGTCTAAAATGGACGGGTTCAACTTTTGGGCCCATGATAATGTGACGCTTCCACATGATTCGCACCATTCCCCCCCCCCCGGGGCCTAAATTACTTACCATTTCACTACCCCTCCGAAAAGAAGTTTCCTCGATGTATCAAAACCACTGATATGTCTGTTGAACACTAGTCCTGTCATGCCACCTAGACCCACCCGTTGCCAAATCAAACGCCTTCCCATGGTAATAACCATTGTAAATTAAATTCGTCCCTAATTTTTAAACCAACGGACCCATGCCACCATCAACGGAAAAAATACCATTCCTATATAAATTCGTGGTTAATTGATATGTGATCCTTTACATTACTATTTTCAATGATCTATACAAGTTTTGTTGCAGGTTAATATAGTGAAAGAAAATCAAATTCAACCGCTGTCGAGCTCCTCTTTGTAATTATCCCCAGCTTTTTCCCCATTACAGAGTTTTTCTCAGCCATAACCTCCATTTGTTTTAAACAAAAGCCCCATTCATTACCAAATGAGAGTTTACCATGGCCCCCAAGAAGAAAACCAAAGTGGAAACTATATATCCACTCCTCTATCCATCAATTTTCATCGATCACATTCCTTTGGCCGATAGGGATTACAAAATTCATGAAACCCTATGTGAGCTAGAATTATTCGAGATGTACTATTGTCTTGAAGACAAATTCCTTGATAAAATTGATGACATTGGATTGTGGGATTCCAATTTTCCCCATTATATCTTTCCCCATGTTAGTCATCAATATTTTTCACTATATTTAGATGACTATAGGATTTTTATAGATTTCTGAAAACAATATTCCTTGAATATCTTGAGTTTCAGAAATCTCACTGCCTTCATTATCCTTATAAACCTATTTTCATTATTCCTCAGTTGGTCTTCTCAAAGTCACCCTGTTGCTCCTAAAAAACTCATTATGGGCCTATACCTCTCATCTTCATCCTTATTTCCTACCTGAGACCTCATTTCCCCATTTTTCCATGTCAATAAACTCCATCCTCCCTCTAGGGTTTCCTGTTTCCAAATCATTCCCATACCCCTTTGGGCATAATAACCTATAACAATACTATGTTTTCACTTGAAAATATCCAAGCCAAATTTTAGTCAAAATCAAGTCAAATAACCCTCCCACCATGTCATTAGGGTTTTACATTGTTTAAGGTCATCATTGGATGTTTTAGGCACTACTTTTCCTTTGCTAGATTCTGGCTCAGATGTAATAGAATGTCAAGACATGGTTATTCAAGAAAGATCTAAAAATTTCCAAAGAAGTTTGTCTTATCAGTTTAGAACCTGCAAATGAGGAAAATGGACAAAGTCTAGCACTTCTACAGGAGTTTTGGAAGATTTATCAGCAGAAAGTACTGATGAGGTAGACTATCTACTCCTGAATGAAAACAACTTACAGCAAGGGAAAGGGAAACACTTAGTCTTGAAGATGATTAGGGTTTATACACTTGTTAGTCAATTTGAGTGCCAAAACAGTGATCACTTGCAAAAAATACATGGAGGAAGCACACAAGGACAAACATGAAGAAATTTTATCAGAAAGGATTGATAGAATATGGAAAAGGGTGAGGTGAACTAGACAGAAATGAATGAACTTGAAAGGACTATAGATAACTTAGAAGACTATTTTGAGTTCACTAAATGGTGGAAAAGATAAGTTAAACTTAATGGTGGAAACTACATAATATTTTGAATATGTTTCTATGTGATTAAATCCCAAACTTGTCAAAATGAACTTGTCATGCCTCAAGGAGCAAAAGAAAAGTCAACTTCATGACTCTAGCAAACCTGCATGCAAAAAAGTGTAAAAGGGTTAGTGAGAAAAGAAAAAGGCCTTTTGACATTAGAAAGTGGGTTTTCATAATTAAATCAAATTCCTCTTATCTATAAAAGCTCATTTTACACTTCAACTAAATCATTGTTTCCTTGCAAAGCATTGGAATTTTCAAGGAGAGGAGAATTTGTGAGTTTTCTCAATGAATTTGGGCAAATTGTCATGGCGTTGCACGCTTGGCTTGGCACTGTGCACTTGACATTTTCCCCCCATACAAATTCTAAAGGCGTTGCACACCTAGAAGGTGGTGCTACGTGCTTGGAGGAGCGTTGTGCTCTTGCCCGACAGGCCCTCTTCTCATTTTACTTGGCGCTACATGCTCAGAACTCGCATTGTGTGCTTGATATTGGCTTTGCATGCTTGAGATTGGCACTGCACCCTAAGAATTGGTGTTGCGCACTTGGACATAGAGGGTTTCTAAGCCCTCCACCCATTCAAATCACATCAAAACTCCTTCAAATATTTGCTCAAGTCTTCTAAGGCACTGGTAAGAGGTAATTACATGACATGAGTTCATCTTCAAGATATTTTGGTCATCATTTAATAAATATAATAAAACCCTAAGTTTCAAGCCTAAAATCATTGCTTCATGCTTATTTCATCCTCCTAGATAGAGTATCAGTCATAACAAGGGAAATTACATTATTTGAGGGTTGTCATTCATCTTTCTTGTCACAACATCCATTCCCTTAATTTCTCACTCATTCCATTCATTTGCAAAACTTCCATTTCATTACCCTCCCTTCATCTCATTTCCCATCAGCCCTAGGGTTTCCAAAATAGATTTTACAATGTCTAAGGGGGAAGACAGTGGTATGGAGGCACAGATTCCAAGGAGGCATGATCATAAAGGGGAAAAGATAAACAAATTTGAACCCCTTAATACAAGGGAACTCATGGCATCTCCTCTTACTATTTCCTACTTCAAACATGTAGGCTGCTTTGATTTTTGTGAGAAGGTGCATCAAGTACAAAACCACACTGAGCTAACAAGACTATTTGTCATTAATTTTCACATCACCTTCCCACATCCCTTCACCCTCATATCATGATGACAAAGCATCAAGAAGTTATCGAAACAGTGAGACAGATGGCACTAAAATGAGTGACATTGAGACATTTCCTTTGACATATCGGAGGGGTTACAGGCATGTTTTTTTTTCACTTGAGATGCAAGGGGCCATGCCTTCTACATCAGCAAAACAGCTTGAAAAGGGTAAGGAAAAGGTCACAGAGCAGGTCATTGTTGTGGAGGAATACAAGCATTAAACTGAGCAAGAGTTTCAACTGATTGACCTAGAGGATGATGATGAGGAGAGGATCAAAAATATGTTGCTCAAAAGCAAATATGCCAAGATTAGTGAGCTACAAGCTAATTTTGGTAGTGCTAAGAATGTAATCAACTATTTTGAGTTAGAAAATCAGCAGTTAGAGGCAAAGAAGGCCATCAGTGAGGTTAGAGCAATCAGAGCTCAGAGAGAGGCTAGAAGATCTAAGGCATTGCTAGATGAAACCTTGGCCGCTTTTGATGATAGTGAGGGTGATGAAGAATAGCTTACTAGGAAGATGCCAAGGACAATTGGGTTGAAGAAGGCTTTAGCCCGGGAAAGAGAGAAAGAGGTAGAGTTGGTAGAGCAGCTCACTCCAAGTGAGTTGCTTGCCATAGAAATTGATGGAGATATGGAATCTTGGCTAGATAGGGCAAACCTGCACCTATAATTTCAACTTGAGAAGGAAAAAAGAGACATTGACAAGCAGAAGAAGATGGCAAGACATTGTGCCATGAGAAGCAGGATTGCAAGGGTCAAGCTCAAAAGAGCCCTTGCAAAGATTCAAGCAAAAAATGAGGCAAATGAGAAGGAAAAACTAGATATCCTTTGTGATGTATCTCTCCAAGCATCCAAATCATGATTAGCAATGTAAGTTCCAAATTTTGGCACTTAGTGCAAATTTTTTATTTTTGACAGTTTGGCTTGCAGAAAAAGGTCCAAACACGTAGCGCCACTGGAGTTGCGCTTTTTTGGGGGAATTTAAATGGGAAAAACTCAGAATTTTCATGTTACTCATGCCAAGGACATCATCCTCAGAAAATTTTAGATCATTTGGAGCAAAATTGGCCCCTCAAAAGGGCCAAAAACCACCAAAAAAATCACCTTTCTACCCTCTTTTCAGCACTGGCACTCCGCGTTTAGCAGTCTTGGGAGAATGAATTTTTGGCAAGGAAATTGGGCACCATTTTACAAAATAGAGGTAGATTTGGAAACTAGACAGGACATGCTTTCCAATGCGCTATCATGGAGCTCATTTGGACACTGCGAAGGCCTCCAAAATTTAGCTGTAAAACAGGTGATTTTTCCATTCTTGGCACTGCGCACTTTTCTTGGCGTTGCGCCCTTGTACCTTGGCACTGTGCCCTTACCATAAAGTCAACAAAAGACATTAGAATTTATTGGAAAATACATTTTAAAGGCCTTAAGGACAAATATCTCCAAAGTTAGCTTAGAAGTTATGTTAGAATTCATTTTTGCATTTAATGAGTTTTGGATATTTTGCCTTGGGCCTTGCATGGTCTCAAAGGTAAAAATGCCTTTAATGTGTAATAAATGAAATTTTGAAACCCTATCTAGGGTTTACCTCATCACTTGGCAGTTAAATACTGCTTTTATGCTTCATAGTTGTTGGTTGATTGTTGAGATGAATATTACATAGACTTGGAGTTGTGAAGAAATTGGCTTTGGAGCTTTGTGAATTTTTTGGATTGAATGTCAATGAAGCAAGCACATTCATAGGATTCATGAACCTGGTTAATGGTGATGTTGTTCTAATTTAGTAATTGTTTCCTTCTTTTTCATATTGTTTCATCTTTTCTCTTGCAATATAATAGAAAATTTAGGTTAAGATATGTTGTTAGAGGCACCTTAAGCCCGTCTTCTCTTTATTTCTCAATGTTTTCCTTTGCTGAGTCTGATTAGAGAATTATTAATTGCTCTCTGGACTTAGCTTGTTGTCTCATAAATAATTTAATGGGGTCAATCCAGAGAATTTTATGGTATACCATGTCCTTTGGTGTAGCTTGAAACAACGTTTTTGAGGCATTTTCTTTGAAGTTTACTAATTAGGGTTTTGCTAAAGAAGTTTATGGTTTTCCCTATCCTTTAGTCCATCTTGAATATTTACTTTGAAGATTTTTAAAAGTATGTTTGAAGATATTTAGGAGTTCCCTGCTCTTTAATCATCACTTGTTTGTTATCTTGAATGCTTTCTTTCTCTGAAGGTAAATAACTAGAGAATTTAAGAGTTCCCTGCTCTCTAGGGATTGTTGGATTGTTGTTTTAAATTTTACTTGGTAAAGCTAGGTCAAAGAAGTTTATGGTGTGCCATGTCCTTTGATTATTTCTTAAGCATAGTGCTCTTAAAGACTCTTCTTGTTATAGTATATGCCAAAGGATTCTCAATTTCCCTTTAAACCTACTATGTTCACAATCTAATGTTCATTTCACACTCACATAAGTTATTAAGTTCCATTTGGCTTTGTTAACTTTCCCTATGAAACACCCTTGGTTTATTGTTATACCTTTCAATCCTTTCATAGACCCCATAGCCCAATGGTTTGAATTTCTCTTACTCTATCTATTCTACTTAACAAGAAACCCAACCAAACAAAACAAACAAACCCTATCATTATAACTAGCCTAAAACTAGCATCCTAAATCAATCAAGTCATATGTTTTATCAAATATAGAGAGAGCCCTCTCTGAGTCCAGGAAGGCTAGGTCCTAGGACTCCAAAGTTGGTTTGATGTTACCCTTGTCTATTTAGCCTTGCCAATCTGAAAAATTACAGGGACATAACATAATGGAGATCATGGTGGGACCTGAGTAAGTAACAACTTAAATATTCCTTCAAAACTCAAAAATCCCCTATCAAACTTAGATAAATCAAGTGTTAGCCAAGAATGGTATCTGGTTGATTCGCCATACTAACATAATGGCAATCATGGTGGGACCACTTATTGAAAATCTTAGTGGTACATAAAGAAATCAGAAAACCTAAAAATATTTCAAGATTGGTATCCAATTGTTGATGGTGGACAACAAACAAATACTCAAAATAGTTATCATCATCCACCTGCTGACTCCACTAGTTTCCAGTAGACCTGGTGACTCCACTAGTCCTCATAGACTCCTCTGGGAATGTATTAATCAATCCTAATAGTATAAAACCCAGCCACATGCTGTGTGAATTCAATAATCTTTTAGATAGGTATTTTTTTCAAAACCCTTACAAACTTTTAGCATCTCTGTGTTGTGGGTTTGAAATCTGGCTTCACAAGGAATCAACACCAAATCTCACCCTGACCCAAACCCTCCTACTATAGTTGATGACCCAAAAAGAATCTTAAGAAAAACCTCTAGGCCTGAAGATACAAATATTGTTAGACCAGTTCACAAAACAAGTTCCCTACCTGAAAACCTTAAAAACTTGCAAAATACCTGGTTGTTGATGATGGACAACAGCTAGCCTCAATAAAGTTGTAAATCATCCACTTGGCGACTCTACAACTCTCAATAGACCTGAAGACTCCACTGGTAGGAGAATCTATATTGATTATAAAGATTTAGTAACCCTTCCCTCTGACTGATTGACCAAGATGAATCCAAGGATACAACGCAGGTATGCTCCAATGAACATAGATCACATTCCTAGATTCCCCCACTAAATGCCTCAAATAAATTGGGGCACAAACCTGCCTATGTTTCAAGACGAAAATTTTGATGATCCCTTGTTACATCTCATCAAATTTCATATACATACATGGAGGTTAAAAGTTGAATGGCATGAGGACTGCCTCATGAAAATGTTCATGGGAACATTAGAAGGTAAATCAAGGGAATGGTATGAAGGCCTAGACCCTGGTATTTTGTTTTCCTTAAAGGATTTCCACGAGGCATTTTATGAGAATTATAAAGAAAATTGTTCATCTTTATCATTAGCTGAAAATTGTTGTGATCAATCTAAAGATCTCATACAATACCTTGTAAACATTGATGAAGATTTGGGAAATTTTTAAATATCTATTAGAGGAAATTCATGCATTTCATGCTCAAGTAACTATCATGACAACCAGAGGAGTTGGTTGAGGATGAAATCAATCATAGAATGGAAGAAAATCCATAGGATCTCTCTAAAGGGACAAGTGATTACTCACCATCTCTTCTATGTGAGGCTCAAGAAGACCTTCAGCCTTATGAACAATCTTCACAAGAGAAAGAGGGAAACTAGGTTTATGTCCAAACAAAGCAGAAAATGCCTCATCTTTTAACTAAAGCAGAGGTGGAGTGTCTTTCTCAAAATCATCCTAAGCACAACCAAATGGAACAAGAAGTAGTCCTGGATGAAGCCCATGGTTTAAATCCTCATAACCAAGTATTATTCAGAGATCCTTTTGTTGGTTTCTTAGATACATTTAAAGAGGGAGTAAAATATGTCAGGAATAGTTTGTTGCAGATTTTAAAGAAAATTTGGAGCACTACTATTCAGAAGAGGGAAAAATGGGAGTGGCCTTTCAACATACCTAAAAGGCTGAATAAAAAGCAATCATCTAGTCACTTACTTGATTGGCTGCATTGGAGAAAGGAGTTCACTTAGTGAATATATGCCTCCAAGTTAGATTAGGATAGATAGGTATGCAAATAAGCTCAACACTATGAGCATATTTCTAGTTTTAGTTTCAGATTGTTTGGAAAAAATCGAAGAAAAATAAAAACAAAAAGAAAGAAAAGGAGAAAAGAGGGCAGATAAAAGAAAAAGGTAAAGCCCCATACCAAAAAAGAATGTTTTTAAGAGTGGGCAAGTATAAATTCCACTACTTGTTTGAAAAATAACTCTTGTTCAATCATACAGCCTTACCATGATTGAACATGTTTTAAATTTCTGCTGATAAGTTATAAAATGAAGATTTTCCAAAACATTTAAACTTGGCTCATCAGTAGACTAGGTTAGGAAGAGACATTGGTTCCCAAAGCTCAAATCTGAACCAAAGAGAAAAGAGAGGGATGAGTGACAAGTTCCAAATTATAAGCCCTCAAGTTTCTATTTTTACTTGTGCAAAAATAAAATCTGTGTGCAGGTTGTCCAAAATACCACATATCATGACAAACCAATTGTTCAACCTTGATTTGTTCATGCTTTAAATTTTGTGTTGATAGATTAGAGAATGAAAAGTTTTCAAATTGTTTAACCTTGACGGATAAGTATATTAGGTAGAGAATAATGAGCTCATCAATCTAATCTAAGATTTTGGATGATATAAGGGTAGAAATAGATAGTTTTTATGCTTTCAAAAGAAAAATGATTTCCAGGGTTTGCCAATCCAAATGCACCCAAATGAAGAGAAAATGTTAGGAAAAGTATGATGGGTAGGTAGGGTTGATGGTTGAAGCAATCATGTTTTCTTAGATTTTAAGATCACAACTTCAAGGAATAGAAACAAGATCAACATTGCAAAATAAAGGAAATCAGCAAGCTTGTGAGCCATCTCATCTGCAAAATCAGAGATCTAAGGTTCTTGACACCTCCTAAAGGAGCTTCCCTCCCCAAGTGGAGCCACTATTAGTCATAAGTATTTTTAACTATCTTTAGATGACTATAGTATGTTTATATATTTCTGAAAACAATATTCCTTGAATATCTTGAGTTTCAAAAATCTCACCGCCTTCATTATTCTTATAAACCTATTTTCACTATTCCACAGTTGATCTTCTCAAATTCACCATGTTTCTCCTAAAAAAATCATTATGGGCCTATACCTCTCATTTTCATCCTTCTTTCCTACCTGAGACCTCATTTCCCCATTTTCTACTATCAATAAGCTCCATCCTCCCTCTACGGTTTCCTGTTGCCAAATCATTCCCATACCCCTTTGGGCATAATAACCTATAACAATACCATGTTTTCACTTGAAAATATCCAAGTCAAATTTCAGTTAAAATTAGGTCAAAGAACCCTCCCACCAAGTCATTAGGGTTTTACATTATTTAAGGTCATCATTGGATGTTTTAGGCACTGCTTTTCCTTTGCTAGAATCTGGCTCAGGTGTAATAGAATGTCAATACATGGTTATTCAAGAAAGACCTAAAAATTTCCAAAGAATTTTTTCTTATTAGTTCAGAACCTGCAAATGAGGAAAATGGACAAAGTCTAGCACTTCTACAGGAGTTTTGGAAGATTTATCAGCAGAAGATGCTGATGAGGTAGGTTGTCTACTCCTGAATGAAAACAACTTACAGCAAGGGAAAGGGAAACACTTAGTCTTGAAGATGATTAGGGTTTATATACTTGTTAGTCCAGTTGAGTGCCAAAACATTGACCACTTGTAGAAAATGACATGGAGGAAGCACACAAGGACAAACATTAAGAAATTTTATCAGAAAGGATTGATAGAATATGGAAACGGGTGAGGTGAACTAGACAGAAATGAATGAAATTGAAAGGGAAATCAAGAATTTATAAGACAACACTGATGATTGAAGTGAAGAACTGCATATAATTAGGGTTTTGAAGAAAGTGGCCACAGAAGGTGGAAAATATAAGTTAAACTTAATGGTGGAAACTACAGAATATTTTTAAGATGTTTCTATGTGATTAAAACTCAAACTTGTCAAAATGGACTTTTCGTGCCTTAAGGAGAAAAAGAAAAGTAAACTTCATGACTCTAGCAAAACTGCATGCACAAAAGTGTAAAAGGGTTAATGAGAAAATAAAAAGGGCTTTTGACATTAGAAAGTGGGTTTTCATAATTAAATCAAATTATTCTTATACACTTCAACTGAATCATTGTTGCCTTGCAAAGCATTGGAAGTTTCAAGGAGAGGATAATTTGTGTTTTGCTCAGCGAATTTGGGAAAATTGTCTTGGCACTGCGTGCTTCGCTTGGTGTTGCATGCCTGGGATTTGGCGTTGCATGCTTGAAATTTCCCCCCCATAAAAATTCTGAAGGCACTGTGTGCCTGGGAGGTGGCGTTGTGTGCTTGGATGAGCGTTGCGCTCTTGCCCGACAGGCCCTATGCCCATTTTACTTGGTGTTGTGTGCTCAGAATTGGTGTTTTGTTGAAGTTTGCAACAAGAAACAGTGAAGGGGACATCCTGAAACATCATCCTTGATCCTAGTTGGAAAATAATCACCTAAACTAGGTGGGGCCCACACAGGCTATTTTTAGGTGTATGTCTATTTTTAGACATGGTAAGAATATTCTATAAGTTGCAGCATGCTATTTCTAGATGGTTGGTCAAATGTGAAAAATATATGAAATTCTATTTTTACAAGATTAGGCGAAGTCTATTTATAGATCGTCTATCTAAGAATAGATGCATGTCGATTATTATTAGCTCTTAATAATAATCGGACTCTAAATAGCAACTTATTCTCTTGGAGCACTTAATTTCAGTATATAGATTTGTCAAATCAGTGGGCTGAAGGAATTATGCAATTCCTAAGGGTTTACTGGAGTTCATGCATGGAGGACTCAGTTAGAACTGAAGTGGCAAAGTTATGACAGAGTTAGAAGAGTAGTTCATGGAGTTGTTATTAAGTTTAACTCAGTTATTAGAGTTAAACTCAGTCGAGCTAGTTGTATCTAATCTAACTGAATGATACACTAGTGAGAGTGGAGTGAATTAATTATTTAATTAATTCAAAAATAATAACTCATTAATCACGGAACAATACCGCAGTTAATTACAGTGCATGTCAGATCTAGTGGAGACCCAGTGTAGAGATAGGTGAAAGGGTGAGATAGACTATCTGTTGTGACTATAATGATGCATGAATTTTATCTACATATACATTGGAGTTTCCAATGATAATAATGCAGTCAAGGAGAGTGGGATTGCATCGAATTGGTATTTGTAATCAACTTGGATTGCGCAATGGAGGCAGGCTAGCAAGTGGCAAGATATTGGTGCATGGATTTGCATATTTCTTCTATGTTAGTGTGTGACGATTGATTGTATTGAGAGCTTGATGTACTAAGCTTTGTATGAGATTGTTACATGATTTCCATGATACATAATATATGATATTTTGGGTTTTCAGCTTCAGGCTTTCCCGTTAAACAATTGTGTTATGTGTGTTTTATTGCTTCATGTGTTTTGTAATTGATGATTAAATTTCCGCAAGAATTATAGTGGAAGGATTCTGTATTTAGCAAGAAGATAAATATTGTTAGATCAGGAAGATCTGAATGTATGCATGCTTATTGTATACTAATTTCTACATGGTATCAGCGTTGTGTTATAGATTTTCTACATGGAATGAGAGTAGGAATTTTTGGGCGCGTGAGTTTGCAAAGAATATCTAAAATTTTTGGTGAAATATTTTTAGAAACAAATAGCATATTTGGATTCCTTGCAAAAAAATACCCAAATTGCAAAAAAAAAAATTGATCAAATCGGAGCTCAGATGAGGGAGATATCGTCGATTTAAAATCAACTCTTTTGTTAGAAAATTTTGCGACGGTGGGACAATTACAATGTGTGCGAGCCAAGAATATACATGCATTGAGTTACAATATGCATGCAAATCTTTGAGGAGCAAAGCAAAGGTTAGTGACTTGGATTTTGAGAGGAAGCCTCTCAATATGCAACCGGAGAAGCAGTCTCATAAGGTTGTGGAGCAGCCACAACTAGAGATGCAAAAGAATCTTTATAGATTTGATGTAGATGGGATTTCTACGGAGCTTCCTACTGTTGGGAAGTGCAAGAAAGACATGAAATTGAAGCTTGAGAGGGATCAGGATTTGCATGCAGGTAAGAGTGGACCTCGAGATGTGGAGCAGCCACAAGATGAGGATCATGGAGTGGGAGCAACCACTCATGCAGAGAAATTTTGTGCCAGATGGGCAGAGGGAGAGCATGCAGCTATACCACCAGGTGAGAGGTGGGGCGACATGCATGAGTAATCCAAAGAATATATTTCTAGCCAGGATTCATTGATATGGTGTGGATATCATGAATTGAACCTGACTACGAGGAGCCCACAAAGAAGCGGTAGCATGATCATTTGGATTGATGCAGGCAGATCAAAGTGACACTGTCAGATACTGGAGCACAGTTCAAAGTTGACAGTAAGTGCAAAGTGCATGGGTGTAGATTTCAATAGCACAGTGGTTCCTGAAGACATGTGCAGTAGCTAAGCATAAGTCGAATACTTTGATGATAGATGCATTAGACTGATTGATTTGTTTGGAGCCTTTCAGTTTCGGAAGTGTTGTAGCAAGAGTTGCGAGGCGAATGCATGGAGTTGCATGTCGCATGTAAAGACAGTCCTTTCTTGTTGAGAGGGAGTGTTGAATTTTTCAACAAGAAAAATTGAAGGAGGCATCCTGAAAAATCATCCTTGATCCTAGTTGGAAAATAATCACCTAAACTAGCTGGGGCCCACACAGGCTATTTTTAGGTGTATGTCTATTTTTAGACATGGTGAGCATATTCTATAAGTTGCAGGATGCTCTTTGTAGATGGTTGGTCAAATGTGAAAAATATATGAAATTATATTTTTACAAGATTGGGCGAAGTCTATTTATAGATCATCGATCTAAGAATAGATGCATGTCGATTATTATTAGCTCTTAATAATAATCAGACTCTAAACATCAACTTATTCTCTTGGAGCACTTAATTTCAGTATACATATTTGTCAAATCAGTGGGCTAAAGGAATTATGCAATTCCTAAGGTTTTACTGGAGTTCATGCATGGAGGACTCAGTTAGAACTGAAGTGGCAAAGTTATGACAGAGTTGGAAGAGTAGTTCATGGAGTTGTTATTAAGTTTAACTCAGTTATTGGATTTAAACTCAGTTGAGCTAGTTGTATCTAATCTAACTGAATGATACACTAGTGAGAGTGGAGTGAATTAATTAGTTAATTAATTCAAAAATAATAACTCATTAATCAACTAAACAATACAGCAGTTAACTACAATGCATGTCAGATCCAGTGGAGACCCAGTGCAGAGATAGGTGAAAGGGTGAGATAGACTATCTGTTGTGACCATAGTTATGCATGAATTTCATATACATATACATTGGATTTGAAATGATAATAACGTAGTCAAGGGGAGTGGGATTGCATCGAATTGATCTTTGTAATCAACTTCTATTGTGCAATGGAGGTAGGCTAGCAGGTGGCAAGAGATTAGTGCATGGATTTGCATATTTCTTCTATGTTAGTGTGTGACGATTGATTGTACTGAGAGATTGATGTACTAAGATTTGTATGAGATTTTTACATGATTTCCATGATGCATAATATAAGATAGTTGGGGTTTTCAGCTTCAGGCTTTCCCATTAAACAACTGTGTTATGTGTGTTTTATTGCTTCATGTGTTTTGCAATTGATTATAAAATTTCCGCAATAATTATAGTGGAAGGATTATGTATTTAGCAAGAAGATAAATATTGTTAGATCAGGAGGATCCGGATGTATGCATGCTTATTTTATACTAATTTCTACATGTTACGCACTTGAGATTGGTGTTGCACCCTCAGCATTGGCAAGAGAGGGTTTCTAAGCCCTCAAACCATTCAAATCACATCAAAAATCCTTCAAATATTTGCTCAAGTCTTCTAAGACACTGGTAAGAGGTAAGTACATGACACGAGCTCATCTTCAAGCTATTTTGGTCATCATTTAATGAATGGAATGAAATCCTAATCAAACCCTAAGTTTCAAGCTTAAAATCACTGCTTCATGCTTATTTCATCTTCCTAGATAGAGTATCAGTAATAACAATGGAAATTACACTATTTGAGGGCTGCCATTCATCTTGCTTGTCACAACATCCATTCCCTTAATTTATCACTCATTCCATTTATTTGCAAAACTTCCATTTCATTACCCTTCCTTCATCTCATTTCCCATTAGCCCTAGGGTTTCCAAAACAGAGTTTACAATGTTTGAGTGTGAAAATAGTGGTATGGAGGCACAAATGCCAAGGAGGCATGATCATAAAGGAGGAAAGATAAGCATATTTGAACCCCTCAATACAAAGGAACTCATGGCATCTCCTATTATTGTTTCCTTCTTCAAACATGTAGGTTGCTTTGATTTTTGTGAGAAGGTGAAACAAGTAAAAAACCACCCTAAGCTAACAAGACTATTTATCATTAATTTTCACATCACCTTCCCACAACCCTTCACCCTCATATCATGATGACAAAGCATCAACCAGTGATGGAAACAATGAGACAGATGGCACTAAAATGTGTGACATTGAACCATTTCCTTTGACATACCGAAGGGGTTACAGGCATGTGTTTGCTGCACTTGGGATGCAAGGGGCCATGCCTTCTACATTGGCAAAATATCTTGACAAGGGTAAGGAAAAGGTCACAGAGCAAGTCATTTTTGAGGAGGAAGAAAAGCATGAAACTGAGCAAGATTTTCAACTGATTGACCTAGAGGATGATGATGAAGAGAGGATCACAAATATGCTGGTCAAAAGCAAAGATGCCAATATTAGTGAGCTGCAACCTAATCCTAGTAGGGCTAAGAATTTAATCAACTATTTTGAGTTAGAAAATTAGTAGTTAGAGGAAAAGAAGGCCATCAGTGAGGTCAGAGCAATCAGAGCTCAGAAAGAGGCTAGAAGAGCCAAGGCATTGCTAGATGAAACCTTGGCCACTTTTGATGACAGTGAGGGTGAGGAAGAACGACTTCCTAGGAAGAGGCCAAGGATAATTGGGTTGAAGAAGCCTTTAGCTCGGGAAATAGAGAAAGAGGTAGAGTTGGTAGAACAACTCACTTCAAGTGAGTTGCTTGCCATAGAAATTGATGGAGATAGGGAATCTTGGCTAGAGAGGGAAAACATGCACCTATAATGTCAACTTGAGAAGGAAAAAAGAGACATTGACATGCAGAATAAGATGGCGAGACATTATGCCATGAGAAACATGATTGCAAGGGCCAAGCTCAAAAGAGCCCTTACAAAGGTTCAAGCACAAAATGAGGAAAAGGAGAAGGAAAAAATGGATATCCTTGCTGATGTGTCCCTCCAAGCATCCAAATCATGATCAGCAAGGTAAGTTCCAAATATTGGCACTTAGTGAAAATTGTTTATTTTTGACAATTTGGCTTGCAGAAAAAGGGCTAAACGCGCAGTGCCACTAGCATTGTGCTCTTTTTTGGGGAATTAAAACGGGAAAAAATTAGCATTTTCATGTTCCCCATGCCAAGTAAATCATCCTCAGAACATTTCAGATCATTTGGAGCAAAACTGGCCCCTCAAAAGGGCCAAAAACCACCAAAAAATCACCTTTCTGCCCTCTTTTCAGCACTAGTGATGAACATTTAGTAGTCTTGGAAGAATGGATTTTTAGCAAGGAAAATGGGCACCATTTAAAAAAATGGAGGCATATTTGGAAATTATACAGGACAAGATTTCCAATGAGCTATCATGGAGCTCATTTGGACACCGAGAAGGCCTCCAAAGCTCAGTTGCAAAACAGGTGATTTTTCCAGTCTTGACGTTGCGCGCTTGGCTTGGCATTGCGCACTTGTACCTTGGCGCTGCGCCCTTACCAGAAATTCAACAAAAGACATCAGAAGTTATTGGAAAGATATTTTAAAGGCCTTAAGGACAAATATCTCCAAAGTTAGCTTAGAAGTTATGTTAGAGGTCATTTTTGCATTTAATGAGTTTTGAATATTTTACCGTAGGCCTTGCATGGTCTCAAAGGTCAAAATGCCTTAAATGTGTAATAAATGACATTTTGAAACCATATCTAGGGTTTACCTCCTCACTTGGCAGTTAAATATTTCTTGTATGCTTCATAGTTGTTGTTGTTTGATTATTGAGATGAATATTACATGGACTTGGAGTTGTGAAGAAATTGGCTTTGGAGCTCTGTGAATGTTTTGGATTGAATGTCAATGAAGCAAGCATATTCATAGGATTCATGAATGTATTTAATGGTGATGTTGCTCTAATTTAGTAATTGTTTTCTTCTGTTTTCATATTTTTTCATCTTTTCTCTTCCAATAGAACAGAAAATTTAGGTTAAGCTATGTTGTTAGAGGGACCTTAAGCTTGTCTTCTCTATGTTGCTTAATTTTTTCCTCTGCTGAGTCTGATTTGAGAATTCTTAGTTGCTCTCTGGTTCCACTTAGCTTGTTGTCTCGGAAATGATTTAATGGGGTCAAGCCAAAGAATTTTATGGTATGCCTTGTCCTTTGGTGTAGCTTGAAACATTGTTTTTGAGGCCTTTTCTTTGAATTTTACTAATTAGGGTTTGGCTAAAGAAGTTTATGGTTTTCCCTTTCCTTTAGTCCATCTTAAATATTTACGTTGAATATTTTTAAAAATATGTTTGAATAGATTTAGGAGTTCCTTGCTCTTTAATCATCGGTTGTTTGTTATCTTGAATGTTTTCTTTCTCTGAAGGTAAATAACTAGATAATTTAGAAGTTTCATGCTCTCTAGGGTTTTTTGGAATGTTGTTTTAAAGTTTACTTGGTAAAGCTTGGTCTAAGAAGTTTATGTTGCACCCTGTCCTTTGATTATTTCTTAAACATAGTGCTCTTAAAGACTCTTCTTGTTATAGTATATGTTAAAGGATTCTTAATTTCCCTTTAAACCTACTATGTTCACAATTTAATGTTCATCTCACACTCACATGAGCTATTAAGATCCATTTAGATTTGTTAACTTTCCCTATGAAAGACCCTTGATTTATTTTTGTACCTTTCAAGCCTTTCACAGAGCCCATAGCCCAATGGTTTGAATTTATCTTACTCTCTATGTTCTACTTAACAAGCAACCCAACCAAACAAAATAAAACAAACAAACCCTATCATTATAACTAGCCTAAAATTAGCATTTTAAATCAATCAAGTCATATATTTCATCAAATATAGAGAGAGCCCTCGCTGAGTCCAAGAAGGCTAGGTCCTAGGACTCCAAAGTTGGTTTGATGTTACCCTTGTCTATTTGGTCTTACCAATCTGACAAATTACAGGGACCTAACGCCCCACAACCACAGTGCCCCTGAATTCATCAAGAAATTTCAAACCTGTTATGAACCTAATCAGAGAGCCATTATTGCACCTACTGGATATATTCTAGTCACCATAAATTCCTAAACTATATATCAAATTATGAAGGCCCCTATTACAGATAATTCCACTCCTTTTTCCCAAGAAGCACTCATTGAACTATATCAGAAGCTAGACTTTGCAAAAAGGGCTAAAACCCTTGAGCTTTTTCTAGCTAAAGATGCCTTGCTACCTAAGAAAAACCCTCCCTATCCATCTTCCATGTTCCTTGAGAGAAATAGACATATCAGTATTATCATCTCATACTTCCTTGGTTATTACTCAAATCAGTGGGTAGATGAGGCTATTATAGGTTTCCTGTCCATTTTTTATATAGATTCCAAGCCTTCTTTCTTATTCAACTTCAGCCAATTCCTTGCAGATTCCATTCGTGAATAATTTGTTAAATTCCACACTGAGGAGGTGTTTAAATATACCTTAGTTTTAGTATATTTGTTTCTATATTTTTAGGGAGACGGGTTCAAGTTTTCATTATCGAAGATGTATTAAGAAGGACACCAACAATCGGTCATATTCTAAACATCACTAGTGATGAAGGAGCAGAAAAAATATTCATACAAATTGTTCATAGAATTGTTTGTACATCCAGCACTTACTCTTCTGAGTAGCAATTTAGAGCCAAGGATCAGTGAAGAAATCAAGAAATTTTTTCAATTGTCAGATCAAACTAAGACAGGATATTGGTACCTTTACCAAAATTACATAGAGCTAAGGATTTATGGATTTTAACTTGCTCCATATAAGCTCCCAAAATTCCTCCCAATGAGGATTTTTTCCCTTGAATACATCAGTAAAATGCTCAATGCCGATGAAGTACATTTTTTTCTCCCAAGAAAAATTCTCAGTTTAGAATTAAGACACAAATAGGACCTTTTATTTGTAACAGTATAATAACAGGGGAGGAAGCAGACAAGTTATTGAAATAGATGCAATTCAGCCTCATTTTCACATGGTCATATGATCCTTTGGGTGCTATCTCCAAACTAAGGGTAGAGAAAAAATATACACCTTATATTCACACTCATAGACCTGAAAATGAGAGGTACATGAATCAGCTTGAATGGATTGAGAATACTATAAAAGAGGTTGAGGAGCAAGTGGTGTCAACTTCAGTATCACAGACTTATGTCCCATAGGAGAAATCAGGAAAAAGGATTAGAGAACAGGAGTCTCCTTCAATGACAGACACTTCCAATAAATAATTCACAATCATGTACAGGAAAAGGACTAAACTTAACCCCAAGGTTAATCCAGATAAATACTCAAAGAAATAATTCATTGGCATAAAAAAAGGAACACCTACTTCCTCACAATTAGGGGGTCAAACCACACTCTCTCCTACCACTTCTACTACTTCTCAGGTTCAACAGAAGGCCATTTAAACCAGAACAAGTGTTGCAGGGTAGAAAGAGAAGACTATTTTTTATACTTTGACGAAGATTAAATTAAAAAATTAAGCTTTGAAGACCATTACATATAATAAATTCTAGAAGCAGACTTCCAGCTCCCAAAGTAGGTTGTTGTCAGCCTTTGATTCAGAGAAAGGAAAAATGCAGATGGCCTTTCTCCAAGCATGAACTCCTCAACCCAAGACCTTAGTTTATTATAAAGATACTGCATTTTAGTTTGATGTTAAATACATACATCCCATTGATCAAATGGAGATGCATAAGTAGACAGGTGAAATTATTTTATCTACACTTACTAACACTGTTATGAGTTTGTCCAAATTGTAGGTTTCTTTAGTTAATATCCAATCACAGCTTAAAATGGAGAAGGTCTCTTCTATGGCTAAGTATTCCAGCATTAATTCTTTGGAAGACTTAGTAATCAGAATTGGATACGATCCCTCCAATATCAGAGCTGCAGAAGAGGTGATTAAAAAGAAAAATGTTGACATTGCAGCATTAAGAAAGAAACTAAATTTTCCAACTACAGTGGACCCTTTGGCTAAATATATTGAAGAGACAGAGTCACAAAATTAGATATTATGAAACTCGTCATGGAGCCGAATGCTCAGCTAAGGCAGATGGAATCTGAGATGGAAAATATGATCAAGGAGAAAGAGAAGGTTTCCAAGTCATTAGTAGTTCCTTTTGAAGATGTACCTCTTACATCTCTTCCTTCAGGAACTCCTACTACAGCAAGTGCAATGGATAGAGTTGAACATCTCATTAAATAATTTTAGAACTTATCAATACAGAAAGAGGAAATAAAGAAGCTTCAGGACCAGGTAAAATTGTTACAGGATCAATAGTCAAGAAGTGATAGTTCACATGATGCAACTGAAGCTGTTACACAGTATTTTGTCACCATCCTTGCAATTCCCATCCCAAACATTGGAGGACCATTTCAATGACTTTTGTGTATTTTCATAATTTTCAAAAATTTTCATTGCATCCCTTGGCATGTCAAGAACATTTCCTCTTTTGATCATTCTTGAAGCAGGCTCTCAAAAACACATGATTCTAGGTCAGCACTGGTAGGCAGTTATGGTCTTGTGCCCATAGAGAAATAAACTCTAGGCCTCACACCCATTGGCGCTCTGTCTCAGTGGACTGCCTACACCGAGCTATTTTTGGAAATTTTTTTAAAATATAAACGAAGTTTCCATGCCCAACCACTTTGTGAGCGAAGTCATAATGGTTTTTTCGACTCAATAATGTCAAAGTTCTTCCTTTGGCTTCTTGCTTCCTATAATTGAGAAACTCCCCAAAGGATAAGGCCTCCCTTCCACCTTATGAGGGATCCAAAACCACCTCCTCCTCTCCTATAAATACTTGCTTCTCACATAGTTTTAGCTAGCTAAACAGTCCTTACTATAGTTGGTGTGAAGAAGAAGGTAGAGAGGAATCCATTGTTGAGAGAGATTTTAGGCTCGTTGCCTCACCAAGTCCGATCTCTGATGAATGCTTGAGATGTTCTTTACTGAACCCATCGAAGGAGGCTACAACGTCAAGGAATTAGGGTTGTAAACTTCATTTCTCTATCATTAATACATGACTAGTTTTTTGGTTCCAATTTTGTGTTCAATAATATGCAAAATGTTTGATTCTCCTTGACCAATCGAATAGTTGTGAATGAAAGTATGTTTTTGTATGATGTCAATGTTCACTTGATCCTTGTGCAGGTACACGGATGTTATCACTGAAGGACCACAATGTGTGAAGACAAAGATCAGCGGATCACTGCTGCAAACGACAACAAGAGCGTTGGACCAAGGTAGGTCATCTATCCCAACTCCTTTTCATTTATAAGCTATGAGTATGAAAGTCCAGCTCGTTCCCTTATTCCTAGACCCACCCTAGGGCTAGAGGGATTGCCTCTATTCGCAAAGGGGATTTACTTGCTCAACAAGTTGGTGAAAATACTAGGGATCAGTTTGTTTGCCATCTCTCGTTGTTCATTTAGTATTTATCTTGTCTATTCGACTTTGGTCGTTTTATAGTTTTTCTACTTTGTTATGCCTATTTGACTATTTTCAACCATCACATTCAGTCTCAGAGTGTCATGTCTGACCTCTTCACAGTGGATTTTTCTTTTTTCCATGGTTTTCGAACTCGGCACTACTGTTTCTTGAACAGTCACACCGATTGGCACTTTTTTCCTTTGTCCCAGGTGCACCAACCCCTACTTAGCATGGATTACAGCTAGACAGACGCGTCGAATCCTGTAGGTTAAAATTTTAGCCTTTTCCCTAATTTTTTTCAATTTCTCTTGCCTGTGGGTTGGATTTTCATATTTTAATTGGTCTACTAGAATTTCTTTTACTCTCTTGTCTCATTCTTCTCAATTTTTTTTCCCTCATATGATCAGTGGAGTTTTTCATCCTAGGGTTTCTAGGTGCCTGGTGCCGCTTGTTCAGCTACCTCCTCATTGAACCTTCTGAGTTGAGTTTGAGTTAGTTTGGTCTTTATTTATTGAGTTTGTTGACTCATTGTCTTAGTTTTTATTTTGGTTCTACATGTCATTGGGTTTTTGAATGATCATTTTCGTGTTCATTTAGCTCTCCATCTATCACCCTGAGCATAGATTACATTTCTCACTGAATCGGTTTGAAAGCCTTTTTTTTTCTTGAAGGAATGCATCTCTATTTTAGTGTGTTTGATGTTCGTGTTAGATTGATCTCTTTTTTTTAGATCGTCTCATTCGAATTTCTCAAAACTAGTGTCTATTTTGTCATTTAATGTAGTAGTGCATTTTTATTCTCATTCATCTAAAAGGACAAAATTTTCATTCTTTCTCTTAGTTTGAAAATGAAAAATGTTCTTTTGCATTAGTAGATTTTAGTGAAAAGGAAAGAGATTTTCATTTTATGCTTCGATTGTCTTAGATGCATTAGGAGAATTTCTTCTTGTGTTTGATTGATTTCTGCTTCGTTATGAACTACTATCTCTCTCTTAGTTAATTGTTCATCGAATTGGAATAATTTTCTTTTGCATATAGTGGGGAATTAAGGATTCAAGATTACATTATGTAAGGCCTTGAAACTGCAACATTAATTCAAGATCAAATTTAAAATGAATTCAATCAACCTAAGGAATCATTGAAACCTAATGCACACATTTAGAGGTCTAGGCTAGTGACATCTTTCGGCATCATTAAACTTTGTAGTTGTCATTCGCCATCTGGCATTAGGCAGCACTAACACGGACTTGTGCTCCTCGTACCGTCGAGTATATAAAGGGAGACCCTCATATGTTGCAATCCTTTATCCATAGGAAGCCGATTCTACTACCCTGTAACTGTGATACACCAAACACAACATTCGGGGAGACTGCTTGCACGTATGTTAAGTCCTTGGTCATTTCTTTTTCATTTGATCACCAAGGTGTATATTGTAGTTCACAGAAACTTGGTACACCCTCTTTCTTAGATTTCTTGAGTAGTCATTTTGGTCTTTTCATGACTCTCTAAAATTGAAAAGATCATCAAGCACTTGTCCTTTCATGCTCGATTCAACCTGAAAGTGACTAGAGTCACCTTTTTCCTATTTTTTGACTCTTAAAATATGAAAAGGCAAAGTTTTGTTTCAGTTTCATAAAATCAATTGCCTACGATCACATTCCCATTAAAGATATTTTCTTGGCTTATTCCTAAGTAATTCCCTAGTATTTGATCTTGAAGCCTCAAATTGGTCATCTCGCTCTCTCTTGTTTTGAGACAAAGTCACAGTGGCGGAACCACCAGTTTCATCATCCTCTTCATTACCTCCTAGTGGAGATCCTTCTCCTAAAGTTTCTTCGGGAGCAAATCAGCCCACTAGATATATCGTTTTCTGGCAGTCTATTCTTTCGAGTATCTTACCTCTTTCTACTCGATCTCCTCTTAAGGAGCCATTTGATATCAGTTGGCAACCTCAGGACACTTAGTCTGGTTTTGGAAACAAGGAAGAGTTCCCTCCTCTTACTTCGGAACCATCTTTACTTCCCACTGCTCGTCGCCTTTTCAACGATAACATGGCTTCATCCGACATGGATTCTTCGAGTCTCATCAGTAGTGAAGAGATTTATGTTTCTACAAGATATTATCAACTCCCTTCAGAGCAAGAGTTCAGTTGGCAACCTCAGGACGCTTAGTTTGGTTTTGGAAACGAGGAAGAGTTCCCTCCTCTTACTTCAGAACCATCTTTACTTTCCACTGCTCATCGCCTTTTCAACGATAACATGGCTTCATTTGACATGGATTCTTCGAGTCTCATCAGTAGTGAAGAGATTTATGTTTCTACAAGATATTATCAACTCCCTTCAGAGAGTTCTCCTTATGTCTTAGGTCAACCTTCCTCGCAACCAACATCTCTCCTAGCTGGTTATCATATATTGGGTCAGATCATTTCTAGTGTTGCATCATTGTATCAAAACCCGATATGGTCAGGTACATCGAATCCCTCAAGAAGCTCGTTTTCCACTATGTCACAGGCACCACTCTCGACTCCCTTGATGTCAACGATTGTTACGCATGTCCCAGTCCGGCCCACTGTCTATGTGCCATCATCCACACTATATTTTAGTATGCCGCAATCGTTGTCATCACATTTTTTTGTTTTTAGGTCAGATCCTATCATTCCCATGATACCCCTTAGGCCCATTGTGAGTGGATCACAGCCTCACGTTTCCAATATCCAACCTACTGATAGTGTGCTCGTCACTTCTACTTAAATTCCTAGAGGTTTGGCATTTGATCAGCATTTGTTTTCCATTCAGCAGCAGAATTACACCCCTTAGGGTTCTCAGCAACTCCAAGCTTATGTTAATCCTCCACATCATTATGACGAGTATGGAAATCCCGTATGTTTGCCTCTGATTGACCCCCATCAATTCACATACCTACCGGGACAACCCTACGGTCCACAAGGAAAACCCTTTCAGGGAAAACCTTCAGCCCAACAAAGACAAACCTATGGTCCATAGGGACAACCTTATGGTCCACAAGGACAACACTTTCAGGGACAACCTTTGGTCCAACAAGGAAAACCCTACGGTCCTGCTGGTCAACCTTATGTTCAACAAGGTGTATCTTATATTCCTCAGGGGAAAATTTATCCATCACAGGGACAACCTTTTGTGCAACAACACCAGCCTTGCATTCAGTAAGGCCCCACTTTTGTACAACAAGGTAAACCCTCTACTTCTTAGTCAGTTCAATGTGATCATCAGGGGAAACCTGGCTCATCCCAACCATTGGGCCAACCTCTTCCACAAGGGCAACCCAGTGGCTGTAATATTCCCAAATGCAATATATGAACACAATAATGGAAAGAACGGTGAATAAATAAACACACCATGATATGAGAAAAATGTACAGCCATTTTATTAAACATATTATCTAATAATAGGCATAAGATCTTGAGGATAAAGTCACTCAAGCAATACAAAACAAGCCTCCTCTAAGAAAATATGTCAATACTGTTGATCAGTGGTTGTCACTGATGTCAACCCAAGCAGCACCAGGGGCTAACCCAATATTGAATGGGAATTTTTACCTACCAAATTAATATATTCTAGGTCAATAATTCTTTTTATGGTTTCTAATTGTCGAGATGTTTCCATTGATATATGGCACACCATGTAATTCTTCACGGTTTGAGAGATATTCATGTATTAAGTTTGTACCCCAGTTAGTGGGCTAAAACCCCATGGGGTTGGGGCATGGGTCATTGAAAAGTCATAATGAATATTTTTTAAGCTCCTAAAATCCCTCCCACGTTCACTTGTTGAAGCCCCTCTCAACTTAAGCATTCATATATATTGTGATCTTCATTTCCTCCTTAGGCAAGGGATTTGGCCATCTGAAACAGGTCATTGTGGAATTTTCACTCTAAATTTTTTTCTACGAAGGCACAGAAGCTGAAATTTTTATGAGGTGAATCTTAAATCCTAAGGAAGCTGTAGAAAAAATTTTAGATCAAGTTGCACAACATTTTTGGAGATATGATCTGTGGAAGTAAGGGTTTTTGCAGGCTCCTGAAATTCAACCCAAATAAGTGACCTTGGTAAAATCGTCATAACTCTCTCTCTGAGTATCGGATTGGAATTAAATAAAAAGTGGCAGATAGTGCACATTCTTTAGTTTTCTCTCTATCAAGTTTAGAGTAAAATGAAGAAACAATGACACATGGCATGTCGTACAAGTGCACTCTGCTGAAACAATCCATAATTAGGGCACTGTGAGAAATTGGGTATTACTCTCCCTTGACGAATCCCAATTGGGTCAGACCTATGGCATTTGAAATATGACTCAAAAGACTAATACAAGACAAAAAATCAGATATTGAAGATCTGAAATAACAGAGATACACCAGATTCAATATCGAGCTCCTAGAAGGAAAAAAAAAAGCTAGATCATGTGTTGTCAAGGGTTGCAAAGGACCAGAATTTCTACGGCAGAAAAGAAAAGCAAGGTGTAGCAGAGGGTAGCATGACAAGAGCATCATCCAAGGTGTATAACAATAGCAATAAGTTCATCATATGAATTCTTCAAGTGGGAAGCATTGCATACAATCATTGTAAAGGTATCATTGTACCTAGTCATTGTAAATACATTATTGTACAAATTGTACTAGTATCTATCTACCAAGGGTTGAAGAGGCAGCATTGGGAGGTCTAGGATCATCATTAGCTGTTTGTGTCAAAGTTGGGTTTATGGTCTAGTATATCTTCTTCTTCTACATCATTCTATATCATTGTAAAGTGGACCATTTTCCCTGGTACGGGAGTCCATTCATTTTTTTATTCTTCTATAGGGTGGTAGGGTGGTGCTAGGGTGAGTTGTAGCTCATTGGGTGTTGGGGCATCCGTTCAGTTGACTGCGAAGAATATCGGGCGTTGGAGCGTCCATCTAGTGGGAGCTGGAGAAGAATGCTTTTCTAGATTCTAGGAAGTTGGAGCTTTATTTTCAATTGGAGTTGAAAAGAATTATTAGAAAAGCATTAGGTGGTTTTTATCCTGGAGTGGGTTTTCACCTTAAAAACTATGTGCATTTGTGTTCCTCTTGTTTGTTTCTATCATTGTACAAACACTGATAATAATTTAAGATTAACTAATGCTCTAATTGAAAGAAATATTGATTCACCCCCCCTCTCAGTATTTCCAACAATTGGTATCAGAGTTTGGTTCCTTCAATAGTAGTTTAACAGCTAGAAGGAGGTCATGGAGCATACCAAGAATGGTGTACCTCTATTCAATGAAAATAATTATGCACTTTGGAAAGGAAGAATGGATTTCTATCTCTTGGCGCAAGGTTACGAAGTATGGGACACTGTTCAAAATGGATTTACATCAACTGTGGATGAACAAGGTAGGAATAATTTGGTAAATGATGCAAAAGAAAAGAATATTATTATCAGTGGACTTATTGAATCTGCTTATCATAAGGTGTTGGGTTGTAAAACCGCAAATAATGTATGGGACAAGCTTGAGAATATATTTGCAGGTCACTCAAATGTCAAAGAAGCAAAGCTTCAAATCTCTAGAGAAAAATTTGAGCAACTCAGAATGAAAGAAGATTGCAACATTGATGCATACTTTCAATACATTGATGAAATAACCAATACTCTAGAAGGATTGGGAAATCCAGTTGACAAGAAGACTATTATACAGAAGATTCTTAGAATGTTACTAGGGATATTCAACATGAAGGTATCGGTCTTAGAATACAGTGCAAATCTAGAAAAACTCAGCAAAGAGGAATTACATGGATTTCTCATATCATATGAAATGAGACTTGATGAAGAAGAGGGTACTTCGCATCTAGAAACTAAATTCATTGCATATAAGAAAACCAATAAGGATAAACAACCTTCAATTGAAAATACATGCACCTGCAAGTGTGAAGAAAAGGGAGATGATGAAGAAGGTCTTTCAGATGAAGAATATGCTTACTTCATGAGAAAAATACAAACTGTTAAGGGACAATTCAAAGGTAAACTTCCATTGATATGTTTCAGCTGTAATGAGGTTGGGCATTTTGCAGCAAAATGTCCAAACAAAAGTAATGGCAACTCAAAAAGAAATAAAGGCTTTAATAAATTCAACAAGCAAGGATACAAAAGGAACTTTCTTTCTAAAGAAGATAGCTCATCATCCAATGAAGAAAATGATAGTGAAGAAGAAGCCAATGAGAAAGTATTGTTTATGGCCAAGCACAATAAGCAAGAGGTATCAAACAATGAAGAAGAAGGATGGAGCATAGACGAATTTTATGAGGAAGCAATCAAGCTTATAAAATATCTCAAGACGGAGAAGATTCATTCCAAAACTCTTGAAGAACAAGTTCAGGGTCTCAAAATTGAAGTTGAAGAACACAAAAGCATTGAAGAGTCACTTCAAAAGAATTTGGAAGAAAGAAACCAAGAAAGGGAATAATTAGAAGCCGAAGTAGTCTCGCTGCGTGAGGAAGTGAAGAAAGGAAAAACTATCCAAAACTATGCCAACAGCTCAAGGGCATTGGAAGAACTCATCAACAATCAACGATCTTACAATGACAAAACTAGCATCGGTTACAAAGAAGAAGAAGCAGGACCTTCTACAACAAAATACAATGAACCTATGAGATCTGACATGCATGTAGACTTCATTGGACAAGATTCACAAGAACAACCTTAGAAGACAATTCCTCGATGAAAATTTCCATCCAGGTACCAACATATTTTTTATGGCTACTGTTATTCATGTGGAAAATTTGGTCATAAAGCTGTAGAATGTCGCACGTATCCTAGGAATGAATACAATTCCAGGAGATCTGTCAAATATGAACCTCCCAAGGCTTAGAAAAACATCAATAGATTTGAACATTTAAGAAATAACATTGAATGTTACAAATGTCAAAAATTTGGACACATAGCCAAAGACTGCAGACTTGAAAATCCTCCAAAAGAATCTTCGAAGCCATAAAATGAACGAACATGGAAGAAGAAGAAGAATGACAATTGTGTTGTTGCTCTCAAGGCTCAAAAGAACAAAGATGTGTGGTATGTTGATAGCGGTTGCTCAACGCATATGACTAGAGATAGAAATAAATTTGTATCTCTGAAAGAGAAGAAGGATGGAACCGTGTCCTTTGGAAATGATGGATCTTCAAATGTTATAGGATTAGGTACTGTCACTCTTGAAAGCAAAGATTCTCTAGCCAATAATGTTCTACTGGTTGAAAACATGAATCACAATCTGCTCAGCGTTGGACAAATGTGTGATCAAGGACACACAATACTATTCAACTCCACGAAATGTGAAATCAGGAAAGGCGTGTATGGTGAAATTGTGGCTACAGCAAGTCGAGCTCCAAACAACATATATGTTCTAGATGAAGCAACTAAAGCATGTCTAATAGCTAAAGAGGATGATACAATAATTGGTAGCAATGATGATCGACTAAGTAATAATTTTTCTACAAAGGTGCAAATTGATTTCGAGATGTCTTTACTTGGTTGCAAATTGAGCATAGACGACTCATCTAAGGATGTGGATCAAAGGTTGTACAGATCTATGATTAGTAGTCTTCTATATGTAACAGCCTCCCGACCAGATTTTATGCAAGCAGTTGGACAAGTAGCAAGATTCCAAGCAGCACCAAAAGAATCACATATTAAATATTCACCAACATTGGAATATCTTCACTAGAAGCTTTGGATTATCCCAAGTTCTCATTAGATTTCCCTTTTTCATACTATAAAGGGGGAGTGGAAGTGTGTATAGGTCTGCAGGACGGTTGTGTGTCAGCGCGAGTGGAAGTGTGTACAAGTCTGCAGGATGGTTGTGTTTCAGGGGGAGTTACCCTTTGCCATTGATGTCAAAGGGGGAGAGAATGTTGTAGGAAGAGGTGTCATGATCGCAGGGGGAGTACTTATGTTGCCATCAATGCCAAAGGGGGAGATTGTTGATCAGTGGTTGTCATTGATGTCAACCCAAGCAGCACCAGGGGCTAACCCAATATTGAATGGGAATTTTGACCTACCAAATTAATATATTCTTGGTCAATAATTCTTTTAATGGTTTCTACTTGTCGATATGTTTCCGTTGATATATGGCACGCCATGTAATTCTTCACAGTTTGAGAGATATTCATGTTTGAAGTTTGTACCCCAGTTAGTGGGCTAAAACCCCATGGGGTTGGGGTATGGGTCATTGAAAAGTCATAATTAATATTTTTAAGCTCCTAAAATCCCTCCCACGTTCACTTGTTGAAGCCCCTCTCAACTTAAGCATTCATATATATTGTGATCTTCATTTCCTCCTTAGGCAAGGGATTCGGCCATATGAAACAGGTCATTGTGGAAATTTCTCTCTTAATTTTTTTCTACGAAGGCTCAGAAGCTTAAATTTTTATGAGGCGAAGATGAAATCCTGAGGAAGCTGTAGTAAAAATTTCAGATCAAGTTGCACAACATTGTTTGAGATATGATCTGTGGAAGTAAGGGTTTTTGCAGGCTCCTGAAATTCATCTCAAAGAAGTGACCTTGGTAAAATCGTCATAACTCTCTCTCTGAGTATCGGATTGGAATTCAATAAAAAGTGGTAGATATTTCACAGTATTTGGTTTTCTCTCTATCAATTTTAGAGGCAAATGAAGAAAAAGTGACATGTGGCATGCCGTACAAGTGCGTTCTGCTGAAACAATACATAATTAGGGTAGTGTGAGAAATTGGGTATAACTCTGTCTTGAAGAATCAAAATTGGGTCAGACCTATGGCATTCGAAAGATGACTTAGAGGACTAATACAGGACCAAAAATCAGATATTGAAGATTTGAAATAACAGAGATACACTAGATTCAATATCGAGCTCCTAGAAGGAAAAAAAAAAGCTAGATCATGTGTTGTCAAGGGTTGCAAAGGACCAGACTTTCTACGGTAGAAAAGAAAAGCAAGGTGCAGCAGAGGGTAACATGAAAAGAGCAGCATCCAAGGTGCATAACAGCAGCAAGAAATTCATCATATGAAGTCTTCAAGTGGGCAGCACTGCATTCAATCATTGTAAAGGTATCATTGTACCTAGTCATTGTAAATACATTATTGTACAAATTGTACTAGTATCTATCTGCCAAGGGTTGAAGAGGTAGCATTGGGAGGTCTAGGATCATCATTAGGTGTTTGTGTCAAAGTTGGGGTTATGGTTTTGTATATCTTCTTCTTCTACATCATTCTATATCATTGTAAAGTGGACCATTTTCCTTGGTACGGGAGTCCATTCATTTTTTTATTCTTCTATAGGGTGGTAGGGTGGTGCTAGGGTGAGTTGTAGCTCATTGGGTGTTGGGGCATCCGTTCAGTTGACTACTGAAGAATCTTGAGCGTTGGAGCGTCCATCCAGTGGGAGCTGGAGAAGAATGCTTTTCTAGATTCTAGGAAGTTGGAGCTTTATTTTCAATTGGAGTTGAAAATAATTATTAGAAAAGCATTAGGTGGTTTTTGTCCCGGAGTGGGTTTCCACCTTAAAAAATGTGTGAATTTGTGTTCCTCTTGTTTTCTTCTATCATTGTACAAAAACTGATAATAATTGAAGATTAACTAATGCTCTAATTGAAAGAAATATTGATTCACCCCCCCTCTCAGTATTTCCAACAAATACATGTAAAAATACTGCCATACAAGTGCCATCAGCCATGACAACGCAGTTTTAGGGGATAAATTCTGTGGAAATGATAGACCAATATATATCTACTGTTATATAACTCCAATAATTCTAGGAGTGAAGATCTAGCCTCCTAGACACCTTTCCAAGATAAATCGGGAAGGGTTTCCAAAAATATACAAAAATGAAAAAATACAAATATGGCCCTAGGGATGAATAATCTCTGAAAACTGAATATTGGATAGGAGGTGGCTAATATGATCTAGAAATTTAAGAAACTCCTCCTATATATCCTCCAAGTAAGAGGCTAATCCCCTCATTGAAGATCTAACTCCCCCAACTAGGGCTCCAAACCCTCTGCTGCAACTGCACCCAAAAATAACACAACTTCTTCAGAAAATTGTGCTGTAACTATTAGCAGTGCCTTAACCAAATTTTGGATGATGAAATATGGCTCAAGATTCTCCCTCACAATCCTCCTGGATGAAGGGTTTCTCCCTCCACTAGAAAACAAGCTCAGAAGTTGGGTTTCTCAACCCTCCACTACTGCACCCTACAACTCAACAAAAATTTGAACAGATACTGCGCTATAGAAGAAATATGTAGCTTGGCATGATGCCAAATAATGGACCATGTAGTATAATACTCTCCCAAGAGGGCTCTCAAGGAAAGAGGTGTGATTCCCAACCGAGAACTCCCTATGCTAAACAACACTGCAATCTTAGCTAAATAGCTGAAGGGAGCAACAAAGTCTAAAGAGACATATCAAAATATTAATCATCACATAATCCCATATGGCTACCATCCTCTTCCTTATAAACAATATGAGCCTTATCACCTTGGTTCCCACTCATTAGGGTTTCCACCATCTTGCAATCAATATCCCTCCAAAATTTCCCTGTCCCACCATTAATGACACTCCTCCATAACAACACTGTTTGATCTGGTCAATGTTGACCAAGTATTCATGATTCAGTCCCTTTTCACACCCAAGGGTCCTCAATCCATCTTTTAGATGAAATCCATTCACACTAGGAGTGTCTTGTATTCCTACTAAGGATATTTATTGGTCTCCATACCCTCTTATTCCTCTATCTAAGATAAAAATCAAAATTTAATATTCCAATTAGTTGTGTGATAATTTAGGAATATTACAGTCATTCCCTCCCAAATGTTTCTTGTCCTCAAGAAACTATAAGGATAGAATTGAACAACCTCTCCTCTTCCTCCTATAGCATCTTCATGTGATAAGCTCCTCCAATGAACAAGATGTTGTCTCATTAATAAGTCTCCAAGTTTCTCCTCCCAAGTGTATAAGTATGCCTTTGGTGAAAAATCCAAATGGCTCTTACCATGAACAAGTGGAATATCCATGGAAGAAACTATGTGTGGTCTAGAGGCCTTCTTAAGGCATAGAATCTGAAATATATTGGGAACTATCATTCCCATGTGAAGCCTCCATCCCCAAGCTATCATCCACAAAAAGTAAGTCACCCTCCAACATGGAAACTCATGAAACATCCCCTCCACCTTAGGCTCCTACAATGAAGGTGGGTTGTATAGTTGAAAATGATGGATCAAATTTTCTATCCCATGCTGTCTCTCTCTCCACTTATGATAAGTGTAGAGCTGTTGCTGAATTTGGGTTGCAACTATTTTTCCTTCATGAAGAAAAAAAGGCAATTGGATCCTTAAAGACCCACTCTTTGGTTCTTGCCCAAATCATTCCATATAAAATTAATATGGCATTATCATCATATGGAATTCAAATGAGAGAGGTATTGAAGGTTTTACATAGTGCTGGAAAGTACCAATAGTCTCTCAAGTAGTCATAGTGCAGTTTTACCAACTGCAGTTTCAGAACATGATGTGGCAAGTTGTCTCCCAACAAATTTCTAGTTGTGCATGTCATCTCATCCAGTAATAAATAGTAGATGGCATTGTTTAAAAAATAAGCATACAAATAATAGTGCAACACTTGCCCAAAGCCATACAAGAAATGGCCATCTTCATCATAGATGTTGGTCCCAATATGACCATGAAGCCCAAATAGAGGTGTGCACTCTTGTGGAGCAATGCACTATATAGAGATGGTAAGAGAATGAAAATATTGTGTTAGAAAATCAATAAGTGAAAAAACATAATTCTTACCATGTACTGAGAGTAATATGATAATAAGATCCATGAATCAGCCCTCCATAGTGGTATGACATACTCCCATGAAGAGGAGTGAACTATGTGCTGCATGAAAAATCCCTCTTCTTATGCTTGGAAATCCAAGTCAAGAATATCATATCATGGTAATAGATGTCTCCATCCACTACTCCATCACTCCCATCTCCTACTTTTCCATCAAGTGCATCATATTTGAAGTGATCCTAGGAACACTCCATAAAAAAACCCAAACTCCCAAGTGACAGCATTTTTAGCCTCTGTAATAAGGCTCCTATCATCTCATAGCTCCCTTCTTTAACATGCCAAATGTCAAAGTCATCTACCATAATGCTACTATATATGGGAGATTCCTTCCAAACTGGAAGTACCTCCTGATCCTCCAAGGCTAAGGAGTAGCCCCTTTCCACCATGATAGTGCCATCACCTACTCCTACAACATCATACAAAGTATGGGAGAAGATCAGCCCATACTCTCCCAAGAACTTTCAAAGCAACAACAATTCTCATTGCCTCCCCACACCATCATCATATAAACTATGGACATGATGGTTGACATGAAAGATATCACATCACCCCAATACACCCAAACTCCTTGCTGCCATATGATGCAAGTGCCATGCCAAGTTCCATCCACCACCATACTCCTTGAAATAGGATGAGGTCCATGATGACCAAACTCTTTCAAGAGTAACCAACATAACCTTGCCTCCTGCTACCCTGTGTTATAGATCTGCAAGTGGCTTTCCAGCCTCTTTCTTATCAACATCACCCATCCAACCAATGGTGAGTGTCTATCATCATTCTCAAAATTGGCATCCCTCTAATGAAGAATACCATCCTCCCAAATCAGATTTCTATATTTGCATTTCATGGGATGTTGGAATGCAATCTCCTGGAGATCTCCAAATGAAGACCACTTATCAATGACCAAGTTGAATCCATAAGGATCCAAATAATATGTAGGTAGAAACTTCTTATCAAGATGTGAAGTGCTCATCAAGAAGTACCCATCATAATAATGGAAGATTTCATCCCTCATAAGATGCCCTCCATTAACCATCTACATATCCTATAATATACATGTAGAAAGGTCATTGGAATGCTCCAATAATGGTTGGGCCCCAAACTCATCACTGCTACTCAATGAAAACACTATTGATCTCCATAATGGTGCATCTATTGTCCCAAGATCATGCTCAGTGTTGAACACACAGTTCTGCATTGCATGGTTTAGGACAATACTCACCCCATCCTCCAAGAATATACACTCCAACGCTAGGAATTGTGTGCAACTCAACAATGATACACTAGGATGACTGTATATCTCCTCCTTGAAAAAATCAAGGCTTCTTAGAGCAATGATATTCTGCTGCTCCAAATCAACAATGTACTTTGATCCTAGGTCATGCAAAAGTACACTCCCACAATCCTCCATATGATGTGCTTAAATAATAGAAATTTGAAACATGTGCATATCTTGGTAAAGCTTGGGAACATCTTGTACTGCTACAAGGTTTCCTCCTTCTGGTGTGATGGCTTCCCCAACTACTGATGATGATGGCTACTCTTCTATGGCTACATCAGTGCTGGTACAAATCTCCTCCTCCTCATGCATCTCCAGAATAGTGCATGGGACTCTAACTGTCAAGAGATCAAGACCACTTTGCAAAGGTGCAAGTGTTCTTTCTCCTGTTGCAAGTGCTCCTATAGCAAGTGGTGGTAAAGGCCTCTTCCCCTCTGATTTCTTCTTGTCAAACTTCTTGATCAACCTTTTAGTGAAATCTGCATATGTAGTCACTTTTTCATGACTCAAATGGCTGAACCACCAAATGTTTGCTTCAGCCTCAAGGTGTAGCGCTGCAATATGAACAACTTCTTCCTCTACTACTAGGTGTAGAAGAAAAAATGCATCCAAACTCATTCCCAAAGCCCTTACTATGCATGAGGATGCCCTGTCAAAGGTATACAATAGAAATCTATTTCCCTTTATTCTTTTATTGCTGCAAGGTCTCCTTTCTTCTTTGAGATGAATGAGTTACGGGAGAGTTAGATTCTCCTTGAAAGCTCTACGTTGAGACTTATATTATGCAAGATACTCACTTAGAATCTCATGATCTAAGTTTCATCCATATCCATGTCTCTTTTCTTCTTCTTCAAAATAAAATGGCATAGCATGTTTCTTTGGAGCTCTATGCAATACTGATTCTTCTTTTTGTTGATAGGAAGTACATGGACCTTCCTCATCTTGAAACCCTAATGTGGCTTTACCCCTTTTCTCCATTTTTATTTGCTTGACCTCCTTGGTGAGGTCCCTCTTAAATATAAAAAGAGATGATATAAAACTCATCCTTTCCATCATTCTGATCTCTTTCTCCTTATTTTTATTATTCTGATAGCATAATGGTTGAGATCCACAGGCTGAGCCAAGATTATGCTCTGATACCACTGTAATATTCCCAAATGGGGAAGAATCAATATATGAACACAATAATGGAAAGAGAAGTGAATAAATCAACACACCATGATATGAGACAAATGCACAGCCATCTTATTAAACATATCAGCAAATAATAGGCACAAGATCTTGAGGATCAAGTCACTCAAGCAATACAAAACAAGCCTCCTCTAAGAAAATATGTCAATACATGTAAAAATATTGCCATACAAGTGCCATGAGCCATGACATTGTATTTTTATGGCATAAATATTGCGGAAATGATAGATCAATATAGATCTGTTGTTATATAGCTCCAATAATGCTAGGAGTCAAGATCTAGCCTCCTAGACACCTTTCCAAGATAACCCAGGAAGGGTTTCCGGAAATATACAAAAATGCAGAAATACAAATATGGCCCTAGGGCTGAATAATATCTGCAAACTGAATACTCAATAGGAGGTGGCTGATATGATCTGGAAATGTAAGAAAATCCTCCTAAATATCTTCCAAGTAAGAGGTTGATCCCCTCACTGAAGATCTAACTCCCCCAACTATGGCTCCAAACCCTCTGCTGCAACTGCACCAAAAAATAATGCAGTTTCTTCATAAAACTGCACTGTAAATATTAGCAATGCCTTAACCAAATAATTGATGATGAAATGAGGCTCATTAATCTCCCTCACAAGCCTCCTGGATGAAGGGTTGCTCCCTTCGCTAGAAAACAAGCTCAGAAGTTAGGTTTCTCAACCCTCCACTGTTGCACCCTGCAACTCAACACAAATATAAAAAGATACTGCATTGTAGAATAAATTTGTAGCTTGGCCTGATGCTGGATAGTGGACCATGTAGTACATTACTCTACCAAGAGGCCTCTCAAGGAAAGAGGTGGGATTCCTGACCAGGAACACCCTGTGCTAAACAACACTACAATCTTAGCTAAACAACTGAAGAGAGCAACAAAGTCTAAATAGACATATCAAAATAATAATCATCACATAATCCCATTTGGCTGCCATCCTCTTCCTTATAAACAATGTGAGCCTTCTCACCTTGGGTCCCACCACTAGTACATTTGGCTGAAATTCTGACACTTGGTTCCAACACTTTTGACCAAATGTCGGAAATTTCCCCAATTTTTTTCAATCCCGCCCGAAACCGTTCCTATACCGACGTTTAGAGAAATGTGTCGCAATACAAACACTTAGACAAAGTGTCACAATTGTGAAGTTTGAAGGAAGACGTCGCAATTGCGACACTATGCCCCAAAGCATCACTATTGCGGCGGCTGCTTCCAAACGTCGCAATTATGACACAATGTCTAAGTGTCGCAATTGCGACGTTTGGAGGCAGTCATCGCAATAGCAACGCTTTGTTTGCGACACAATGTCTAAGTGTCACAATTATGATGTTTAGAGGGATCCGTCAGCGACGCTCTGGCCGCCGTCGATATAACAACACTTATATGCAATAAACGACAGTTATATGCCTTTGCCAAAATGGTCGGCTTACAGAGCAGCGCGAGGAGTAGTTAATGGAGGCACTTTTTTGATTGCGCATAATTTGGAGAGAAAATAGTAATCGTGAGAGAGGCTCCTTTAATTGCGTCTTTGATTTGTGAAGGTATGGATTGTCCAGCCTGCAATTCTATGTTGTCGAGAAAGACTCGCAATCCTCTGGAAACAAGACTGTTGTGAAGATGCCTGGCGAAGAAACGGACATCGGGTTCACGACTGTTGATGAACACATCATAGTCCGACGAAGAAGGCACCAAGGAGGGTATTCTCAGTGAATGAGGGATGCTGAAATATTAATTTCAACTACCTACCCTGTCCTCTGGCCGCTTTCTAAATCTGTTTGAATGGCTCTGTCAAACAGCCGCTTTCTAAAACTGATGAACAGTCAATTTTGGTTTTGAAATCACAGTCCCTGCACACTTAAAAACAGAGCGCTGTATTTTTTTGGAAACAGAGAAATTTAATAGTAAATGCGAGAGATTTTAATTCAGAAGAACGTGGTCCCACAGACCACATACCAAATCAACCATCCACGTGGAAGCAGGCGATTCGATCGCGTTATTTTTTGGCCCGTCTGCATTGTGGAATTCCAGACCCGAAACATTATAGGGCGGAATTAATTTGATTTTCGCGTCACAGTTTTCCTCCGTACGAAAAGCCAAAAAATGGACCCGAATTTTTATATGGCGTATTCTATGAAGTTTTCGCGTCACAAATTAGGGTGACATCAGCAGGCTATTTTGGAACGCGAATTTGTGATTGAAATCGGGTTTATTTTTTTTGAAGTCCGGACGTATGATATAGTTTTATTAATATTTTGTTATAAGTTTTGTTTCACTGCCCAATAGTTATTTAAACCATTGGCTCATATATAACATATGCGCAAATATTTCACTTTGGGCATTTGTAATGTGGGCCCCGAATACTTTAAATAGGTACATATACATTAGACAATTTAAAAGTTTTGAGGATTGCACCCCTGGTGCAATTGTTTGTTTATAAGATTATATGATACATGTGAGATAAAGGTTTATTATTTATCATATATAAATAAATTTTATCAATATTGGACATTTACACTTTTATGAGGTGATGTTATAAGTAAATTCATAAATATCTCTTTTTAATCCTCATTTTACTCCATGAATATGTTTGGAAATAAAATTTCAATAGATTAATTTTCTCCTAACCTATGTATCATCAATATTGTACATTTACATTCTTAATTATGAGGTGATGTTATAGGTAAATCCATGAATATCTCCTTTTAATATTCATTTTACTCCATGAATATGTTTGGAAATGAAATTTCAATAGATTAATTTTCTTACTATTATATGTTTTACGAAGATATGGTAAGGAATTCTCTCTTGTTCTTCTTAGAAATAATTATATATATATATATATATATATATATATATATATATATATATATATATATATATATATATATATATATATATATATATTTTTCAAAATAGATTAAAAAAATTATATGAGAAAAATTATTAATTCATCAATATGTGTGTGTGTGTTGTGAGGAATAATTTCATAGTTCAACTTAATGGTTCATTATATAATCATGTGATCATCACCAATGATATATCTTAAAAAGCAATTTAAAAGCCATGTGTACAAAATCTATGTATACTCTAGAGAGTGGTTCTCATATCACTATGTAAATTGTTGTATGCTACTTCAACAAAATTATAAGATAAACTCTAATACACATCATATATGCACCATAACAATTGGTATAGGGTAAAACCCACCTTCCACACCTTTTTACTCGATCTAATTTTCTCTGTCAACTCTTCTAGGTGTGGGAGTTTCCTCCAAGGATCATAATACCCCCAAGGCCTGTTATCACCCTAGTAATTTTCAGGTTGTGGGATAGGGATTTTTGTAGTTAAGAACACCAGGGGTAACCAAGAACCGCTTTGGGAATTCAAGATCTAGCCTTCTTTAACCCTAGAGAGGGATCTCTCCATATGGTTTAGCTTTGTTTTAGTAACAGATATTAGGCTAGCTATGATTGTGTATTTGGGTTTGATTTTAAAATATTGGTGGGAATAAAGAGATTTCAAGGTAAACCAGAAGCATCTACCAGAATATTGGGCAATGCAGTCAACTCCCTAGGCAAGAAAAACTAAGAAATAAGGCTCAGAGATGCAAATGTGCTAAGGGAAAGATAGGTGACCTTCTAAGGCTATGTATAGGCTTGATTTGATGGAGTGGCTGGAATCTAAGAAAAAGGGCACTTAAGAATCCTTAAGCTACAGATAAGAAGATTGAATAAGGGGATCTAACTCGGAACCGTAGAACTTCCCATAAGGTTTTACGAACAGGCTATTACTGGCCTACTATCTTTAAGGATGATGAAAAATTTGTGCAGGCTTGTGATAGCTGCCAAAGGGTAGGACGCCCTAGGTAGTCTGATGAAATGCCTTTGAACCCTCAACTAGTGATTGAACCATTTGAACGCTGGGCACTTGATTTTTTTGGCCCTATTAGTCCTCCCTCAAACCAAAAAACATACATCCTAGTTGCAACCGAATATGTCACTAAGTGGGTCTAAGCAGAGGCACTTTCAAAAGCTACAGAGGACTCTGTAGTATAGTTTCTTTTCCAAATCTTTGTGCGCTATGGTCTCCCAAGGGACATAATCACAGATGGAGGACCACAATTTGTAGGTAATAAATTAGCTGAAACATTGCAAAACTACCACATTCAGCACAATATTACAACTCCATATCACCCACAGGCCAATGGCCAAGTAGAGAGCACGAACAAAGTAGAAAACATTAAAATGCCAAGTAGAGAGCACGAACTATAGTTGTCTTGAGAAATTTTATTCACACTGAATACTTCGAATTGTGAATTATTTATACAAAAAAATGTTTACAAAATATCTCAGGAATTGAGATAATGTTTTAATAAAAAATATGAAAGAAAACTTAAAAAGAGGGACAGCTGCAAAATAGTTTGCAAGCTGTTACATTTTTACAAGAAAAAATAGAAATTATTATTCTAATTTGAACTGATTTTTGATGTGCGCTTTAGCCCTGTATTTTTACCATTTCAGGTAACAGTAAAAAATGAATTTCGAAGTGAATTTCCTATTTTTTATCCATTAAATTCACACCAGATCTGTGAATTCTTGCCACTTTTCTGCAGAGGGGATCTTCATAGTCTTCAATTTTTTGTAACTTTCATCTGCCTCTGTATACTTGGAAAATTTAGACTTGATAGTGAACATATGGCTGATCTCATTATATAAAAAGAACATATTTACAAAATACTGAAGAAGTATTTTGCCTGTTGGTGATCCTTGAGGAAGTTGTTGTCTGTCTTGCTCTTTTGCATGATTTCTGATTTTTAGATCATAATATTTCTGAGGTATTAACTTGTCATTCAATGCGTGAATATCAGGAAAACCTACTTCTGACAATGTTTATTTGGCTAAAAATCTTGAGATCGATAAATTCATGTCTTTACACCAGTCCTCTAGATTACTCATTATGTTTCTTTTGTTCAGGACCTTTTTGATTTGAAGAATGGTTTCTGTTCTATCAACAATTTTCAATTCTTCCAACTCTTCCTTGGTTTTTCTGTTTAAAAAAGCTATGAGTTGGATTGCTTGGGCTGGTTTTTTGTCAATTTCCCTCTTAGTCTTGTCAATCTCTGCACTAGCAACTTGAAGTAACTCCCTCTGTTCATAAATTATCCGAATTGAAGGCCGTTGAGAATGAATTCCATCAATAATTTTGGTCCATAAATGATTTTTTATAAAGGCCACTTGATGTGTAAGATTTACTTGTGCTTGCAGAATCTTTACCTGTTCTTGTAGTCGATCAGCCCTTTGCTCATGTCCTCTAGAAGTAATCAAGGCATCATTTTTGTATTTTTCTAAATTTTTCATAGTGCCTTTCAAACTAAGAATCTCTTTATCTTGGTCTTGTAGTGTGCTCCTCTGTGAGGATGAAGAAGAAGAGGCAAAGATTAGAGAAGTAATTGGCACTGCAGTTGGCAATACTCCTTTCGGTGCCAAGTGTTCTGCCAAAGTAGATGGTATAGCAGTGTTTACAGTGGGGATCACTGTAGGAATGACCATTGGTTGTTCTTTTCTTCGTTCTTCATTCTCTTTCATTAGAGCTTCTATTTGACTTTCCATTGTTTTTATCTGATCTGTCATTTGATGTACAAGCTGCTTTAAACCACCATTCTTTATTTTTTGCTGTAGAATTTCTTTTGCTTGAGAGTTTTCACTCTAAGGCAACTTCAACTATTTTCTAAGAGCAGCTATATCCTCATTTTTCTATTTAATTAAGAATTTTTCCTCTTCAATGTTGGCTGGGTCACCCCCTTCTTCAATCACTATATCTTCTAGTGCTTTTATTGTTAAATTATTAGCATACAGTGAGGCTTTGTCCAACCTCATTTGATTTTGGAGGTTGAGCACTGTTTTCTCAAGCGTAATTGATTTCATAGTTTTACTGACAATTTTGGAATATAGAATTTCAGTATTGCTCCTATGAAATTCAATTTGATCGAATTCATGAATGGCATCTGCATCCAGTTCAAGATCTGTTTTGGAATAATCTGCCACTGATTTTGGCTTAGCCACTGCAGGCTTCAAGAATGACATTACCAATTTATTGGATGAATAATCAAATGCTGAAAGAAGCCTGTCGTTGTTTCCAGGATTTTCCTTAAGAAATCTAGAATGAGCTTGATTCTTGAGCTCTTCATTCTTCTCTTTAATCTGTATGAATCTGATCTGAATCTCTGACTCTGTATTGTCAGTTTCCTGAGAAGAAGGAGGCAAATCGACAGTAGCCTGGTTTTCCTTCATGACTGTATCTTTTTTTGTGTTCCAATTTTTATATTTTGAAGCTCTTTAATGCTTGAGTGACTATTCTTGTTGCTTCATCATTTATATGAATATTTACGACTTATCCTTTTCTTCTTCTCGTTGACTTACTTATTTTACTATAATATAGAGTTCTCTAATTTTATGTCCTCACATTCGTTCTCTTATGAAACTATCTTCTTATCTCACTTTTTGCATTATCGTATCTTTGCTCGTAGAAGCCACCTGTACCGGCTCCCGTTCAACTGTTTTCCTTGCACCGTTCACATGTATTACCGTACCGGCCCGTGAATCATCATCGTACAGGGTGCTTGGTCTCCATCCGACTCATTTTACATATCTTTCAATATGGGGGGGCTTAGATCAAAAGTAAATGTGTGCAACTTACATTTTACCTCGTCGACCAAAATACCTCGTGGTCACGTACTTCCATGTAAAACTACATGGGAACTTATACTCTTTAAGTTTGACATTTATCTCATTGGCAGCTTCTCTGTTATTCACAATGAATGGCCCAATTTGATTTTTCAGCTTAAATTGGGTCTTTTCTTGAAAGCTATGAAGTGGATTTCATCTACATTCAATAGTTGTCTCAGATATTCTAAAGCAAATATTCTTGTAGTAACAAATCTGGGTAACTTATATGGGGCCAGGGATGAGCCATACACTCTGATTTCTGTATGATTTTTATATAAATACCAATCTCTAGTTTTGTAGCTCTCTGATAACTGCATAATTCTTCTTGTCTCATCATTGATCCTAGGGATCTCCTCTTTTTCCAAGAGATACATAGCAGGGGCTATAAATGAGTCATTGAAATCTGTAAAACTATACTTTCTGTTCCATTTCCTTAGAATAGATGACCAAAATACTACTGATAGAACTTTTCCTTCTGCATCCACTTTCTCACATTAAATTGGAAACTTATCTGTTTCATAATATAGGAAGAGGTGGAGTAGATAAGAGGAGTATCTGAAAACTCCTTCATTTGGTAATCTGGATAACTGATAATGCATACTTTCAGCAATAAATCTAGCAAAATTGAACTGAATGGACGGTGATTGACCAGCGCTTAGAGTTGACATAAAACCTAGGATAGCCACATCGGTGAATTCATCACTGGCGTATCCTAGTATGAAGGAGAGCATTGAGACAATCTGTCTAGTTTCATTTGGGAAATCAACGGTGTCGAAAGGAGGATTTAACTTAGGAATATCAACTTCATTTGGACAAAAAGTCTGGTATATTTTGAATCTAGTATTGAACTCCAAGTCAAGATATAGTTGGGTTAAATCTTCTATTGATAGGGAAGCAGAATTGGGGTCATGATTCATTTTCAGCATGGAATTCATCGACTCTTCGGTGATGTAAATTAGGATATCTTCTTTGTTTACAATACATCTTTGTTCTGGCATATGATACGCTTGGCATAATCTGATAAATTCATGAATAGAATGAGTGAGAGGGACAATATATCTAGGCAGATTGGATTCCCAAATTGGAATATCTTTGTCACTCTTTTCCACTGATTTGCCATAGCAACAATTATAGACATCAAACAGGTTAAATTCTACATTAGGGTCTAGTATTCTACAGTCTAGATCAACTAAAGGGCTGTTCTCTGGAGAAATGACTGGAGGCTGGACTGGTCTGACCACTTCTGTAGAATCAGCCATTAGTACAGGAGTTGGTTTGTCGATTTTGAAGGACATAGGCTGAGGAATCTTTGCAGAAGACTTCTTTTGAGATTTTGGGCCTCCATTCTTGGGGGTTACCTATTTCTTGGTCATTTTTAATAATGAACGAAGCAAACTTAAATGGTTTTCTAAGTTCCTTTACGAGAAACAAGGGTTTCTTGGCGAATTTCTACTGAAAATTGGGTTTCTGAGCAAGGTTTTTAGGAAATTCAAGGAATTTAAAGCTCAAAACATGTATTTAAAATCTATTTCAACAGCAAAATAGACCAGGGTATGGAAAAATCTGTGAAAAAGGCCAATTAGGGATTATAGGGAAATTTTGACAAAGTTTCCCCTAAAATATGGACACTTTTTTGCAGTAACTTTGGTAATTATTTGAAATCAACAGGAATTTTGAAATCTCAGAGGGCAACTTCGAAGAAAAGTACCTGGAGAACCAGCGAAATTCGGTTGAAGAAGTTGCAGAGGTGCTCAATCTTCAATTTTTTGAAAATGGCTTCGCAGAGGACAATGTAGTACTTTGTAATGGAAATTTAGGGCAATGGGCGTCGAAAAATGGTACTGGTAGGTTGAAAATGGCTCTGCAAAGTTTCTCAGGGTTCAAACGGCGTAATTTTGAGGAAAAACGGTTCTGCAATGTTTTTACAGGTTTAAAGCGAAAAGGTGAAAATTTGAATGAAAAATATAATTTGAATGAAAAATATAATTTGAATGTATTAAACGATGGTATAACCATAGTTAAATGAAATTAAACTCGGGTTAAACGGGTGAGGTTTAGGGAATACCGCCAGTGGTATTCGCAAGGGTAAATGGTGGTAAGCAGAAACTAGCTTTTCGAACGCGATACAATGTGGTGGCGACACGTAAGTGCGGGTGGTTTGGAAAAACCACCCATTTCGCGCGGCTTTGCCAAAACATCAAACGATTACTTTATGAGCGCGAAAATGTATTAGCGTCGTCGGATCTGGATTCAACGAGCGAACGGCCACGATAAAAAGGAAAAGTGTGGGGAAAAGGTAAGTTATCGGGTTCACTTTGAGCCATTGATCTTGGGAAACCGTCGCTATACCGACATTTAGAGAAAAGTGTCGCAATACCGACATTTAGAAAAAGTGTCGCAATTGCGACATTATGCCCCAAATAATCACTAGACGGCTCCCTCCAAACATCGCTATTATATGTTTTACGAAGATATGGTAAGGAACTCTCTCTTGTTCTTCTTAGAAATAATTATATATAAATTTTTTTTTTTCAAAATAGATTAAAAAAATTATATGAGAAAAATTATTAATTCATCAATATGTGTGTGTTTTGAGGAATAATTTCATATTTCAACTTAATGGTTCATTATATAATCATGTGAGCATCACCAATGATATATATTAAAAAGAAACTGAAAAGCCATGTGTACAAAATCGATGTATACTCTAGAGAGTGGTTCTCATATCACTATGTAAATTGTTGTATGCTAATTCAACAAAATTATAAGATAAACTGTAATACACATCATATATGCACCATAACAATTGGTATAGGGTAGAACCCACCTGCCACACCTTTGTACTCGATCCAATTTTCTCTGTCAACTCTTCTAGCTGTGGGAGTTTCCTCCAAGGATCATAATACCCCCAAGGCCTGTTATCACCCTAGTAATTGTCAGGTTGTGGGATAGGGATTTTTGTAGTTAAGAACACCAGGGGTAACCAAGAACCACTTTGGGAATTCAAGATCTAGCCTTCTTGAACCCTAGAGAGGGATCTCTCCATATGATTTAGCTTTGTTTTAGTAACAGATATTAGGCTAGCTATGATTGTGTATTTGGGTTTGATTTTAAAATATTGGTGGGAATAAAGAGATTTCAAGGTAAACCAGAAGGATCTACCAGAATATTGGGCAATGGAGTCAACTCTCTAGGCAAGCGGAACTAAGAAATAAGGCTTAGAGATGCAAATGCTAAGGGCAAGATAGGTGACCTTCTAAGGCTATGTATAGGCTTGATTTGATGGAGTGGATGGAATATGAGCAAAAGGGCACTTAAGAATCCTTAAGCTACAGATAAGAAGATTGAAGAAGGGGATCTAACTGGGAACCGTAGAACTACCCATAAGGTTTTACGAACAGGCTATTACTGGCCTACCATCTTTAAGGATGCCAAAAAATTCGTGCAGGCCTGTGATAGCTGCCAAAGGGTAGGACGCCCTGGGCAGTCTGATGAAATGCCTTTGAACCCTCAACTAGTGATTGAACCATTTGAACGCTAGGCACTTGATTTTTTTGGCCCTATTAGTCCTCCCTCAAACCAAAAAACATACATCCTAGTTGCAACCGAATATGTCACTAATTGGGTCGAAGCAGAGGCACTTTCAAAAGCTACATAGGACTCTGTAGTACAGTTTCTTTTCCAAATCTTTGTGTGCTATGGTCTCCCAAGGGACATAATCACAGATGGAGGACCACAATTTGTAGGTAAAAAAATAGCTGAAACATTGCAAAACTACCACATTCAGCACAAGATTACAACTCCATATCACCCACAGGCCAATGGCCAAGTAGAGAGCACGAAAAAAGTAGAAAACATTAAAATGCCAAGTAGAGAGCACGAACTATAGTTGTCTTGAGAAATTTTATTCACACTGAATACTTCGAATTGTGAAGTATTTATACAAAAAAATGTTTACAAAATATCTCAGGAATTGAGATAATGTTTTAATAAAAAATAGGAAAGAAAACTTAAAAAGAAGGGCAGCTGCAAAACAGTTTGCAAGCTGTTACCTTTTTACAAGCAAAAATAGAAATGATTATTCTAATTTGAACTGATTGTTGTTGTGCACTTTAGCCTTGTATTTTTACCATTTGAGGTAACAGTAAAAAATGAATTTCGAAGTGAATTTCCTGTTTTCTATCCATTAAATTCACAGCAGATCTGTGAATTCTTGCCACTTTTCTGCAGAGGGGATCTTCATAGTCTTCAATTTTCTATAACTTTCATCTGCCTCTGTATACTTGAAAAAGTTAGGCTTGATAGTGAACATATGCCTGATCTCATTATCTAAAAGGAACAGATTTTCAAAATACTGAAGAAGTATTTTGCTTGTTGGTGATCCTTGAGGTAGTTGTTGTCTGGCTTGCTCTTTTGCATGATTTCTAATTTTTAGATCATAATATTTCTGAGGCATTAACTTGTCATTCAATGTGTGAATATCAAGCAAACCTGCTCTTGACAATGTTTTGTATTTAGCTAAAAATCTTCAGATGGATAAATTCATGTCTTTACACCGGTCCTCTAGATTATTCATTATGTTTCTTTTGTTCAGGACCTTTTTTATTTGAAGAATGGTTTCTGTTCTATCAACAATTTTCAATTCTTCCAACTCTTCCTTGGTTTTATTGTTTAAAAAAGCTATGAGTTGGATTTCTTGGGCTGGTTTTTTGTCAATTTCCCTCTTATTCTTGTCAATCTCTGCACTAGCAACTTGAAGTAACTCCCTCTGTTCATAAATTATCTGAATTGAAGGCCATTGAGAATGAATGCCATCAATAATTTTGGTCCATAAATGATTTTTTATAAAGGCCACTTGATCTATAAGATTTACTTGTGCTTGCAGAATATTTACCTGTTCTTGTATTCGATCAGCCCTTTGCTCATGTCTTCTAGAAGTAATCAAGGCATCATTTTTGGATTTTTCTAAATTTTTCATAGTGCCTTTCGAACTAAGAATCTCTTTATCTTGGTCTTGTAGTGTGCTCCTCTGTGAGGATGAAGAAGAAGAGGCAGAGATTAGAGAAGTAATTGGCACTGCAGTTGGCAGTACTCCTTTCGGTGCCAAGTGTTCTGCCAAAGTAGATGGTATAGCAGTGTTTACAGTGGGGATCACTGTAGGAATAACTATTGGTTGTGCTTTTCTTAGTTCTTCATTTCTTTCATTAGAGCTTCTATTTGACTTTCCATTGTTTTTATCTGATCTGTCATTTGATGTACAAGCTGCTTTAAATCATCATTCTCTGTTTTTTGCTGTAGAATTTCTTTTCCTTGAGAGTTTTCACTCTAAGGCAACTTCAACTATTTTCTAAGAGTAGCTATATCCTCATTTTTCTGTTTAATTAAGACTTTTTCCCCTTCAATGTTGGCTGGGTCACCCCCTTCTTCAATCACTATATCTTCAAGTGCTTTTATTGTTAAATTATTAGCATACAGTGAGGCTTTGTCCAACCTCATTTGATTTTGGAGGTTGAGCACTGTTTTCTCAAGCCTAATTGATTTCATAGTTTTACTGACAATTTTGGAATACAGAATTTCAGTATTTCTCCTTTGAAATTCAATTTGATCTAATTCATGAATGGCATTTGCATCCAGTTCAAGATCTGTTTTGGAATAATCTGCCACTGATTTTGGCTCAACCACTGTAGGCTTCAAGAATGACATTACCAATTTATTGGATGAATAATCAAATGCTGAAGGAAGCTTGTCTTTGTTTCCAGGCTTTTCCTTAAGAAATCTAGAATGAGCTTGATTCTTGAGCTCTTCATTCTTCTCTTTAATCTGTCTGAATCTGATCTGAATCTCTGACTCTGTATTGTCAGTTTCCTGAGAAGAAGGAGGCAAATCGACAGTAGCCTGGTTTTCCTTCATGACTGTATCTTTTTTTTGTGTTCCAATTTTTATATTTTGAAGCTCTTTTAATGTTTGAGTGACTATTCTTGTTGCTTCATCATTTATATCAATATTTATAGCCTTATCCTTTTCTTCTTCTGTTGACTTGCTTCTTTTACTATAAGGAGTTCTGAATTTTATGTCCTCAATAGTCTCAGCTATGAAACTATCTCCTTCTCTGGCTCTTTTATGTACATTATCAGTATCTTTGCTTGTAGAAGCCACCTGTACTGTCTGTTCAATCTGTTTGCCTTTGCCACTGTCTACCTGTATTACCTGTACTACCTGTGAATCATCATCAGATAGGGTGTTTGGCTCCCATTCAATTTTATTTACATATCTTTAAATATGGGGCTTAGGATCATGCAAGTAAACAGGCAACTTACATTTTACCCTTATTGCACTCAAAATACCTTGTGGGTCATACTTCCATGTAAAACTACATGGGAACTGATACTCTTTAAGTTTGACATTTATCTCATTGGCAGCTTCTCTGTTATTCACAATGAATGGCCCAATTTGATTTTTCAGCTTAAATTGGGTCTTTTTCTTGAAAGCTATGAAGTTGATTTCATCTACATTCAATAGTTTTCTCAGATATTATAAAGAAAATATTCTTGTAGTAACAAATCTGGGTAAATTATATGGGGCCATGGATGAGCCATACACTCTGATTTCTATATGATCTTTATATAAATACCAATCTCCAGTTTTGTAGCTCTCTGATAACTGCATAATTCTTCTTGTCTCATCATTGATCCTAGGGATCTCCTCTTTTTCCAAGAGATACATAGCAGGGGCTATAAATGAGTCATTGAAATATGTAAAACTATACTTTTTGTTCCATTTCCTTAGAATAGATGACCAAAATACTACTGATAGAACTTTTCCTTCTGCATCCACTTTCTCACATTCAATTGGAAACTTATCTATTTGATAATATAGGAAGAGGTGGAGTAGATAAGAGGAGTATCTGAAAACTCCTTCGTCTGGTAATCTGGATAACCGATAATGCATACTTTCAGCAATAAATATAGCAAAATTGAACTGAATGGTTGGTGATTGACCAGCGCTTAGAGTTGACAGAAAACCTAGGATAGCCACATCAGTGAATTCATCACTGGCGTATCCTAGTATGAAGGAGAGCATTGAGACAATCTGTCTAGTTTCATCTGGGAAATCAACGGTGTCGAAAGGAGGATTTAACTTAGGAATATCAACTTGATTTGGACAAAAATTCTGGTATATTTTGAATCTAGCATTGAAATCCAAGTCAAGATATAGTTGGGTTAAATCTTCTCTTGTTAGGGAAACATAATTGGGGTCATGATTCATTTGCAGCATGGAATTTATCGACTCTTCAGTGATGTAAAACAGGGTTTCTTTTTCTTTGTTTACAATACATCTTTTTTCTGGCATATAATAGGCTTGGCATAATCTGATAAAGTCAGGAACAGAATGAGTGAGAGGGACAATATATCTAGGCAGATTGGATTCCCAAATTGGAATATCTTTGTCACTATTTTCCACTGATTTTCCATAGCAACAATTATAGACATCAAACAGGTTAAATTCTACATTAGGGTCTAGTATTCTACAGTCCAGATCAACTAAAGGGTTGTTCTCTGGAGAAATGACTGGAGGCTGGACTGGTCTGACCACTTCTATAGAATCAGCTGTGAGTACAGGAGTTGGTTTGTCGATTTTGAAGGACATAGGCTGAGGAATCTTTGCAGAAGACTTCTTTTGAGATTTTGGGCCTCCATTCTTGGGGGTTACCTATTTCTTGGTCATTTTTAATAATGAACGAAGCAAGCTTAAATGGTTTGCTAAGTTCCTTTACGAGAAACAGGGGTTTCTTGGCGAATTTCTACTGAAAATGGGGTTTCTGAGCAGGGTTTTTAGGAAATGCAAGGAATTTAAAGCTCAAAACGTGTATTTAAAATCAATTTCAACAGCAAAACGGACCAGGGTATGGAAAAAACTGTGACAAAGGGCAATTAGGGATTCCAGGGAAATTTTGACAGAGTTTCCCCTGAAAAATGGACACTTTTTTGCAGTAACTTTGGTAATTATTTGAAATCGATAGGAATTTTTAAATCTCAGAGGGAAACTTCGAACAAAAGTACCTGGAGAACCAGCGAAATTCGATTGAAGACGTTGCAGAGGTGCTCAGTCTTCAATTTTTTGAAAATGGCTTCGCAGAGGACAATGTAGTACTTTGTAATGGAAATTCAGGGCAATGGGCATTGAAAAATGGTACTGGTAGGTTGAAAATGGCTCTGCAAAGTTTCTCAAGGTTCAAACAGCATGATTTTGAGGAAAAATGATTCTGCAATGTTTTTACAGGTTTAAAGCGAAAAGGTGAAAATTTGAATGAAAAATATAATTTTAATGTACTAAACGATGGTATAACCATAGTTAAATGACATTAAACTCGAGTTAAACGGGTGAGGTTTAGGGAATACCGCCAGTGGTATTCGCGAGGGTAAATGGTGGTAAGCGGAAACTAGCTTTTCGAACGCAATACAATGTGGTGGCGACACGTAAGCGCGGGTGGTTTGGAAAAACCACCCATTTCGCACGGCTTTGCCAAAACATCAAACAATTACTTTATGAGCACGAAAATGTATTAGCGCTGTCGGATCTGGATTCAACGAGCGAACGGCCACGATCAAAAGAAAAGGTAAGTTATCGGGTTCACTTTGAGCCATTGATCTTGGGAAACCATCACTACACCGACATTTAGAGAAAAGTGTGGCAATACCGACACTTAGAGAAAGTGTCGCAATTGCGACATTATGCCCCAAAGCGTCACTAGACGGCTCCCTCCAAACGTTGCTATCATATGTTTTACGAAGATATGGTAAGGAACTCTCTCTTGTTATTCTTAGAAATAATTTTATATATATATATATATATTTTTTTTCAAAATAGATTAAAAAATTTATATGAGAAAAATTATTAATTCATCAATATGTGTGTGTTGTGAGGAATAATTTCATAGTTCAACTTAATGGTTCATTATATAATCATGTGAGCATCACCAATGATATATCTTAAAAAGCAACTAAAAATCCATGTGTACAAAATCGATGTATACTCTAGAGAGTGGTTCTCATATCACTATGTAAATTGTTGTATGCTACTTCAACAAAATTATAAGATAAACTGTAATACACATCATATATGCACCATAACAATTTCCATACAACTAATTTGTTTTAGGATACATGTGGCATTCTAGGGGTAAATTCTATACCAGCATAGATCCATCTTAACTCCGGATCTATCAAGCGTCTCTGGAGGTGCAAACCTTTTTTTTGAGTGAAAAACTTGAGAAAAGGTTTGCACCTCAAGAGATTTGATCCCTCTCGGTGCTTGATAGATCCGGAGTTAAGATGGATCTATGCTGGTTTCAGTCGTGTACTGCCAAGGAAAATCTATCGAAGATATGATTAATTTTATCAATAATATTTAAATATATCAAATATTAATATAATCATTTTAAATATGCTAAATATTTTTGAGATTAACTTGGTCATTTTAATTTTAAATTTTCTTACTTACCTTAGTTTGTTGAGATGATAAATATTGTTAATAACTATAATGATGAGAAATGATGAAATAATTTTTTTAAATGCAAAGTGACAATAATAGTGTTGAAAGATAGAAAATGTGAATAATAAGAATGTACTCATGTTACAAATAGTCTTCATTGTGATCAATCTCAAACTATTTTCTTCTACGATTCTTATTGTCACCCTTGTTAGTTTTGTTATCTTTTCATATGAATTATATGAAAAATAAAATCTAAATCATAAACCAATTAAATCTTTAGCTCGAGCTGTTGTAGTAAACATGATACCTTGTCCCTCTTGCTCTCCAATATTAATAGGTTAAATTACTATAACACAAAAATCAATGTACATTGTCAATAATTTTTTGTGCTTACACTAAAATCAATGCATATTGTTAATCCAATCACTTTAAAATTAATGTACCGTCATATATCCAATTACATCAAATCGTAAATCAACATATACATTGAAATCAATGCATTTAATGCAAGCAATCAAATAAGATTAGAAAATAACTTCTACATTGAAATCAATGCACCTAATGCAAGCAATAAAATAAGATTAGAAACCAACATCTACACTGAAATCAATGATTTTACTCAAAGCAATCAAATAGGATTAGAAATCACCATCCACACTGAAATCAATGCATTTAATGCAAACAATCAAATAGGATTAGAGATAATCTACATTGAAATCAATGCATCTAGTGGAAGCAATCAAATATAATTATAAATAGACGTCTAAATTGAAATCAACACATCCAGTGCAAGCAATCAAATAGTATTGGAAATCACCACCAACACTGAAATCAATGCATCTAGTGCAAGTAATCAAATATCATTAGAAATAAATATCTACACTAAAATCAATGCATCTAGTGCAAATAATCAAATAGGATTATAAATCACCATCTCTTGTTTTTTGTCTCTCTATCTCACCCCCCTAAACACACAAGCTCTCGCACTCCATATATATCATTCTCTTTTTCAATCACCCCCTCTCCCCATCTCTCTCTTCTTCACTCTCTTCACCTTCCATCTATATCTCTATCTTCCCCTTCTCTCCCTCTCCCCCCCTAATATCTCGCTTTCCTTCTTTTTTCGTCTCTCCCTCTCTCTCCATCTTCCTTATCACTCACTCTCTCTCTCTCTCTAGAAACCAACATCTACACTGAAATCAATGCATTTACTCAAAGAAATAAAATAGGTTTAGAAATCACCATCTACCCTGAAATCAATGCATTTAGTGCAAACAATCAAATAGGATTAGAAACCATTTACATTGAAATCAATTCATCTAGTGTAAGTAACCAAATACAATTATAAATCGACATCTAAATTAAAATCAACATATTCAGTGCAAGAAATCAAATTGTATTATAAATCACCACCTACACTGAAATTAGTGCATCTAGTGCAAGTAATCAAATATCACTAGAAATAAATATCTACACTAAGATCGATGCATCTAGTGCAAATAATCAAATAGGATTAGAAATCACCATCTCCACTTATATCAATCCATCTAGTGTGAGAAATATTCCTCCCTCTCTCCACCCTCCATCCATATCTATATCCCCCTCCATCTATTCTTTTTTGTCTCTCTATCTCACCCCTCTAAACACACACGCTCTCGCACTCCATATATATCAATCTCTTTGACAATCACCCTCTCTCCCCATCTATCTCTTCTTCCCTCTCTTCACCTTCTATCTATATATCTATCTTCCCCTTCTCTCCCTCTCCCCCACTAATATCTCTCTTTCCTCCTTTTTTCCTCTCTCCCTCTCTCTCCATATTCCTTATCACTCACTCTCTCTCTCTAGAAACTAACATCTACACTAAAATCAATGCATTTACTCAAAGAAATCAAATAGGATTAGAAATCGCCATCTACACTTAAATCAATGCATTTAGTGCAAATAATCAAATAGGATTAGAAATGATCTACATTGAAATCAATTCATCTAGTGCAAGTAATCAAATAAAATTATAAATCAACATCTAAATTGAAATCAAAAAATTCAGTGCAAGCAATCAAATTGTATTAGAAATCGCCACCTACACTGAAATCAATGCATCTAGTGCAAGTAATAAAATATCATTAGAAATAAATATCTACACTAAAATCGATGCATATAGTGCAAATAATTGAATAGGGTTATAGATAACCATCTCCACTTATATCAATCCATCTAGTGTGAGAATTATTCTTCCCTCTCTCCACCCTCCATCCATATCTATATCCCCTTCCATCTCTTCTTTTTTGTCTCTCTATCTTACCCCCATAAACACACACGCTCTTGCGCTCCATATATATCAATCTCTTTGTCAATCCCCTCCTCTCCCCATATCTCTCTTCTTCCCTCTCTTCACCTTCCATCTATATCTCTATCTTCCCCTTCTCTCCCTCTCCCCCGCTAATATCTATCTCTCCTCCCTTTGTCCTCTCTCCCTCTCTCTCCATCTTCCTTATCACTTACTCTCTCTCTCTCTCTCCACATTTCTCTCTCTATGTCTTTCTTCTTACCTCCCTCTCCCTCCCCCTCCAAGTCCATCTCTCTTTCCCTCCCTCTCTCCACTCTCTCACATCCTCTCTCTTACGTCCTCTCTTTCCCTTTCTCTCCCATCTCTGTCTCTCCCTCTCTCTCTCTCTCTTCACCCACCAACTATGTTACTATATCCCTCCCTCTATTCTTATATCTCCTTCTCCCCCCCTTATCTCCATCTCTCCTTATTTGTCTCTTTTTCTGAGCCCCAAACATACACACTCTCTCTTTGTCTCTCCCTTGTCACTCCTTATCTCTCTCCACTCCTCACTCTCTATATTTCTTATTTCCTACCTCTCTCCCCCTCCAACTCCATCTCTCTACCGATCCCTCTCTCCTCCTCTCTCTCAAGTCCTCTCTCTCATCCTTCCTCTCTCTATCTCTCCTAACTCCCTCTCTCTTCCTTTATCTCTCTCTCTCTCTTCCCTCCAATACTCTCTCTTCCTCCATCACTCTCCTCCTCTCTCATCCTTCCTCTCTCTCCCTTTCTCTCCTACCTCCCTCTCTTTTTTCCCTCCAATCCTCTCTCTTCCCCCATCTCTCTCTCTCTCTCTCTCTCTCTCTCTCTCTCTCTCTCTAATCCTCTCTCTTCCCCCATCTCCCTTTATTTCTCTCTCTCTTTCCACCCCTCTCCCTCTCCAACTACATTACAATATCCCTCCCTCTCACCTTCTCTTTTCTTCTCTCCCCCCTTCTTTCCATACATCTTACTTTGTCTCTTTATATCACTCGTAAACATACACACTCTCTCTCCATCTCTCCCTTATCACTCTCTCTCTCTCTCTCTCCACTTCTCTCTCTCTGTGTATTTCTTCTTAGTTATGTAAACTAATGAACATAAATATTCGTAAATATAAAGCAGATTATGGAGTAAATATGAAAAGAGGTTTTATTTACTTACCATAACTCTGGTTTATTTATATTTTTATTTATTTACCATACCTCTTTTATTTACTATGGTATTTGGCCCATAGGCTTGTTATATACTTAGATTTTTATTTATAATCTTATTTGATATATTGTTATTTATTTACCTTACCTCTTTATACCTCTTTTATATTTATTTATTTACCATACCTCTTTATACCTATTTTATATTTATTTATTTATCATACCTCTTTATACCTCTTTTATATTTATTTATTTACCATACTTATTTTACAAATATGGTATTTGGCCCATGGTATCAATATTAATTTGTCCCATGGTATTAATCCCATAGGCTTCATCTAAACAAAACCTCTTTTTAATTTTTTTTTAAATTTAAAAAAGTTTGAGTAAATATAAAAAGAATTTTTATGTGTTTACCATACATCTAGTTTATATATATTTTTATTTATTTACCATAGTCCTGGAGTAAGTATTAAAATATGTTTTATTTATTTACCATACCTCATGTGCATTTATATTTTTATTTATTTAAATTTTAAAATATTGCAACTTTGATGGGGAAATATTTGTCTTTAAATATTTTAATTTATCCATAGAATATGGGTTTTCTTTTTAAATATTCATTTTACAAATATTTAATTAAAAGAAATATTAAAAAATTTTGGATTTTGATTGTTTGTGTTTAATTAACTCTTTTATTTTGATTTAGGAAATGGTATTTACTTTAGTAAAGAGTAAAGATGTTTAAAATTTTACTTAATTTGGAAATTCAATGTGGTAAATTTTTTTGTTAAAGGTAAATTTTGATCCATTCAAATTCTGGTATATAATTTACTATCCATTTAAATTATATAAATAATACATAAAGTTATATACAATATAAATATTCAAGTTATATAAAATTCAAGATTAGGTTAATGCTTTGGCCGACATTAGAAAAAGTAAAATTTATTATTTTTTGAGAACGTGACATACCCGACATTGGGGTCATTCAACTTAATGGTTCGTTATATAATCATGTGAGCATCACCAATGATATATCTTAAAAAGCAACTGAAAATCCATGTGTACAAAATCAATGTATACTCTAGAGAGTGGTTCTCATATCACTATGTAAATTGTTGTATGCTACTTCAACAAAATTATAAGATAAACTGTAATACACATCATATATGCACCATAACAATTGTCATACAACTAATTTGTTTTAGGATACATGCGGCATTCTAGGGGTAAATTCTATATGATGTGTATATCAATCTATTAGGTGTTGGTAAGTTGTGAGTATCTAAGAAATGATAAGGAATATCCATACATCATGATCTTGTAATGTGATTATAAATTGTGTCTATAATTTCCATAAAATGTATAAATGATTTGTTTTAAAAAAATCAACACAATCAACCCTAAACAATGCTCATGATGTGGAATTTCATTGGAGAAACCAAAATGATGGTCACATGTCCCATTTCTATGGTAATGGTGATCATATATATGTTTTAGCGACACTTGATGAGTAATTAAATAAATCTCAGAGTGTGAATCATTGTGCCATATTTTTTTAAAGCATGATTTGTTTTCCTAGTTTTACTAATTTGTTAACATATTTTATTCATTTGGAAAGCTAATTAATGATGCTTTAAGTAATTAGGACCTAATGAGAGATCATCTTCACATCTTCACTGAAATATATTTGGTAATTGTAGTCACTATATGGATCGCACATGCATGCTACTTAAGAAAAATTGAAATATAAACTATAATACACATCTTATATCTTCCATAACAATTGTCATACAACTTATTTACTTCTAGATACATATGAAATACTTCAGGTAAATGCCATATTATGTGTATACCAATATAGTAGGTGTTGGTAAGTTATGAGGATCTAATAAATGATAGGGTATCCACACATTAGTAGTGCCTGGTGAATTTTTTGCATAATTTTCTATTTGTTGTAATTTTGTTGCCTGGATTTGTTATGGATTTCAAATAATATATGCAATTATCTACCAATTGTTCTTTATAAAGAAGAAGTACAATAAGTATTCACCTAAAAGTGAGCCATGTGAAAATATTGGTAACATGAGTAACCTGGTAAGTTGTAAATGAAAAGTGAATAACCTCCACTCACCAACAAGTGGCAAGCAGGGTTGGAATTTGGATTTCTCTTTACCCGCCACACAATTTTTTTTGACGTTTTGGTCATTATTTTTCTAGTCAATAAACGTTACGTTTAAAATTTTGCACTTCATTAATGATGTTCTCGTAATAAATTAACCCTTCACCAATAAAAGTTTGATTAAAAAAATTGAACACTCTTCCATTTTCTTTGGATTTTGGAGTGTGATATATCTGTGTCATGGACTTTTAATACCTAAAGTTTCAAGAGAAATAACCGATTCTTGTCAAACTAATATTTCCTCAATATATGTTATGATCTACCAAAAATTACTTCAAAAATCAAGTAACCTTCCAATATAAAGAAAAAAACATGAACGAGCTTTCCCTAAATTGCAATAAATTTATGTTTATTATTAATATTTCATAATCTATCTTATAAAAATTGCATAATCGGACTAATAAAAAATCCTCAGTGCATTTTGCATTGTTGTTGTGATTAAAAAAATGAGCCAAAGAATGCTAAGGCACTCAGAGAAATCAATCTATGTATTATTTCTCACAAAATCATGTTGAGTAGTGGAGACTAAGCGCTAGATTTTTTTATGTCCTCAATCTCTCTATTAATTATGTCTATGTAGTTATAAGAATAACAAGCCAAAGAAATCTCAGGCTTCCAGAGAAATTAGTCTCTGTGTGCAGAAATTGATGATTATTGTTGACTAAATGTTATACCATTTGAAATTGCTGAGCGAAATTAATCAGGCCATGATGTACCATTTGTCAGTATCTATTTTCTCATGTATGAAAGTTTTTTTTTCTAAGTAAAAGTAATTCTATTAACAAAAGGAGTATAGTATAGCGGGCCGAAGCCTGATCATTGCCGAGTGCTATGGCATTTGAAACAAAAAACCATAGTTTGAAGATTTCCCTGCAAGAGGGAAACCAGTCTGAAACAATTCATTTGAAAAATCCCACGCAGGGGAACCAGAGAATTGTAGTACTGGAGACCATATCAAAGCAAAAAAAATAGATGCATTTTCAGAGACAGCAGGAAACACATGAACAGGCCCATGAGAATGGGTAGAAATAGAGAAAAAAACCAGAGTGAAGAGGAGGAACTACTCATCAGGAGGTTCGTAGACAACTCTGCACCAGAGCTCATATGGTTCCCCATCAGCATTATACAGGTCAGCAATAGAATGGATCACCTTCCCGGGAGGAGGAGGAGTAATCTGCGCCTCGCTCACTTGCACTACGTCCTGCCTCTCAGTAGGTTGACCCACCGCTTCCTTGTTCGCCAGGTCCCGCGTGGCCTTTCCCATCTGACCCTGCACGTCCGCACTATCAGGGTGCTTCAGCCCAACAAACTGCACTGAATCCTGAGCCGCCAAGAGGCTGCATTCCACCGGGTGAGAACTGGGAATAATTTCCTGAGGCTCTTCACGAAAGACGACCGTAATTGAGGCAGTCACCCTGGGTCGATTAAGAGTGTTGTTAAAGGAAAAATGTGTGGTGTGGGTTTGAGCAGGAGGAGCGGAAGGAGTGGGGGAAGCAAGGCGATGGCCTGAGCGGAGAAGGTGCCCTCTAGGTTGACTGTCAGAGTGGGAGGTAGACGTAGAGGAGGTGCCAGAGGTAGAGGGAGAGCGTCGAATTCGGCGCCTTGTGGAGCCTCTTCGACAGCGCATTCTCTGCCTAAGGCGCGACATAGTCGCACTCGAGACAGCAGGGCAGGGAGGCAAAAGATGGATAGAAGACTGAGGCAAGAGGGGCAACGGGGCGACAGAAGAAATCTTGCAGGAACCAGTATGGGAGAAGTGGATATTTTCTCCAAAATCCAAACAAAAATTGAGACAACTCCTCTTACGAGTTACAGTGCAAACACTAGAAAGCCTTGCTCCTGGAGCGCACCACAGATTCACAAGCGGGGGGATTTTGTTCAGACCAGAGGGACGCTCCATAATAACAACCCATTCTACCATGCAACTGTGAATCGACTGCAATAAACCACCATAAGTATGAACTGGAGGCTGAGCCATGTCGTGGCATGCGAATGTGTATCGAGGAGCTGGACTATGGTTGATTCGAGCACGAGGAGTAAATGGCATTAAACGCCGATCAGTCGACATTAAGAACTGAATGACAACACTCTTGCGGGTGGGCGAGTGGCTTCCCCTTATGCCACACCCCCATCCCATCACGTTAAAAACTACCAATTTCACCCGCATCCGGGTTCTCATGTATGAAATTTGATGTACCATTGAAATTTTAATAAATCTATTGAAAGTTTAATAACTATAACAACTATATATATATAAATTTAATGATTAATAATAATTAAATTAAAATTCTTAAAAGACAAAATAAAAGCTTAATAATCATGAACTATTATGATAATTTAAAAATATAGAACTCGGGCTAAACATAGTTACAAAGATACCAAGAAAATAAGAGTGCATGTGCATGATAACCTCTTTCTTGACAACCTATGAATGCCATTCTCAATGAAGACTCAAGACTCAACTGGATTGGATTGTGTATCAAAACAGTAGGAATGAATCAAAGTTCAATGAGTGAATAACTTGATCGAGAAAATTTATAGGGAAAGGTAACTTGACTATCAATCTACTAAACCTCACTTCCATGATTAAAAAAACACCCCCACCTTCTCAATGGTCCCATCATGGTCCACCTATTGAAAAACAACCAACAAATATTATTTTTTTTTATATTTTTGCATGGCCATTGGACAATGATTTACTATGGTTTTCCTACTAAATTCCAATGGATGATTATTCAAAAATATTGAGAATTAGTTTAGTCTCAAGGCATAGCCAAGAGTCTTACTGGATAATTATATATTACCTCTCCATTGGATGATTGTACATTTTTCATCTACTTTTTCACGTGAATTTCAGTTGATGCTAGATCTTTGCCTTATATTTCTTTAGTGAAGCTAAGAGTTAACTTTGATCTTACATTAATAACTATATTTGCATGAATATCCATGCTTTTATACTTCCCCACTGTGGTCAATGTTGATGTATGGCCTTGGCCCATTGATCTTACAATTAACTCACTATTCATATTCAATTTTCTCTAGTTCAACCCAATAAAATAAGGAAAACAGAAAATGAAGTCCTGATTTATCTTTCCAGTGCTCCTACATAATACAAATACTCTTAAAAACCAATTAATATATAAATTGTCATCATTCATGCTAAAATAAGTTTGAATTTTTATAATGAATCTACTTACAATTGATAGATTACATTCCTCACAGAATAAGAGATAATTTAGAACTATGATTTCACAATAATAAATTATCGGGCTCCCACAGGGCGATGAACTTTGTTGGATGTGACCCTTCTGTAGCAGCTCCTGAATCTACCTCTTGATTTCATCGTTCTCCATAACAAAGCACCGATAGATCGGTCCGTTGGGTAGCGGCGCACCTGGGGTCAGATCAATCGGGTGCTTGACTTGACAGTGTAGAGGAACCCCTATGGGTGAGGTGAAAATGTCCTCGTACTCCTCCACAACCTTATCCATTTGTTGTTGTCATGCAGAGGATCCTTTTCTAGAGGTCGTGGCCATAGTCTTCTTCTTTCCCTGGGGGCAGATCATTAGGAAAACAAATTTCCTGGTTTGGGAAATGAGCTTACTGCATTGTTTTGTAGTAACCAAAGAGATAGTAGCAGGAGGTGGTACCTCTGGTATCCTGTACAACTTATTTCCAAAAGTAACAATAACAACACAAGGCCGAGACTCATACACCGCATGACGCTTCCACAAGTATGGTTGTCTTAATAATACATCAGAAACATCAATAGGAACAACGTCGCATAATACCTCATCCGTGAAGGGCTTGATGCTATAGGGAAGGCGGCACTGCTGGCTGACGTGGAGATCTTGTCCTTGGTGAAGCCACCCGATGGTTTATGGATGTGGGTGAGCTGTGTTTGGAAATCCCAACCACTTCACAGCATCTGTCTAAATGAGGTTCTTTTGGCTCCCATTGTCGACAATGAACTGTATCGGAGAGCCCTTTACCCACATCTGGGAGTGGAAGAGATGTTCCTCCTTTTGGATCTTTGTAGTGGCAACAGTGGCATTGGGCTCCGCATCAATAATTTGTTTCCCTTTGTCATTCCCCTTGTCAGGTTCTGATTCAGAGTCAGAGCATGCATCTGACTCAAAAGCCCGCATCTCGGCCACCAGCGACTGCTTGGCCCGACACTCACTTGTGTTGCGAGTGGAGCTCTTATGGAACTCACACCACTTTCCCGTGTCCTTCTTTGGCTTTGTGGTGTTGTTCTTTGCTTGTGGCTTCGACAGGTTGTCTTGAGTCACCGTGCCTTGGATCTATCCTCTTTTCTGTGGTTTGGGAGCACCTTTCCCTTACTTTTGATTCGCAGATCCAAAGTCTCGCTTCTTCTGTTTGAATTTCTGCTCAATATTGGCAGCATATCGGTATGTCATACCAAGCGAGGAGATGTCGAGGAACTCCATTACCTCCTGAATGTATCTATGCATACAACTGCGATACTTTAGCACCAGATGTTTCTCTGAATCTTTGATACCCAACTTGGTGCGCAGGGTATGGAACAGATTCGTCAGCTCCATATCGACTCAAACAAGTACAATTTCAAGCATGCGAATACATGAGCTGAAGTTGAACATGCAAGAAAGTCTCCTGTTTACCAGCCAATGATGAAAGTTGTTAACAGATGCGAGAGAAAAAACCAATAATGACAATGGCTCACAAGGTACAACTAGTACAATCCGCAGAATGTGAACAGTGAGCTGGCATCGAACACCCGCAAAATCACTCGATCGAAGGTCAATGATGAGGACCTATCGTCGAATGCGAAGAACTTGCCATTGAGGCATGCAAGCTCTAAGGTACCGGAAGGGAGTCTCTAGATCGGCTTCTTGGATAATGAGCTGAAGTCGACAGGAAGTGACTTGGTCGAAGGAGGGCCATAATGTTTCCCACATCATTGACACGAGAAAAAGGAACAAGATGATAGTGAATCATGACCAAACAGAGGATCAGAGGTTGAAAACTGCAGAAGGAATTTTCTCTTGAACATATTATCGACACAACTACGAAATTTGGTAGTATTTGACATCAAGGGATCTGAGGTCATGATGACGTGGCAAAGAGCGTATGAGAGCTCAAAACAGATAACCCAAACCCATGGAGGAAAAAATGATGAAATGGGATGTCCCCAACCCGACACAAATTGCAGACAAGTGTCATGTTCAAGAGAAACATACCGCCGAAATGATTGAGAACTGGTTCCATTTTCCCTTACCATTGCTGGCAAGTACCCCAATTATTTTTGGAAATGATATTGAAGGGGATAACATGTGCTTGTCATATAATTTTTTCCTTCGAACAAATCCATCCTAGTACATTTTACAAGCCCTAGGAAGGAGAAAATCGGTTACGTCATGGTGACAATTTTTGATGTCATGCAAGTCTTAATGAGCTTGACAAAGGAAGAAATCAACATCTTTTCATGTTTAGAGATTTTGAGAAGAGGCAGAAAAAAAATCGAGCAGGTCCCTTTTCGTAGCTAGTCTCACACATCCGAAAAGGTCGAAAACTATGTCTAAGAGAACCTCTTAGTTGCGATAGGCTAAGGTATTCCTTTTCGTAAATACTCTATCCTAGCTCGAAAAAGGGGTAAACATATACTCGGTAGATGACGTTTCACAACCTTTAACAAGTTCAAAATGACAAGAGCCTCGATAATATTTTCAATTTTCGAGAGTCAGAAAAGAGCTGAAAGATGACTCCAAGGGGTGAATTTTTCGTGTTTTTACTGAGTCTGAAAAAGTAATAAAATACAACTCGTCACTTCATCACCATCACATTGAGGCCCGTTGCTGCACAAGAAATGTACGTAAAACCCATTTTCGTGATAAAATATTATAATAGTCGAAAAATACTCAATAACCTAATTAGGGTTCTAAAAATTTTATAAAATGCCAAAAATAGTAAAAATAAATTACTTTTCACTTTTTACCTCTTGTGAGCATTTTTACCCTTTTACACTGTGATTTTGTGGAGCTGACAGCGAACAATCCAAGAGGACAATCACAAATCCGTCTTTTTTAGGTTAGAGATCATATCCTTGCCTACATTTTGAATCAATTTTGATGTCTTAAATATCAATTTTTCAGAGTTGTGGGGGATTTTTGTTCGATTTAGGGCGCAGCGGTCGGCGTGGGTACCAGGCATGGAATTGTGCCAACCCGCCTTGAATTCGAATGGGGGTGTGCCAATTGGCGTGACTATTTTTAAAATAGTCATGCTAACCACGACTACAAATTTTGGTTATGAATTCAACTAATGGGCCCGTTTTAAACCTTTCAATAGTTAATAATTCAGCTAATGAAAGCCCCATTGATGTTTTTTCATGTGTGTGAAAGAAAAATGGTGATCAAATGGAAGGAAAGAGAACACGAAAATTAATATGAGGAAGCCATGGGAAATGTAAGATGCATGGATGTTCTCAGGGGCTTTGGGCTTAAAAAATTCTTCATCGCACCATGTATCTAAGCTCAACCGGATCTTTTACAATACCTATGGGACATTGATCGGGAAAGATTCATAATTCACAATCAAGAGCTAGATATTGAGGTCTTAGATGTATACTTCATAACTGGATTATAATGGAGGGGGGCAGTACTAATCCTGGCTGGTACTCGACCCACTATGGAAAAAATGAGCATGGTCATTGACAGAGTGTGTCGAGGTGAAAGGAAAGGATCAAAGAGTAGGAAAGTGGATATTCAAACCATTCCTGATTTGGTACTAAAATTAGTGCTGCACACCATCACGCGAGCTACTAGATCTCAAGCTCCACATGAATCCATAAAAACACAGCTACTACTTTCCATAGATTGTATGGCACCAACTCTCTACAACTGGGCATAGGCGGTAAAAATCAATATGAAACACCAATTGATGAAATGCAAGAACGAAAAGCTAAAATAATTCGGCTATGTGTCCATATTGGTACCGTTCATCCTGGAACGGTTGCCAATATTTCAACGTCAGGAAGTGATAGTTCTGACACCACCAAGCCAAGAGCCATGGATGGTCCATTGGGCAATTTTAATGCCTAGATCAGGAGGCGGTCAAAACATTTCCTAGAGACCAGGATTCTTTGACTAGCTCTGTCGACAACTTATTGTCGTGGAGGACTGGCCCTATTTTGGCATAGCCTTTATAGGTGATGCAGATCTCCCACTCCTAGTAGGAGAGGGTTGGGATGAAGCATTGGGTAAGACTCATTTTTTAATTTTGATGAGTATTATGATTTTTTTTATTATTATATATGTTCTGATGTTAATCCATGTATTTGTAGATGTTGGCCCAAAAAGACTTGCAGGAATGTCTCCAATAGCACGAAGTATTCCTCGTGATTTTGATGTGGCCCTTCATGGTGAGGGAAGAGAGGAGGAATAAATCGTACGTAACCTGGAGGGACTCACTAGTAGAATCCTAGACTATGCGAGATTTGATGATGTTCCTCGCGCATACCAGAGGCACACTGCGGGGGTGTTGAACCGTGTTCACCACTTATTGAGGTAGCTCGTGCATGCAATGACATGCTACCATGAACATCATGCCAACTAGATACCTAGGCTTTTATTTCAGCATATTTTTTGAGAGACGTGATGTCTCAGGATGTAACCAAAGCATATATATTTTTTGAACTTATGATGCACATGGATGCAAACATTCGATATATATATATATATATATATATATACACACACGCCTATTTTCCTGTATGAATCTTATTATGTGATGATGATGTTTTAAAAATTATGAAAATTTATATCTAATACAATATTGGCTACTATATTAGTTAACACATTCATTCGTCTAGGAATATGCTGATATGTGATGTAATCAAAATTCCTTTATAATAAACGAAAACGTAAATACAACCTTAATATTTGAGGATTTCTAACAGAATAATGCGAATTAAGATGAAGAACAACAAGTTGATAGTATAGGTTAACAAGTAATGCAAAAATGTTGAGAGAAATGACCTCAGTTAAAATTTCAATGATGACACTATATTCAATGACATTGTTTGTGGTTCGTCCTAGAAAAATAACTTGAAGATCTATCAACTCACCATTAGGATTATAAATCACCCAGGCTGCAGAAGAGAGGTTCCAGGTACTGTGGGAGGCACCATCCACGAAACCAACATAAGGAGTGACAAACATCTGCATAATAATCAATGACATAATAAGCAGGAAAACTGCTCCCAAAGCACACCAAGCCAAAAAATGTAAAAAAATGAAAAAACACCTATGTACAAAAGAACATGCATGAGAGACTCATGCATAGTATTTTTTGAGATACATCCCATCTCTGGACTGATCCAAAGGATAACCTTCATATTCAATTAGCTCATAAGCCCCATTCTGCAAAACACGCTTAATGATATAGGGCCCATGCCACATGGGTTGAAATTTTATCGCCCCCAGCTTATCATGAGCTTGGTCATACAAGAGGATGAGGTCTCCTTCTATAAAGGAACGATGAGAAATCGACTGATCAAAATGAGATTTCACCCACTTTTTTTGTGCTTCTATGACAAGAGAAGCAAAGCAGTGAGTTTCATCAAGCCTCTCTAAATACAGAAGACACTCTTCTTCTGGCGAAGTATTAGGAAACAATTCAACAACTATCTTGAGAGAAGGTATTCCGCATTCAATCGGAAGGGTAGATTCCAAACCATAGACAAGTTGGAATGGAGTGAATCTAGTCGCATCCTTCACTGAGGTTTGGTAAGCCCAGAGAGCTGAAAACAACATGATATGACAATTTGACTTGTGCATCCCAATCGTACGCTGAAGCATAGTGACTAGAACCTTTTTCACGGCTTCAACCCGGCCATTGGCCTAAGGGTAGTACGACGTTGAGCTGTTGTGATGCAAACCCAACTTGGAAGTCAACTCAGCCATCATGTAATGAAAAAAATGAGAACCATGATTGGTAATAATGGCTTGAGGGACACCAAAACTAGTAATGACATGATTGAACAAAAATTGTGCAGCTGTCTTACCGTCATCTGTAAGTGTAGGCATTGCTTCGGCCCATTTCGTGAAGTAGTCAATGGAAATGATAATATAAGCATTTCCCCTAGCTGAATGAGGGTTACACGTCATAAACTCTAAGCCCCACTTTGCAAAGGGACCAATGGTAATGATAGGATGGAGATGTGCAGGCGGCGTGCGTATCTTGCGCTGGTAAATCTGGAAATCGTGACATTTGCGGACAACAACAATGCAGTATTTAAGGATGGTAGGCTGGAAATATCTAGCACAAAGAATATTCTGTGCAGTAGCATATCCAGACATGTGACCACCACAGGCACCAAAGTGGTAGTCATTGAGGACTTTTTCAGCCTCCTCGAGATTCAAACACCAGCAGAGAACAGAATCAACTCTGATGTGGTAGAGAGTATCCCTGACTATGCGATAAGGTTGCGAATGATGGCGAATGCGTCGACGTGAATTTTTCGTCAACTTAGATTGGAAGGTATAAGTCTGAAGATATATGATGATATCACCATACCAAGGATCGAGGGTGCTAATAAGAAAAAGGGTGTCATCCAGAATGTGTTCCTCGGAACCAGATGGAGCAGAATGAGAAGGGAGAGAGCAAATCAAATCTGTAAAAACCAATGATTTCTTCGATTTGGCAGTAGTGAATTCCAAATCGAACTCTTGGAGGATAAGAATCCACTTTGAGTATTCACCCCCCAGAAATTAACGAGTCAATATGTAGGTCATGGGGTTGCAATCAGAAATCACATTCACTATACGCATCAGAATATAATGGCGAAAATGTTGAATGGCTTGAACAAAAACCAACGCCAATTTATCAACATGTGTGTAACATGTTTCAATATCGAGAATATTGTGGCTCAAGTAATAAATGACATGCTCATCACCATCATCATCATCTTGCACCAGAACCATGGCGATAGTGCTAAACGTGATAGCCAAATAGAGGGAGTATTCACAATGATAATTGGGAGGATGCAATAGAGGAGCATTGATAAGAAACGTCTTCAATGCATCAAAGGATTTTTTGGCGATCTCATCCCAGAGGAACGAGACGCCTTGCTTAAGTAATCTCGTGAAGCCTTTGGCCACTTCAACATAGTTCGGTATAAAACGGTGTAGGAAATCAGCTTTCCCTTGCAGGCTCTATAGCTGATGTAAAGAGGAAGGGGAGGGGAGATTAACAATATCTTTAACTTTGAACAGATCGAGACAAATCCCGTCTTTAGAGATGATAAACCCTAGGAGTATACTGGAACCAATGCAGAAGACACAGTTATGCAGATTGAACTGAACGTTATAGTGTCTACAGTGAAGAAATATTTGATGGGGATGATCTGGGTGGTCTTTACACTTAGCAGAATGAGTCGGAAGTTCATCTAGGTGATGTTGAAAAATTCACTTGATATCATGAAAAGCGTATGAAATTTCTCTTTGAAATGTAGCCCCAAAATTATTAAGACCAAAAGGTAGCTTCTTATAGGCGAACGTACCCCAAGGACAGATAAAGGCAGTCTTGTGTTGATTGTCCGGAAGAATATTGATATGGTTGTACCTAGAGAACAAGTCCATAAGGGAAAAGATCTCACTCCCAGCACATTCGTCAATGATTTGGTCAATAAAAGGAGTGGGATAGTTATCCTTAGGGCAAGCATGCTTGATATCACAGTAATCAACACAAACACAAATAGTACCCTACTTTTTATCCACATAAACAATATTAGAAACCCATTCTGTCGAGGCAATCGGATAAATGAAACCAACTTAAAGAATTTTTTCAACTTCTCCCTTAATGGTGACTGCCTTTCTAGGGTGTACGGGATGAAGAGGCTAGTGAACAAGCTTCACATGAGGATAGGTATGAATCTCATGCATGACTATACTCGGATCGATGCTAGGAATTTCTTCATAAGACCAAGAGAAAATATCACGAAACTTGCAGAAGAGACTAGTATATACCTCGATCTCATCAGGGGAACAGGACACCCCAACGTGGATGTTCTCGATAGCCCCCAGTTTGACAGAGATGTCGATAGGCATTGCTTGCGTAATGTTCCCCAAGTTACCTTCCACAAATACTTCATGTGTCAAGATGGTTGTTTGAAGCAGTTGATAATGAAATTGGTAAGAAAACTTCTCAAGACAAGTAGACATGGCCCCAAGGCCAGGCATGAAAGAGGAATGATGATGACTATCATCCCAAGGAGGATCCTCAAGAGACATAGTTTCCATGATGGCCTCATCAGTGAGAAATACCTCGTTTAAGGGATCAGACGAATTTGAAATGCTGAGCTAAGGGGATTGAGAATACGTGTCAAGAGACATACTCAAAGGAGCATGATCAGAGAGAGGAGGAGCTGAAGCTGAAATAAGTTCACAATAATCAATTTATATTGAGCTTAATGACATCGAGTCACCAAATGAATCAATATGTTCGGGTGAAGTCATGATCCACAGATCATAAGACCTGGAGATCATGTTAACCTGAGCATTGTTAGGTGGAGGAAGAGAAAAAAGACCCATCAAGGCAAGATGTTTGAAAAGACTCGGTCCTATGCTCTCATAAGGTGTAGGAATATTATCTACAGATGGGACGTTGCTCTCAAAATATGAAGAAGTGAAAAAGGTCAACTGATTGATAGTGATGATCTTTCCTTCGTGCGGAAATAGAAGAACACGAAAGGGAGTGGAAGGAACACACAACATGGTGTGAGTCCAACTGCAACTGAGGAGAATATTGTAATTGAGTTTGGCATCAATGACTTCAACCTCAACGTTAACTATTTTCCCTTCTAACGTAATAGGTAAACTAGCGAGAACACCAAGAGGGCATGATTATCTTCCATCAAAAGCTTCTAAATCGTTTGGAGATGAATTGAGGGCTGAAGAACTGATGAATTTCCATCAAGCAAAAGACATGAAGCATGTAGATGCACCCTCGTCCATGACCACTCGGTGGATATTCTTTCCACTAATCCAAACTTGAATGATCAGTGCAAGCTGGTGAGGGAGACATGGGACGAAATTTTCCAAATCGAAAGTGATAAGGCTAGAATCGGTGGGATTAATCCCTCCACTGGTAGATAACAAAGCCTTTTATTGCGACAGACAACTCTGAAGTACTTCCAATGCAGACATAGCAGATGGCGCCCGATACAAATCCTCAACAATACTGTAATGCTGAGCGGCACGAGCATTGGGATTGTAGGAATATTTTCGGAGTACACCTTTAGAAGGTGGTCGTACATCGGGCTTAGTACTAGGCCTTTCGATATGAAGAGGGCCGATAGCAGGCGGGGGAGGAGGACCATCAGTGATTTCCTTCCCTGCTACCTGACATGGTTTGATATAATATTTTGATCAGGTAGCAATAGGGATGGGTGTAGGACCATTCGTCATGAAAACCTGAAAGCCAAATGGGGTGGAGGACTGAGGTTTCTCCACCGACTGAGTTTGATGTGATGGGAAAGGTTCTTTAAGAACAGCCGGAGCGACTTGGGTGCCCTTAAGTAGTAGACTCACCTCGGCCCATCATGGACAGTCCTTGGTGTAATGCTCTTCATCACAAATCAAACAAGGTTACTTCGGTTTATGTTCAGAACCATCATCAGCACAATATTTCTGAGAATCCTGTTTCGGGGTATCGACTTTGGCCTTACCTTTACCCTTATTTTTACCCTAGGAATTTTTATCCATCGGAATTGACTGGACAACATTCACTCTCACGGTTTTAACAAAATTTGGAGGTGGATGAGAAGTAGTATTAGTGGAAGGAGTAGGTTTTTGCTTCGCAGGATTTGGAGAAGACTTTCGAGAAGTCTGGGACACAGAAAAAATGATACTGTAGAAAGATGGTGTTGCAGGTGATTTGGTAGCTCCATGTCGTGGAGCATTAGGCAAGATTTCATAAAATGTGCTGGACTGAGAGTACACAAGATCAAGGTACTAGGAACGCGCAATGGCTTGTTCCTTGGTAACACATGACACCATAGCAATGTACTTAGCAAACAGACTGATAAAAGAGATATTAAACCAATCAGATGGAAAAATTGATCAAACAACGATGCGACCTTCACTCATGAATATGATTGGAGATAAGATTATCTCGATCCTGTTTCAAGGATGTGAGAAGGTGTGTCCTAGTTTCATAGCAAACTAGTAATTGGAAATGCATGAGAAATGCCATAGAAAGAGAGTTGAAATATTGAAAGATACCATGGGAGAGTTCAATGTACCACTTTGTAGCAACACCAGTGAGAGTCCTTTAGAAAATACGTAGCCGAATTGAATCGTCAACCCAAGAGTTAGAGGAGCACCAGAGATGGTAAGTCATAACATGCGCTTGGGGGTATTCTCCGGACTTGCTGTCAAATTTGGGACAATCACCAGGGATTATAGTTGGAACTGGAGGCCAATATGGATTATGAAGGATAGGATCATTTGTCAGCTTCGACACATCATGCAGCTCCAGTGTAGCGAGAAAAGGAAATTGTGGATTGAAAGGCATTGCAGGCCTTTGATAAAGACCAGGATTGGGATTCTAACTAGGCTGGGAAAACTTCTGCCCCCATACATTATGTCCTGAAGGATTTTGTCCGTATGGGTTATAAGCCTCATATTTCTGCCCATACACTAGCGGAGGACCAAGATATTGATTCTAAGCATACCACTGAGGTCCTATCTAAGAAACATATCGATTTTGTTATGGGATGTAAGCAGTGTCGTGAGGCGCATTATATACCACCTGAGATTTACCTTGAGGAATATAAGCAGTTCCCTGGGGTGCATTGTACACTACCTGAGATTTACCTTGAGGAATGTAAGTAGTGCCCTGAGGCTACGTGGGTTGCCCCTGGAGTCCAGGTTGACCTGGATGGTGTGGTTGAATAGGCTGCCCTTGCGGTGCAGGTTGGCATGGATACTAAGGGCCACTGTAACATTCCTAAATTAGCACACAGCTAATTGGAATATTAAATTTTGATTTTTCTCATAGATAGAGAAATAAGAGGGTATGGAGACCCATAAATCTCCTTAGTAGGAATAAAATACACTCCTAGTGTGAATGGAGGTCATCTAAAATCTGGATTGAGGACCGTTAGGTGTGAAAAGGGACTGGATCATGAAGACTTGGTCAACTTTGACCAAATCAAATAGCGTTGTTATGGAGGAGTGGCATTAATGGTGGGACAATGCAATTTTGGAGGGAGATTGATTGAAAGATGGTGGAAACCCTAATGAGTGCACTAGAAAATTTGGGGCAATTTTCGACGGCCAAATCGTCACTATTCTGACACACAGTCGTCGCAAGAGTGACAGTTCGAGGACGGGAAAAATGTGGTTTGTCATGCGGTCGCAATTCCGACGCATTTACAAAGTGTCGCACTACCGACACTTTTCCTTCACTTCCAAACACCCATCGCTCTTCCGATGTTTCCCAAACCGACGTTTGTAAAGTGTCGCCATTCCGAAAAAATTTGGTTCAACGTTTCTAACGTCGCTCTTCCGACATTTGTAAAGTGTCATCATTTTGATGAAATTTCATCCGATGTCTTGAACGTCACTCTTCCGACGTGTCTAAACTGTCTCATTTCCGACGCAGTACAAAAGTTTCAGAAGACCGACGTATTGCAAAAGTGTCACAAGACCAACGCTTTCCAGAAGTGTCGCAATATCAACGCCAAGAAGAATTGTCGCAATTCCGACGAAATGTGGTCCGAAATTTTGAACGTCGCCCTTCCGATGTCTTTGTGTTGTCGCTCTTCCGACGTTTCTAGAACTGTCGCAATATCAACGGACGTCACAAGACCGACGAAAATGGAAATCGTTCAAAACGTCAGAAGAGCGACGCTTACAAGGCGTCAGTATACCGACGGTGGTTTCAATTTAAAAAAAAAAATGAAACTTTAAAACAGGACAGTAAATCTCCAATGTTTGTTATCACAATAAGAAATCAATGATCAGTGATCACGTCAAATTTTCCTCGTAGTGTGACGGGTCTAATAAATTTTATTGTAAAGGTTGTTGGCCAGTGACAACTGCAGCATTGAAGGAAATGAATTAAAGAAAATTAATGAGGCTGCGAACTCCAAGCCAACTGGCAACAACCCTGATAATTTTCCTTACCAACTTCCAAGTGGTGACTCGGGCTTTAGACTCCAAAGCTAAGAATTTTCTTTTCATCATGTTGGAGAAGAGAACTGCAACCTGCAGCAAAAGAGAAATTTCTCAGTCTCACTGCTCAGGACTCAGAGTCATTCCTTGCTAACACGGTATGTGGAACTTTTGATAAGATAACTTTATTCACCCTCGTTTTTACTAAATTTATTCTTTTGAAAAGGGCCTGGTTCCATTTCAGAAATTTTCAACTTTCGACTTCTAGAATTTGTACATATGATTTTTGGACTAAGGTTTTGTTATTAATGAGGAGATAGTGTCTTGGTTCTATCTGTATAAAATAATTGTCTCTTTTTTTTCTTCATGTTCAGGGTTTTTGATTTTATCAAACCCTATCTCTCTTTTAAGCATGCCTGCAAATTAATATATTCTAGGAATGTGCACTATTCCAGGCTTCATGTACAACATATTGTATCAACTATATTTTAAAAAGTGAGCTGCATGCCCATATAGTGTTACAGATTACAGGGCTTCATTTGGAGAATAAATGATAAGCCTGGGAGCACTAAATCCAAGTAATTCCCCCCATCCCTTAAAATACACCTCTAAATATAACTAGAAATTTCAAATAGTTAGTAAAGGAAAAGTACAAAGATATAACAGATATGTGTTGAGCCAAAAACCTATGCATTCACAACAAAACTGGGATGGATAAAACTTAAAAACAATTATGGACTTTGACAAAAAATCGTCTTATGCATACAAAATGAAAGAAGCATTGGAATACTACTATGTTTACAAATTTAAGGACAGGCAGAGTGAGTCTCCGGGCAACACAGTTTCATGTGGAGACCCTGGATCCTTGTACCCATAATATCTAGTGACTTAAAAAATTATTGCCAAAAAAATGCCTTTGCTATGCATGTAAGAACACCACCTGTATAATGAGGGAGATGTAATATTTTCCGAGAAGTAGATTTATATAGAGTGGTCCAAGATTGTGTATTTATGGAAGATACAACTGATTTTGGCATGAAACATGTATCCAAGATTTCAATGTGGCCTTATTTTAGAGCCCATTGATGATTTACTATGAAACCTAAACTTTCAAAACAAACACATTGAAATCACGGGATCTCCATCACGAATATCATAAATATTAACTGTCTTTTGGGCACTGGCAGTAGATACCATAAGAGGCCCACATGGCCTATACCACCAATGTTGATTCTCTGGCACAACATTTGCAAAGCCAAAATTTCTCCCCGAGACATCCCTCTCTGCCAAAACTGGAGAGATGGTACTGGACGTTGAAGTGAAGGCCTTTGATTCAGTATGGAATGCCATAATTTCTTTATTATAAAATTCCCATGAACAGAAACCTGATTCCAATGTACAACCTGCAGATGCTGCCACAACATATTTACCAGAGCGACCATCTGAACCAGCTGCTCTAATCAACCAACAATCACCCCACATGTTTGGGGTAAGCCCATATGGAGCTTTATATTCAGCCTTCTCCTGGAGATTGGAAAAAAACAATACTGAGTATTACTCATACATCAACTGCCCTTTATGTTAAGGGAAAATTTAAAGAGTGCATAAATATTCTTGAAATCCTAATCATAGTTTCTAGAAAATTTCAACAGTATTTGAAATGAACTACATCCTATTTAAACTACATCAAATATTTAGGAAAATCATTTTTTTAAATATAAATTGGTGAATTTTATTTCAAATATAGAAATTTAAACCATGAGAATAATCTAACCCTTAGGCTTTTCCCTATTTCTAATAGAAAATCCCAAAATGTTTAAATTATAACACCCATAAACCCCAAAATTAAGTACAATAATTAAAACCTCCACACCTCTGAATTTGCTATATCGTGAAAAGAGCAGCATCCATCATCATGGGAAAGCAAAACCGATTCTCCTTCTGATACAAACCAGCCTGCAGTAGATTTCTTATGGCTGAGTTGATTCAATCGATCACAGGAAACCTCTTCAGTTTCTTCAATATTGCCAAAATGCTCTAGCTTGTTTTCCTAATCATCATCAAAGTCAATATTTTCATCACATTGAATTATTTGGGGTTCATTACAATCAGGTCCAGTGCCTACTGCAGAGCTCCGGACATCCAATCCAATATTGGAACTACCATACTCGTTCCCATTAGAGATTGTAAATCCTTCTTCTGGCTTTAATTCGGTAAGTTCAAGAGCACTAGAACTGGATTCAGTTGATTTAGACTTGGTATAGTTGTCCTCTAATTTGTATTCCGATACAACACTATACTTGTGCTTCAACACAGATAGAAATTCTGCAGCAATGGGATATTCATCTATGGGGCTTATGGATCTGCCCTCAAAAGCATCTCGAATATCTGATTCATTTTCATTCAACTGATCATGCAAATCCACCCTCGTCTTCAGCACAGCAAGCTGAACTGAAGGTCGTTTTTTCAATAATTTATGGTGGGGGTAAAGACTGTCTTCCGGATCTTGACTATTTAAGTGTTTAATTGGTTTTTTCAGAGACCTGACCATAGAATCAAATGAATCCTGCAAATCCTGCGAAATAATAAACAATAGTAAGGCCATTATTTATTGGTTTCAAATAATAAACAACATGCAACAAACCCGCATAATTAGTAAATTATTTAAAGACAATGTTGGCAATATGTTTCCTGTATCCTATTATATGATTTTCCTTGATGGAAAGCTCTGTATTTAATGGAGAATCGATATAAATAAGGACGAGTTAATTCATGTGTGAACATATGTATGCATCCTGATGAAAAATAATTGACATCCGTAAGAAACCCTGTGCTCTATATGTTGATCGAGGAACCGATGTTAATATGGCTGACAGTGTATCCAAACTGGTAGACAGTGGAGTTATATATATTCGTTAAATATATGATGGAAGGGTCTACGCTATTAGTAAGGAGCTGACTGGCTTTCATGGAGAAAGGAACGAGGAGCGAGAGCAAACCAGTTATAACGCGAAAGAACTAAAACAGAGTATTTGGCATTGAACTTTCGGTGGAACACGGACTAACCCTTTGGAATCATGAACAGAACCTGGAAGGAAAGAGGTGGAACATAACAAACGAAAGCGCGATGGAACCCTGTGTGGAAGAGTAGAACCGTGACCGAGAAAATAGTAAAGGTGGTTTGTGGTTTCTATCACACCACCTTCGACGGGCAAGCAATTTTCAAGAGGTTGGGAGCGATTCCATAGAACGCGCGACACGCGTCCTTGTACGACTCCACAAAACCGCTTGTCACTGCGTGCCATCGTGCGTTATTGCTCGACCCAGGATGCCCAGCGATATTGATAAGCACCGTTGATCTGGGAAGGGGTCATCGGACGGTGTTCATTTGCTATATATGCGCGAAAGTTACCCAAGGTACGGCGCGCCATCGCGCGTTATCATCCATGCATCATCAACGAACGATATCCATCAGATCATCTGATGCCGAGCGATGTGTTCTCCGCCATCGGATGGAAATGATCGTAAGCGATGGGCCCCAGTTTTTTAAATTATATTGATTGGGCCGTCGATTATGTATGTGGGGCCGGAACCAAAGGTCTATTTAAAATCCTTTTGATAAAAGCGCTGGTTATTACTATAAAGTTCTATTATATATTTAATTTCCAAAGGTTGTGAATAATATTTATTTATCAAATTCCACGAATTTGATAAATAAAAGAAAGAAAACCATTAGTGGCATGTTATTGGTACTTTACCTTGGCTATAGTATTATTTGGCAGAGATAGAGATTACCTTTGGGACAATTCAAGCATGGAAGAACAAAGATCAGGATTTCAATTTGGATTGGTTCAAATTTTAATAATACCATTAGCAATTGAATGGTTTTGACCCATGGTTTCAATAAAGGCGAAAACTATATAAGGTGATGAGAATCATAGTACGAGGTGTGCATGCAGAGGCATTGTAAATAAAAATCTCTTTATGAGATCTGCATGATCGAACTCTGTTGTCTGATAATGCTGAATCCATGATGCACCTATGGAGTTAATCCAGGAAATGAAAAAGCTCTAGGAAGATCAGCAAAGAAATAATAGAGATCTGATGCAAGTCTGATGAAGAAATTGAAGAAATTCAGTGGATCTGAGGGTTGAAGTCTTCTGCATAGAAGTGAAAGCTTTCTTCCAGTTCAAGCTGGTGTTAAATCAGGGGGTCGAAGCTCCATTCCAGGAGAGGCTGGAGAGCGAGAGAAGGTTGAAGCCTTCTGCAGGTTGCTGCCTGCATGCTGGCACTAGAGAATTTGGCGGAAATTCCGACGGCCAATTCGTCGCTATTCCGACACATAGTCGTCGCAAGAGCGACAGTTCGGGGGTGGACAAACCATGGTTTTTCATGCCATCGCCGTTCCGACGCAAGTAAAAAGTTTCGCACTATCGACACTTCTTCCGTCGTTCCGAACAGGCGTCACTCTTCCGACGTCTCACAAACCGTCGCGCCTCCGACGTTTGTAAACTGTCACACTTCCGGTGAAATGTGGTTCGACGTTTTGGACGTCGTTCTTCCGACGCTTATAAACCGTCGCAGTTCCGACTAAACGTGGTCCGACGTTTTGGCGTCGCTCTTCCGACGCTTGTAAACTGTCGCAATGCTGACTAAACGTGGTCCGACGTTTTGGACGTCACTCTTCCGATGTTTGGAAGATGTCGTAATTCCGACGATATGTGGTCTGACGTTTGGAACGTCGCTCTTCCGACGTTTTCATACTGTCTCTCTTCCGACGTTGCTGGGTTGTCGCAGTTCCGACGTTTACAAGGCGTCGGTAGACCGACGGAGGGTTCAATTTTTAAAAAAAAAATTAAAATTTTAAAAGACGAGAAACGATGTTTTGAAGATATTATATGAAGTAAAACAGTCCATGAAAGTGAAATAGCAGTATGTAGAATAGTAAAGCAACAGATAGAGTACCGACGTCCATTGTTCCAAATACAAATTAAAGTACCCAAAACCCTACAACGGTGAAGTAAAATAGTCCATGAAAGTGAAGATATTATATGAAGTAAACGAGTCCATGAAAGTGAAATAGCGATTATGTACAGAATAGTACAAAGACAACGAATGGAAATGCAGAGCGATCGTTGTTCCAAATACAAATTAAAGTACCCAAAACCCTGTGACGGGAAGTAAAACAGTCCATGAAAGTGAAATAGTAGTATGTAGAATAGTAAAGCAACAGATAGAGTACCGACGTCCATTGTTCCAAATACAAATTAAAGTACCCAAAACCCTACAACAGTGAAGTAAAACATTCCATGAAAGTGAAGATATTATATGAAGTAAAACAGTCCATGAAAGTGAAATAGCAGTATGTAGAATAGTAAAGCAACAGATAGAGTACCGACGTCCATTGTTCCAAATACAAATTAAAGTACCCAAAACCCTGCAACAGAGAAAAATGCTAATCATAATCATGTGAGGAGTGTGATATGTCCAAAATATAAAAAGACGATCAGACCATATCAATAAACCAGCAACATAGACCAGCATCGCTAGTTTTGAAGGCAGAGTGATAAACATTAATCATTTTTTTTTTCACAAGAGAAAAAACGTTGTTTTGAATATATTATATGAAGTAAAACGGTCCATGAAATCATTACATTTTCACATATGAATATTGGAACCCAAATATCCATCCAGAAAAGTGGAAGTCCCACCCCAGACAGTGATAGAAAAATACCCCATGTCACATACAGGGACTTGATATAAAACCCAGTAACGATCCACATGGAGATTATCGACAATATGAGAAAGCATCCAAATATGCCGAGGCATCTATAAGAAAGTGAAATAGCAGTATGTAGAATAGTAAAGCAACAGATAGAGTACCGACGTCCATTGTTCCAAATACAAATTAAAGTACCCAAAATCCTGCAACAGAGAAAAACGCTAATCATGTGAGGAGTGTTATATATCCAAAATATAAAAAGACCATCAGACCATATCAATAAACCAACAACATAGACCAGCATCGCTAGTTTTGAAGGCAGAGTGATAAACATTAATAATTTTTTTTTTCACAAGAGAAAAAACGATGTTTTCAATATATTGTATGAAGTAAAACAGTCCATGAAGTCATTACATTTTCACATCTTAAGATTGGAACCCAAATATCCATCCAGAAAAGTGGAAGTCCCACCCCAGACAATGATAGAAAAATACCCATGTCACATACAACGACTTGATATAAAACCCAGTAATGGTCCACATGGAGATTATCGACAATCTGAGAAAGCATCCAAATATGCCCAAGGCATCTATAAGAAAGTGAAATAGCAGTATGTAGAATAGTAAAGCAACAGATAGAGTACGTACCGACGTCCATTGTTCCAAATACAAATAAAAGTACCCAAAATCCTTGAACAGAGAAAAACGCTAATCATGTGAGGAGTGTGATATGTCCAAAATATAAAAAGACCATCAGACCATATCAATAAACCAGCAACATAGACCGACATCGCTAGTTTTGAAGGCAGAGTGATAAACATTAATCATTTTTTTTTCACAAGAGAAAAAACGTTGTTTTGAATATATTATATGAAGTAAAACAGTCCATGAAGTCATTACATTTTTCACATCTGAAGATTGGAACCCAAATATCCATCCAGAAAAGTGGAAGTCCCACCCCAGACAATGATAGAAAAATACCCCATGTCACATACGGGGACATGATATAAAACCCAGTAACGGTCCACATGGAGATTATCGACAATCTGAGAAAGCATCCAAATATGCCCGAGGCATCTATAAGAAAGTGAAATAGCAGTATGTAGAACGGTAAAGCAACAGATAGAGTACCGACGTCCATTGTTCCAAATACAAATTAAAGTACCCAAAATCCTTGAACAGATCAAGAAAAACGCTAATCATGTGAGAATTCAAAGTAAAGTTAATCTATTAACATTGCGAATAAAATTACACCGAAGTCAAAAACATTGCCTGGCCATACTCATGGAAAATTTGTCATCAAAAAATCAAAAAAATAAGAAGACTGCCCTCATACGGGGAAACCAGTCTTGAACGTTTAATTTACAGAATTCAAAAATATTACTTAAAGGTCCAGCACAGTAAAATAAACTAAAAGCAGCCCAATTAACTGGGCCTGCTAAGCACGAAAAACAAATTAACCAAACTAATCCTCCGCTGGTTCCTCCACGATTCGGCACCATCCTTCGGAAGGTCCAGGATCGCTAGGTGCTACCTCCACATGCATGACACGGCTCCCCTCCTGAAGGCCCGAATGCTGGCCGGCTTTTTCCGAGCTCAGACCCGCCGGACGGGTGCATTCTTCCTCCGTTTGGGCCTCCTCGTGGAAGACCACAGTGACTACAGCTGTGATTCGCGGGCGGTTGAGAGTGAAATCAAAGGAAAATTGTGCAGTACGCGTCGTGGGAGAAGGTGAACTAGCGGTGGGGAAGCCAGGAGCAGGGGAATCCATACGGTGGCCAGATGCTACAAGCCGACCCTGCCCACTCCTAGTATTTGGATATCGACCTAAGTAATAATCACTGGACTGGCCGGAAGTCATCTGCGGTGAGGTCTTTGGAGGGAGCATGCGGGGATTGACCTCTAGTGCTCGCCTGCTTCATGACGCATCTTATGGCCTTGCGAGGAGCATGGGTGCAATCTCGAACGCAGTCGGGCACAAGAGACGAAGAAGCGAGAATTCCAATTAACGGAAGACGGACGGAGACGAACGAGAGAAATGGAAATATGCGGCAAAGTCTAGGCAGAAGTTCCGCTGGCCACTTCTCCTTATCATCGCAGTTACCAGACAGTGTAATCCAGCAGCCGGCTTGTCTGAAAAACCATGGCTAAACGCCATTTTTTATGTCGACCCGTCTGCAATGCAATCAAAGGACGGCCGTCATAATGAATCTCTGATCATTAATAATGAGAGCTGAAGGCCGGATCAAATTGGAGCGTGCGGAATCGCTCAGAGGAGTGGAGGTCCGATCTTGAACAGTGTTAAAAATTAATTAATGTAGATTTGATGTGAAAACTTAATTGAACAGCATTAAATGTTAATGCGAATGATATGAAATCGCCATATCCATGTCCCATCACCTTAAACGCCATCGAATGCACCCGCAGCCGGGAGCAGGGCAAGTTTTATTGAGGACACGTGGCAAAAATTGATTGGAGCGGATCTTTGTTTGGGCCGCTCGCGCAGTGGAAATCCGGACCCGTAAAATATTAGGGCGAATTTGATAATAAATTCGTGTCACAAAATTGGCCGATGTCAGCAGGCTATTTTGGAACGCGAATTTGGTTTGAATTATGGTTTATCGCCGTTTGAAGTCCGACGGGCTCGACTTTTGAACAATTTTCTTATAAAATTTGTGTTGGTTTTCTTTGATAATACACATATTAAAATCCCGCTTAATAAAGAGACAAAATTGTTGTGCTTTCGGAACCTGACCCGAGGGTTGGACATGAGTTAACAAACAAAAGGATAGCGGAACCAGACTTGCACCCGTGGTCAAGCCCTGTACCAAAACCACGAGCGGAATCACAAAAGCGGGTTGCCCATATCGCACCGCTTTTGCGGAGTAGGCGGTATTTCCTATTCACGAGCGATTCCATAGGGAATGCGACACGTGGCAAAGTGACCCCCGGAAAACCACCGTTTAACCCGCACCATCGCACGTTAAAGCCCGACGTTGGAAGCCGAGCGAAATTGCCAAGAGTCGTTGATTTGGAGAAGGGCCATCGGATGGTGGTCGCACGTTGAACTTGCCCGAAGGTTAACTAAGGTGTGCGGAGGATAGCCAGGTACGATACGAGTTTTTGATTGGTTATTGATATATATAGGTGGGGCCGGAGTATAATGAAATTGTTTAATTAAACGATTGGCAGATAATTAGCATAAGTCTGGAGCGTGATTGTTGTAAGGCTGGGTGGTGAAATATAGAGCCGAAAGTTCACTACAAGTTATTTATTTAAAAAGAAACGTGGAGTATAAATACAAAGTGTGGAAAGTTAAACATTGGTTATAAGGATTGGAGATAATATAAAGTCGGGAATATAAATTAAAGTCCAACCATTGTGGATAGTATTTATTTATCAAATTCTACGAATTTGATAAATAAACTCGAAGAAAGAAGAAGTCAATTAAGACTCAGGCTGGAGGAAAAGAACGGGGTACACCAAGGGAAAATGCTGACAAAGCGATTGTAGACACACCAGCTCTCCTTGGGGGTCCAATTTCAGTTTTTTTGCGTCACACGATGATCTCTCTTCTCTGGCATTTACTTGTATTGAAGATCACTATTCTAGGAATAAGGAGTTATTTTCTCCAAAAATAACCCTAGCCAAACATTGACAATGCATCAAGGATGTCTTTCTATGCTTCATAAGCACATTTGTTCTACTTCTAAATCATGTCTTGGAAGTGGTTGTTGTGCTGGAAATTATTCACCAGTTGGTTTCATACCAAAGTCTTTTTCACATTTTCAGCATCCAATACATGAAAAAGATAATGGTTAAAACAACCTAAATATTTGAAATTTTGCAAGAATTGTCTGGCACACTTTGAATATAAATTTTGAAGTCAAGTGCATGATGCTGTATAGGATCAAGTGTCATTTTGAATACCAAATGTTTCACAAAAAACTTCTCAACATGCTAACCTGCAGTAAGGATTAAATGACAATATTGCATCAACTATTTCCATAATAAAAGTGCACCTCGGCCATAAGACTAAACAACTACAAATGTTGTAGATCTAACAAGACCACACAATAAAATGTATTCCACAAGGTCAATACTGTATGAAAAATGAAAAGGAGTTTGCAACCAAAAATACCTTAGGCAACTAATTCAATTAGATACACCAAACCATCAGCAAAAAGGAAAACCAGCCTACTCAAAAGGCAAGCGTTTACCTTTTTTGACAAAATTTTGAGTTCCAAAACAAGGGCCTTTATTGTCTTATCAATGCCCTTATTAATTTGAATGGGGTTTTCACCTGTTGCAACAACCTAAACAAAAAGTTTTCATTTCAAATTATTTTCCACAAATTTAAGATACAACCATTGTCAGTTTTGTATTTCCTAACAAGCTCATAAATTTTGACAAAAGAACCAAATTTTTTTAATACCTGATAGCAATTTTTTCACTCAAAAACTATCTTAGACTCAATAAACCCAACCCAAAACTAAAAAACCAAACACCATAAGACCCTACAAAAATGAATAGATGATCTTAATCCGGTACCATCGACAAAAAGTTACCTTTACACCCTCACTTATTAAACCACAATAATGAATTTAACTTCAGCTAGCTGCCCGACGAAAGGACGGATGCGAGTAGAAACATTTTTTTGGAGGTTGCTTGTCTGCATCGATTAAGAGAAATTTGGTCGGCATTTAAAATTCTGCCAAGTTTTTTTTTTTTTGTAGGCTGACCACGGCCATATTTGTACGAGTTGTATTTAAAGCTTCTTGACCCGACGTGCTTGTGATTCATGACCGAAATTAAACGAATAGAATTTACCCAACCGGTTTGTAAATTGAACTAATTGAAAAGGAGGACACGTGGAGCATTAATATTGGATCGCATGAAATTGAAAGGAGATAAAAGGCTTACAATAGGACATTTTATAGGGCATTAGTTCGAGTCAGTTAAAATTAGGCGGACGATCGACATCCCATTTTGGAACGCGAATTGGTTTGAAATTCAATCCTATTTATACTTTTAGTCAGGAAAGGGTTCTTTAATGTTTTGATAGTTTAATATATATATATATATATATATATATAATATGCGAAATGAAAGGTAGGCCATAGAATTTAGTTTTAATTTTATTTTTTTTAAAAGAGGGTTTATTATAATATGTTTTATATGTTCCGGCATATAAAAATAAAAAGGTCGAAAAAGCTTGGTAGTTTTTTTTATAGACGGTACGTAAATTTTTTATTACATAGCAGTGTGTAAAAAGTGAAAAACTGAGTGTAACTTTTTAAGTGTGTATGCACAGCAGTGCGAAAGGGAAAAACACAGCAGAGTGTCTTAGAGACAGAGTATGTTTGTTTTGAATAGACAGTGAGTTGGTTTTATGCACTGCGCTTTGTAGCAGTCATAATTTTGTAATCCCTCTCAGTGAGGAAGTAGTGTAATAGTTTTTTTTTGAGTTATTAAAGGGAATAGAAGTTTGTTTTCAAAGTATTGAAACTCTGTCTCCTGTCAAAGAAATTTTTATTTTCTGTGTGTTAGAGGAAGGGAGATTTATGGGTGGTTCTTATGAATCAACCAACCATTCATAACATGCTCATCAATCCAAACCATAAGTATTATGTGACAATATTCAAGCAGGCACTGAATCGGATTTCTGAAACTATGTTAGAGAAACCCTAAACTCTCACTGAAAATAGGTGAAATGTGGCACCACTCAGAGATTGACATGTGCCAATTGGTACAAGTGGTAGACAATTGGCATGCTCAAACAACGAGGTGATGCGGGAATGACATGAGGGAGAAAATATCAGAAAAGCCCCAAATCTGGAGAACTAAAGCTCATCACCAACCTGAGATTGACAACTTTACATGATGTAACCTATGAAATCGAAAATGGAGAAATCATAGTAACAATAAAGTAACCTATGTAACAATAAAGTCGGATTCATCCTGGGAGTGGTAATGGGAGAAATCATAGTGAACAACAGGAAACATGCAGAGTTGCTTACAATCAAATAGATGAAAAAACACATACGAAAAACCTAGATAATAATCATGAACAAGCTTAATATTGAATTATGAACTGTAAAGGAACTTACAAAATGTGACATTACGAACCTGGTCAAGCGCACAAGCAAAAATATCTTGGACATGACCCTGGTTGACAAGTTGTATTGCTCATGATGCAAGAGGATTTGTACCTGCACTGCCGAGTCAATCAAAATCCATCATTATCTATACAATAAATACAAGTAATTGATGTAGTATTTTTTACTCTAAGATGCATTCTTATGATAATGTTAGAACATATGTTGAAAATGTCAAAACATACCTGAATAAGCTCCTCTTCGTTTCGAGAACAATTTATTGGAGTCGCATGAACTTGGAACAAGCCTCCCACGATCTGAAAGAGTAGCAACTAAGTCAACAGTGACTTTTTTGTTGCTACACTGGATCAAGGGAGGTTTGCTCCAAGATTAAATCGCTCCAATAAATTATTCTCTACTAAACAGGGCCAACCACATGAAGGTGGAAGCTCTTATGGCCCCTCCCCCCCCCTCACATCACTCTCAATTCCCAAATACCCAATCTATATTTCATTTTTTACTTTCATGAGCATAAAAAAAAATATTCAATAACTAGTAAAAAAACAATTCAACAAAAAGTACGCAAGGAAACATTGCAATTAATGCTTGACATAAACATAGTATGATAAATGAGTTTTTTATATAACGCAAAAAAACATTCCAAGTATGGTAACGTTTGTCTTATAATAATACAATATTTTACATTGTCAAAATTTCTTTTTCTTCTTCCTATTTTTAAAGCTCCTAATTACATCATCAATATCATCGTGCTCTGCTCCTGTTTCGTGCCTTTCAACCCGCACTGCTGACCTAGTTGCGTGTTCACGATGTCTGGGCTCATCCAGTGACGGGGCATCGCCTACAAAAACAGATAATATTAAATTTTAATTGTCAGTTTTTAAATATCATTGAACTAGTTCGGTAATATTAATAAAAAAAATTGCAATGAGATCATTTACCTGGTGCACCAGTTGTCGCCGCTGACCTAGTTGCATTGTCATGATGTCTGGTCTCATCCAGTGACGGGGCATCGCCTCCAAAAACAGATAATATTAAATTTTAATTATCAGTTTTTAAATATCATTGAACTAGTTCGGTAATATTAATAAAAAAAATTGCACTGAGATTATTTACCTGGTGCACCAGTTGTCGCCGTTGGGACTGTTGCCCTGTCTTCCTCTCTGGTGGTAAGATCCTCAAGGGAAACATTCTCTGTCATTTAAACAAAAAACGTTATAAGGACAACCATCAAGGTATAATTAGAAAAAAATTATAAGTGGAAATTAATTACCGTCACGGCCCTCACTGATAGCAGCATTGTCGGCCTGGTCCCCACTACAATGATCAGGTTGCACGAGAGGATCATCTACATATGGCTCTAAAACTGGGTTATTTACCTCGTCGATAGTGTTGCTCCCCTGATTTAAACAAAGTTGTTAGACATTAAATTTATGGACGAAAACAAAAATATTGAAAGGTTAATGTTTTACCTTATCAGGCATTGTAGATCTTGGGACCTGCCCCAAGCTTCTGCGACGTTCAACTACAGCTTGATAGCCAAAATGGAAAGCAATATTTTTATCTTCCTCTGTAGTTATTGTTCAAAGTCATCACCCTACATTATATATGATTGTGTATTTTTAATCATATCTGATAGGATTACAAAAACGTTGGAAGGCGATACAATTAATTATAAGATGTTAAGCTACTTAATTACAATTCTTGCAGCTAATTTCAAGTAGCCACCCTGGCCGAGCTTGTGATGGCCCTTTTTCTCTATCCTAGCTTTGGTTGCCTTTGAGGTGTCATGCAACCTAGCATCAAAATATTGAAGTCAGATATGACGTAGAACACTTTTATTTTAGACATAAATAAAATTAAAGCTATTGAATTAAAGTTGTAATTTACCTTGCGGGTCCAGTTGGCATTTTTCCTTCTTTCTTTTCCCTTTTCTCTTTTCCGTCATGGATGAGTGCTCTCCACTCACTCTCTGAAACTGCGAGAGGATGCTCATATCTAGGGTTAAATTGCAATTGCGTCCTATAGGTGTCCCTGGTATATTTCAAATATTTGCCGGCTACCTGAGCCACCGCTTTTCTGTCGAATGTGCCGACCCCAAAAAGGGCTTCTAGATAATCTAGAAGTTCTTTTTTCAGGTTGGAATTCTGGGAATTCCACCCTGTACGTATGGTTGGGCCAAAAATTACCAACGCATGGCTCTCCGGAATCCTGTAGAACTCATTGTTTCCTACACAGAATAAAACCAAAAAAAGAAGAAGATATTATAATTAATTTAAAAATAAAAATCATGATAAATATGTTTTAGATAAAGTACATGAAATAGTTAAAATATTAAAATTTACCTGGGAGTTGTACATGCTTTATAGGGACACCCTCATCGTTCACCAGCAACGTGCCATTAATGGTCCCTGTGGAGCTGACACGTGTAGCTCCAGGAAACGCAATAATGTAGCTGGCCATATCAGCCTCATCATTGCCAACACGTTCAGCAGTTGGCTCGGTGTCAGCTTGGGCAGGGTGTGTTTCTTGGCTAACACCTAAAGGAGTAGAAGGTGTACGAGAGGGTTGTTGGGCAATCTCTTGCCCTTGTGTCCCACTACCACCAACACCGGGTTCAGCAAATGCCAGAAGACGCTACATACAAAAGAACTTTTTGTTAGTTTAGTCGATGTAAAAATTAAAAATCAAACTATCACAATTCATCTCATGCAGAACAAAAAAAATATCCTTTTGACTTTTTATTATTACCTGATATCTATTTAGCTGCCTCATAAGATGTTGTATCCTCTCTTTTGTTTCAGGTGTTTGAGGCGCGTCTATCAAAGCATTAAATTCCGACCTTGCATCTCGTGCCTTTTTTTGCAACAAGAACACTGGAGATAGGGATGAAGAAAGCTCTTCCTCAAAGAGGGAATCATCGGGCGTACCATGGCTAGGTGTCTGCATATTTGAAAAAAATTAATATTATTTCAATTATGTAAATAACTAAAATACCTGAAGATAGAGCAATGCTAGCACTTTACATGTTCTTCCGCTGGCCTCTTTCCGCGATCATCCCGTCTCGGGGTTGTTCCTGCACTGCTCTGATCAGTCTGCCACATTGCAATAAAATTATAAAAGTAAAAACTTGAAAACAATATCTAACTTGAAAACACAAAATGAAAACTGAAATAATTTCTAATAAGACACCGGAAGACAGAGTTAGAGTTTCAAATATGCCTTGCGTTGAATTCAGTCCTGGAAACATGTCATTGCACATTAAGGCACCCAAACATTCAATCCACAAATGATATATTTAAGTAGGCTTCTCCTATTCTGGGAAAACACCATACCTATAATGCATTCACTTGCATGTATAAAGGGAAAGGAAAACATGTTTTCATACAACGGTGACAAAGGCATCTTGGGGAAAGGTATCTTCACTTTTTATTTATGTTGTTCACCCACACCACTCTCGTGTTTTCACTAATCCTGTTTTGTCATTTTTGGATTCAAATTAATTTAAGGCCTTAAGTATTTTTTGACCTTTCGGTGTAGTTTTTATAAGTGGCAAGTATGGATTTTCCATTAATTCTGCACTTTTTCTCTTCATGCGCATGTTTCCCTGGAAATCAAATGCATGATTTAGTCCCATACATTTAACAAGTTGTTGGATCAACTCCATAGGAAATATCATGTTTCCTATTCAATCAAAATTTATCTCGGTTAGGGTAGGTAGGAAGGTTTTCCCTTTGTATTAATAGGGCACTTCTAGCTTGCATTTTTATTATATCTTTCAAATTTAGTGTCGTTTCAATTAGGGCATGATTTTTTGCAACTTTCAAGGTGAGAATGAACAAAGACAAATTTTTGTGATGGATGACTGTATATGACTCCATGGCCAGAGGAAAAGGCACTAATCTACTTCTTCAAATATCTATAGTTCTCATTCACCTCATATGAAGATGGTCCCTGATTTTGAGCCAAATGTTGCAGCAAAAAGTTCCCCCCCTCCATAATTTGATAGTCAATGGAAATTTCTTAAATTGATGATGGGGAAAGATTATGGAACATTGGCACATACATATGTAATGGAATTCCAAGATCATGATATATGTTTGCATATGTTTATGGAAATGTTCCACCAAGTCCCCTGGAGGTGGGAGCGAGGGGGCAAGGGAGCGCGGGAGCGGCCTATGCAAAAGCTCCCTACCAATTTTCAGGAAACGTGGGGGGACGTCGGGGTCATAAAAATTATAAAATTTAATATTTAAAATGTAACTATATTTTTGCAAGGAATGTATATACAGCCATCATACACTTGCATCATGAAAGATAAATCATAAATGATAAAATTACAAATCGATGAATGATGAATCATATAATTGAAACAAATTTAAAAGTTAAAAGTTAAAACATACATCATACAATCATGCATGTAAGTTTGTAAGTTTGTAACTATATAATCATTAATATAACTACTAACAATGTACAATGAAAATAAAGTTTAAGATATCATATGACATATTATATCAAGATTCAAAATAGAGTTTAAACTGAAGTTTACAACTCAAGTCTAAAACATAAAACTTAAACGCAAATAAGTTATGTCTGAAACATAAAACATAAAACATAACATATGAATATCAAATGATATCATCATACTGATAAATGAGCATAAATACTCAAGTTAATGCCCCACTAGTCTCTGCATCCAACTTCTGCACGAATATATCAAGATCAACCATGTCACCATCTGAATCAGAATCACTTGGATTCTCAAATATGCTAAGTGGCACATCAAATTTTAACACGAAACCATAAACTAAAAGGGGCGGTGAGGGGACATGAGGGGGCGTGAGGGAAACATCCCCTAGAATTCCCCAAGACCCCGGAGCGCGAGGGGGCGAGGAATCTAGACCCCTAGGTGGGGGGGCAAGACCCCGTGTAACACTGGTTTATGGAGGTGGTGGAGAAAAAAAGAGCTCAAATAGAGCTGAAATTTTTCACATAAAAAGGACTGTGGGCTTGACTAATGGTTCCATTTAAAAATTGATATCTAGACAGAGAATAAGTGTAGCATGCAAACATGCATTGAAAATCCATTTGAGTTTGCATTGTATTACTTATGATGGATTCAAATTTGGGTTTCAAAATGCCAGGTTATGGCATGATTTTTTCGAGAAACCCTTAGTTGGATTCTCATGTTGGTTTAATTTATATTTTAAGTTTGTTTTGCAATATTTGGGTGATAGTAACTCATGAACTAGGTTACCAATGTGTAACAATCATATTTCAAGAATAAAGTTGTGATTTTTTTATATTATTATTATTATCTATTAGCTACGAGTATTGACACCTAATGCCTGGAATTTTGACATCTTAATAGCATGGATAATTTCGAAAATGTTTCTAGTAATGTTAACATAATAGCTATCATTACATGTCTTCACTTTTTTCACCATAATAGACCTGTGATATGGACTCATCACACAACTTCATATGCTATGTCCCAACAAGTTCAAACTGGTTGAACCTACCTCATAGTGTGGTTATTAAGGACAAGTTGCTTGATATATAACTCGATAGCATAGACCACGTTGCGGTTCTAAAAAGAATCCTCAAGTGTCAAAAAAACTTCACAATATGTTCTACTATAAAGCCTTTTGGGATACCTGAAATAATATATGTATCATTGATGACTTTTAAAGTATGACAAGATCCGGAGGGAAAGGAAATCAATGGAAGAGTGATCCACCAATGAGAACCTAGAATTTAGCATCAGATGAGTTAGAGTCTAGGAAATTGAAAGCCTATAATTTTAATTAGTGATGAAGGACATCACATAGGTAATTATATTTTCATGTAGAATAATCTGTTAATTCAAATTTAAACTACATAATATGAAAGGCATACCATAAATTTTTTCACGTAAGTCCAAACAACCTATAAAAAGGGAAAACCTTCTTTTTCCATGGGAAATAATTTACCTTTCCTTTTTCAAGGCAATCTAAATCACAAAAAATATGAACTATATTGCACACATTCTTGGATAATGTGAAAGTGGAAAAGGAATACCCTACACAAGTGATGCACACATGTACATTTGAACACTAATAGATTTTTGTAGTTGAAATGCAATGCTTGTTTTCATTTAAATGTAGGGTTTTTAAAGCGAGGAGAAATAATGGCTGCCAATTTAATAAGCGTTTATTTGGGAAAATTTTAAATCTTGTATTGGGTGATGAAGATAATAGAGGGTATTGAATCTTGATTCTTGACATCTAGAAGGAACCATACGAAGCCTAACACAATCCAATAGAATTGACCAAAAAACCCAAAATAGAGTCAACCCCTCTTTTATGGGAGGAAGGGCACACGGTAAGAACTTACCATTTTGCGAGAGGGCGAGGGGCGGAATGTACACACACGCAGAGAGTGAGGGGCGAACGGCGAGAGAGGCGAATGCGGGGGCAAGGCGTGCACGGGCGAGGGCGAGTTGGGAGGGATGTGACCACGAAAGAGCTAGCCAAGGCGAATGCGGGGCGAACGTTGTTCTGCGGGGCTCGGGCGAATGCGGGGGCGAATCTTTTGTTGCGAAGCTCGGGGCGAATGCGGCGAATGCGTGCACGGGGCGGGGAGGTGGTGTTGCGAGAGCGAGAGGGCGAATGCACGCGTGATATCGGACGTTAATGTAGCACACATATACATTTGAACACTAATAGATTTTTGTAGTTGAAATGCGATGCTTGTTTTCATTTAAATGTAGGGTTTTTAAAGCAGGGAGAAATAATGGCTGCCAAATTAATAAGCGTTTCTTTGGGAAAAATTTAAATCTTGTATTGGGTGATGAAGATAATAGAGGGTATTGAATCTTGATTCTTGACATCTAGGGAGAACCCTACAGCCTAACACAATCCAATGGAATTGACCAAAAAAACCCAAATAGAGTCAACCCTACTATAGGAGGAAGGGCTTGCAGTAAGAACTTACCATTTTGCAAGAGCTGAGGGCGAATGCTGTTCTGCAAGAGCTGAGGGCGAACGCTGAGGGCGAATGCTGAGGGAAAATGTTGTTTTGCAAGAGCTGAGCGTGAATGCTGAGGGAAAATGTTGTTCTGCAAGAGCAGAGGGCGAATGCGCGTGTGATATCAAACGTAGCTATTGCGACAAATACGAAACATTTTTATGTAGCGCGCATATAAGTTTCGAATTTTTATGTAGGGCCCATATAAGTTTGGTATTTTTATGTAGCGCGAAAATAACTGTCGCTATACCGACGGCGGAAAAGGCGTCGCTATTAGGACGGTGCCTCCAAACGTCGCAATGGCGACACCTAGACATTGTGTCACATTTGCGACGTTTAGAGTCGTCTCAATAGCGACGCTTTGGGCCATGGTGTCGCAATTGCGACGTCTTCCTTTAAACGTCGCAATTGTGACACTAGTTTAAGTGTCGGTATTGCGACACTTTTCTATAGACGTCGGTATAGCGACGGTTTCGGGCGGGATGGAAAAAATTTGGGAAAATTTCCGACATTTGGTCAAAAGCGTCGGAAACAGGTGTCGGAATTTCCACCAAATGTAGTAGTGTGGTATGAGTCTGTGCCAGCACAAAATTTTAAGATGTTTTCTTTATAATAAATATTGAAGACTGAGACGACAACAGCGGTGGTTTTCTCCCAAATTGGGTTTCCACCTTAAATATTGGTGTTCATATGTGTTCCTTTTGTGTAATGGATTATTTTGTTATTTCTTTTCACATGTTTACTAAAAGAATGATGCAATAATCTAAGTAAAGAATTAACAGCATAATAAGATCTCTAGTGAAAAGTTTTCAATCAACCCTAAATACTGATTCACCCCCGCTCAATATTTTTCCCAACAGACAATAATTCCTACATATTAAAATATAAAGTTATAACATACCAGCTCATACTTGAACATAACATCTGTATCAATATTCTTCTTCTATATCTTCTTGATCTTCATCCAACTAATCGACATATATATCAACATCTGATTCAGAAATGGTGTTGAAATGATCGACCATGTCATCATTATCATCATCAATTATGTCATTTTCAATAATATCCTCATCAACATCATCATCAATAATTTTTTCCTCATCTCTTATGCCTGATTCATCTTCTAAGATATCTTCTTCGTCTGTCAATGCATCTTCCTGCTCATCTGCCACTGCATCATCTTCTTCTTGATCAATATCATCTTCTTCCTCTACAGTATACTCTACCGGCCTTCCTCTTGGATCATATCTAATAGCAAATGACCATTTGTTGTCACCTGGAACCTCTGAGTAAAAGACTTGTTCGCATTGGCTTGGAAAAACATAGCGATCTTTTCCTTCTTCAAACTGCGATTTTTTAACCATTGGAAATCCATTGTCATGTTGAATAAGTGTTCTATCATCATCACGTACATTCATTCGTAGCCTATACCATTTAACATCAAACAAAACTATTTTGAAGGAATTAAAGTCACACTCAACTATATCATCTAAGAACCCATAATATCTATTTTCAGATTCTCAAGGATGTCTGTCACTCCTGGAGGAAACATTAGTGACCTGGAATACTGCAGTTATCCCACTATCAGAAGTTTTCCTGTTATCATCCAACTGTTTAACGTGAAATTGACGACCATTGCACCACATAGCCTTGTGGTGTTTCAACTGCAATATGCCAAACATGAAAAAGATGCATTCTCAATTAATATAATTTACACAGCATGAAAATTAACTGAAAAATCAAAATTCTTGTCACATTATAAATATAGTTAAAAATAAGTAATGAATAAAATAGGTGAATTAATTGCTTACCTTTCTATCTTTCAAACCATATGCTAAATCGATTTCCCTGTCCGTAACGTTCCCATCTCCACAACGATACGCTTCTCTAATCAATTCAGACAGTAGTTGCCATGATAACCTACCGTCGTTACGTGCTTTACATGTTTCAATCCATTCACTCATCCACTCAAGATTGTTTGCAATGTATAAAAGTAGTGCCTCATAATCTTGAGCACCTGAATAAAAAAACAATAATTCACCAATAATAATAAATATTACTTATAACCATGGTAAATTATATTAATTAATAAACTATGAAAGAATAAGACCTAAATGAATATAATGATCATATACATGATGTAAAAAATGAAACATTATATGTATTATACATAATAAATCTTTTACCTCTCACTTTCTTCATTCTACCTTTCCCAACAAGTGCTCCTCTTCAAATTTTTTGATGGAGTTCACATCCCAAATGAAATCCACCGCCTTCATGGCTGGCGCAGCTAATTTAGGAAGATAATGACTAATATACACCATGGATTGATATACCACATATCCCTCCACCATAGAACCCTCAGGTCGTACTCCTTGTTTAACCAAAGCCTTCAAGGATTTCAGGTGCCTCTCGACCATCCACATTGACCTTGTGTGTACTGGTCCACATTTCAATCTTCTCAACTTGGTGTATCAAGTAGTTTTCTTGTGCATTGAAAAATGTTGGAGGTAGATACTTTTTCATTTCACACATTAGCCGAGGAATTTCTCTCTTCCAACACTTTATTTCATATTGATGGATTTATTTCAATGACAACCATCTGCAAATCATTATGCAAGGTTATTTCAATGAAACATAATATATATTTCATTACAAGTAAATTAATACATCATTTCATCAAGTACGAAAAGAAATTGTAGCAATTAGATTTTGCATATAAATCAAAACTACTTACCTCATGTATTTACTAAGACCATACATAACTTGTTTGACATTGTCGTCGAAGTCGTTTGGGAGAGATACAGGTAGAACATACTATAACAATAAAAAATGAATCGTTATTGGTTTCAAAATTAAACAGAAAAAAGGAAAATTTAAAATATGTATTCAAGCAATAACAAACAAAAACGTATACCAAAAAAATTACATTAACAAAGGTATGCCAATCATGTGTTTTCACCCCACTGAAGTCACCTTTCTTCGTTAAGATATTATTTATGTTTGAAGCAAAACCTGTTGGAAATTTAATTCTTCTAATGACCTCTTTTACATCATTGCTTTGTTGTTCTGTTAATAACCATGGAATATTATTATAATTTTGACCTCCATTGTTATTTGATCCGTCGATCACACTTTTCATTGCATGATTTGATTTCTCAATGTCAGCACAAATTTTGTCAATTTTATCTCTATCATGTGCACCATCTATGGTTCGCCATAAAATTTCTGTTACATTCTTCCCGACATGCATTGTATCAACAAATGAGCTATTTTCAGGTCCTCATAGTAGGGCAACCTCACGAATTGAGAAGGATAACATTTCATTCCAGGTGGAAGTACAATATTAGTACCTTCATGGCGACGATGACCTTGATATCAAAGAATAAAATAAATCAGAACAATATTAATTATAAAATACAATAAAATAAATTCATTAGTTAAAACAAAAATTCCAAACATTACATAAACAAATAATATATATATATATATATACACACACACACAAATTACGTACCAACTGCTCGGCGATTATTAATTCTGTTATACTCCAACATCCACAATTGAGGTGTCATTCTTCGTGGTTTTAATCTAGTTTCTTCTTTATCATTGAAAAGATGTTTTTCAGTAGTACGATACTTATGGTTCCTAGGGAGGAGGTGCCTAAACTCATCAAACACCATCTTTTTTAAGTCTGGCGAATGATGATACTTCATCTTAGGGCCACAAACTGGACATGCAAATCTACCCTTTGTTTGAAGACCTGCAATAGATGAATCAATAACAATTAATATACTATGAGATCATTTTTAAAACATGCAATATGGTATATCTAATTTAGATAATTATGTATTATATTAAAGTACAATGAAATATTACATACCACAAACATGTGTTAGTCCTGGGGCATCATGAATTGTCCATACAAGCATTCCACGACATTGAAATCTCTTCTGCTTTATTGGTTTACTGATTTCATACATAGTGATGCCATGCCATAACTATATTAGCTCATCGATAAGAGGCTCAATATATACATTCATATCTTTGACCTGGTACTTACCTAATTGTTCAAAATTACGGTACATAATAATTACTCCCATGATATATGTATATATAAGTAAGTAAATAAATAAAATATATATTTATGCAAACAACGAGAGAAATGAAAAGTTTACATTCAAAGAAATAATGTATCAAATACCTGGAATAATCATAGTCAACATTATGTGCTCCCTCTTTATTGACATCCAAGGAGGAATGTTATTGTTGATAACGAAAATAGGCCACACTGAGTAAGTAGATCTAAGCTCTCGAATGGATTAACACCATCAGCTGCCAATGAAAGCCTGACATTACGAGGTTCATTTTTAAAATCTACATATTTTTCCTCGATTTCTCTAAATGCAGAACCATCTGCAGGCATTCGAAGAACACCATCTCCACTTCTATTCTTTGAATGGTAATCCATAAACTGTGCTATGTGGTTACACCTTAACATTCGCTGCAAACGTAGAATTATGGGAATATGACGAAGAAACTTTTGAGGCACCTTTTTGGTTATTTGATCTGTTCGATATCTACTGGTACCACATTTCAGACATTCTGTTTTCAATGCATGTTCTTCGTAATATATAATATGATCTTTAGGACATGCATCTATAGTGTTATATTCCATTCCAAAGTGTTTCATAATAGCACGTAGATCTCGATATGTTCGTGGTAACAAATATTCACCCAACAATCTACAATAGAAACAAAAAGTAGTGTCTTGTAAAGATTATTAATCATATATATATATATATATATATATATATATATATATATATATATATAATAGTTATTAAAATCGGAACCGGTGACCGGATCGGTGGAGCTAATGAACTGGGTTTCGAACCGGAACCGGTCTAACCGGTAGCGATCAGATCTCAATGAACCGGTTTTAAAAAAAATACATTAAATAATTATTTTTTAATAAAATGAAAAATAAATAAATAAATAAAAACTATTTTTAAGATTTGCAACCATGATTCCAAGCCAATAGAGACAAAATATGAAAATTTTTCTCATTTATATACCATGCAAAGGTGAATATATCAAAATGGCACCAAATGCAATATATATCATCGAAAAATACATAAGCAAACTTGTTGAAGTAATGTATCAGGTTTCTCTTATATTATTCATTGTGTTTTATTGCTGAGTTAATATTATAATATACAATCTGTCCCTACTCAGATCTGTTGTCAATTCATTGTATCAACCTTAAAGACAATTATGGGTTCAGTATATATATATATCAGACCAGCATTTTGAAGATCTTGTATTCTTCATTATCTATGTTTGCTTGCCAATAAATTTCTAGAAAAACGTCTACAACACTTAGAGGTATTGAATTGGTTTATGAAACCCACTATTAGTGCTATTTGTAACAAGTTGAGAGAGCATTACAACTTCAGCAGTCTGCTCACAATTTGTTTGACAAAATTTATCACTGAAAAGATTCATTAAAACCAAGAAAAATCTGTAGCCAGTTTAGTGCATTTCCAAGCGGGAATTTTCTAGTGGTCAATTTATTATTCCCAGTCACATTTTCATTAGGTTTTATGTTGTTTTCCCTTGAGTGGCGTCAGACCATTTGCATCAATCTTGATGCCATGATCAAATTGCTTGTATGCTGTGTGAAAGGTTTTGTATTTATGTTGCTGCTATGTGTGAGCAGAGAGAGAGGGTCTGACAGTTCCTAGCTGAGTGTGAAATAAGGTTGCTGCTGATTGTTTTGAGAACAGAAATTGTCATCAAGTACACTTGATGAGTTGCATGCTGCCAGGGATTTTATGCTAGCCAGCCTTGTATTTATCAGTCATCATGTGTATTGTTGCTACTATAAGGTGTTGAGTATGAGTTATTAGACAAGTTTTTTGCTAGTATAATAGAGGAATTTGCAGCTCATGGAGGAGACACTAAGGAATTTGCAACTCATGGAGGAGCACCTAATCGGCCGGTTAAGTATGGAACTGGCCGGTTTATGCATAAACTAGCCGGTTCCTTACTTAACCGGCCGGTTAGGTCCGGTTAACAGGCCAAAATAGGTGAGAATAGGCTATTGACCGGGTTGCAAGGCCTGTTCCAACCGGCAGTCGTCCTGACCGGCCGATTTTGATAACTATGATATATATATATAAGTTATTATTTTACACATTTATTACAACTAAAAAAAGGGAAAATAATAAACATTTACATATATGTGATCATATATACATATTGCATACCTTAGGAGTTGTGTCATACATCTGTTTGAAAAATTATTCATAACCTTAAGTTTACGAGCAACAATAGCAGAGAGCTGGTGAACTTAAAGGTTATGAATAATTTGTCGAAAAGATGTATGACACAACTCCTAAGGTATGCAATATGTATATATGATCACATATATGTAAATGTTGATTATTTTCCCTTTTTTTAGTTGTAATAAATGTGTAAAATAATAACTTATATATAAGTTATTATTTTACACATTTATAACAACTAAAAAAAGGGAAAATAATCAACATTTACATATATGTGATCATATATACATATTGCATACCTTAGGAGTTGTGTCATACATCTGTTCGACAAATTATTCATAACCTTTAAGTTCACCAGCAACAATGTAGCAGAGAGAAGAGTTGCATTTGAGTGTTCAAAAAGTCGTTCACTTGACCTTTCAATCATAGGTACATCATAAATACCGTCACTGCTATCTCCACCATCATCATCTGACTCACCATACAAGTCTTGGAGCATTTGATTTGTCCCATCATTAATGTGAACTGTCTCGTTACTGTCATCATGATCTACCTCCATGGGATCATTAAAATTACCTTCATCATTTGCTTCATGTTCTTCACCTTGTACAACATCATTTTCAATACTAATATTTGCTGCAATATTCTCTTGTACTGGTGCAACATCATCTAATCTACTACTATTTTTCTGTGGAAGCTGGTTGATCATCTGCAAAAATTTGGGGGGAAACTGTGCCTTTATGAAAATTACAAACATTAATAATTAAACATTAGTGTGCATATAAAAAATATTAAAATAATATAAAATTTTACGATATAATAAAAATGAGGATAGATAATTAATTACCACGAGACGATAGTCATTCGATCCACCATAAATGTGCCCATATTTCCTACAATGCATTGTTGATGTTGCTACTAAAACTCTAACATTATTTCTCATACAACATTTTTTAGAAGGGCAATAAACTCTGCCATCACCCCTTTCACCCTTTTGAATTTTTTTTCCAGCTCCAATGTTTTCTTCCATTGATGAAAATTATCCTATAAAGAAAACAATAAATCTCTCTCAATGGTGTAGAAAACCCAAGACTTGGAGAAATCAATGGGAGCTCAATATATAAGAAAAAATAAAATAAAAGTGGGCATTTTACAAATTGTGAGCTTTTTACAAAATTGTGGGATTTTTACAAAATTGTGGGCTTTTTACAAATTGTGGGATTTTTTTATTCTTAATGCATTTTCTGTAGAATACTAAACAGATTTGTCCAAAATTTCAGATGCAAACTGTAGTCTCTACTACGTTTGGAAAATTGGAGGTTTATAAAAGATAAACTGCGAACAGAATTGTACCACCATGATAAGAAGCTGTCATAAGCATTCCTTCTGCTTCACAAACGTGGAACTACCTTAAGAATGCTTATGGTTGATATAAATATTAGAGCATGGTAGTTAAATGTAGTAGTTATGCTAAAATACTAAATAACAGCTTGAGAGTGCTCTTCAGATAATGTACGAATGCACCAAATTAAGGTTGTACCATTACTAAAGATAAATGGCCAAAAATAGTCAATTTTGATATCGTGAAGTTATGTCTTTCTCGGTAGCAAACTGGGGATAGGATGGAAAATATGAGAGAACTAAGTTCCAAGGACTAAAAACCAAGGCCAACATAGTTCTGCCTTGAATCAGAGACAAAACAAAGCTGCCCAAAAAAGTGTTTGAGAGCACCCATTGAAGCTCCTATATATAGCAGAGTCAACATTTTCCTATTGAACAAGTTTGTATAGTCAAAGCCACAGCAAGATCAGATAGCCACGATCCTAAATGAGAACCAGAGCCAAAGCTAAGACAAATCCACGTTTAGCAAAACAAGACAACCATAGCAAAGGATTTGACCACAAAACTAGATCATGAGAGATAGCAAGATTCTTGCTTCCACTGTGGAAATGTAGAAACTGTACAAGGGCTTTGCTTCCAACAGATTTCATTGTGATAGTAATTTCTATGGTGTTGTAAGCGCTCATTAGTAGAATCTTAAAGCCATTCTGGAATTCTTTTAACCTAGAGAGGGTTTTCTGTGGTTATAAATCCTCATGTTCAAATTCCATTGTGGATTGGTTGTGTTTGATATTATGTTTTTCCTGTCCGCAGTTGAATTTTCGCATAGAAAATTATCATTCTAAAGAGGAGCAATTTTGCGATGTTTCTTTTTCTTCCTATTGTGAAGTATTTCGCTCAGAACTCTACTCGTTGTAACAGAGGTCTTAGGCATAAAATAGGGGACTTAGGTTTTTTGGAATCAAACTTTAGGTTAAGATCTGAAGAATGGCACAGTGAGCCTTAGCATGGAGTTGGAAGTACCAATTTGAAGTGCAGGTAGGGCATTGTACAATAGACCAGTTAGATTTCTGGACCCTAATACAAAAGTTTCTTCTTCTTTCAAAACGTGTTTCTCCTTTTCTGTAACCAATGTGGGTCATGTTCTTGTTTCAATTGGGGATGGATGAGAATTTGTTATTGCTCTAGATGATCACACTCTGGGTAGCCCTGGAGGCTATTTGGGGGTGATGAGTCCAATAGGTCTCAATGAACTGTTGCTCTCACTAGGGAATACTATTGCAGTGGAATTTGATACTATTTTGGATGTTGAATTCCACGATCCTAATGGAAACTAGTACCTTCATCTCCAGTACCTGTTCACAAAAGAGGGTGCCATAGTCATTCATGCATGTAGAGAGGGTGAATTGAAGGCATTTCAATAGGAGGTGTTGTTTTTGTTGCATTGGCCACTATATTGTTTGTCTAGTTCTGTTACAAGCGCAGAGTATTGAAAAGGATAGAAAAATTTATTTCAGATATTGTGAAATTTTCTCGGAAATTCACCTACAAAGAGCTCAGCAATGCTACGAAAGAATTTTTTTGAATGTGATTGATAATCGATAATTTCAAGCAAGGGTAATCCCCTTGTGAAACCCAAATTTCTAAGCATTTTCTAAAACCTGATGACGGAGTCATTGTAAAGAACAAGCGCCTAGGTCCATATTACGTCCAAATCTACCAAGCACCAAGATCTATAAAAAAAATCCATAGTATCTGCGAACTAAGAATAAGAGGCAGAAAATGTATTCTACTTACCTGTTCGAATAGTGGTTGGGGTTTACCACGACAAAAATTTGACGGAGCCCATGTATCATTTCATATCATTGAAATTCTGTCAGTATAATTCAACTGGGCAAGCACCTGCCTCGGAGCTCCATGACTAAGGGCAATATCCCTAAATGATGCAGAGTCTCCAACAATATTTCCCAAAGCCCAAACAACCTTACATGAACACCAGTTGAACTCAAAGTTGGGTAGTAGTTTTTTAAATAAAATTCCAAAATTACAGACGTATAAAGATAGTTGGGAAGAATAATTTTATGCCTCTAAAATGAACGTGCTACCTGTTCTCGAACATTATCATTCCCAGAGGTAAGAAGTTCCACAAATATAGTCAGTGCCCCGTAATCAATCACAACCTTTGTATTCTCAGAGGCTCCAAAAAAACCCAAATAGGGTCAAACCTACTACAAGAGGAAGGGCCTGCAGTAAGAACTTACCATTTTGCAAGAACTAAGGGCGAATGCTGTTCTGGAAGAGCTGAGGGTGAATGTTGAGGGCGAATGTTGTTCTGCAAGAGCTGAGGGCAAATGCGTGCGTGATATCAGACGTTAATGTAGTTTTTTAAAAAATCATTTTTATGTAGCGTGCATTTGAATTTTAGCATTTCAAATCATTTTTATTTACATTTGATTTTTGCATTTCTAATACAAGTGACAAACAAATTTCTACAAGAGGTTGAAATTTTTACTAGATAGCACAAGACCCTGGGTTTTGTCTGATAAAATCCAGGATGCGAGAAGATTTAGTTTATCATGGCTATATGCATGACTCTTCTGATTGAATGTCTATGGCCATACCTAAGTCTATTTATTGATCCTTCTTTTTGGATGGTTGTGTCCATACCTCGAATCTTATTTTTATATGTGCTCTATTATGGATGATTGCATCCATGCCACATATTCATGTATCAAAGATATCAGTCGTACTTGTACTTGCAGGTCTTCTGATGACGGTGTTTGGTTTGGTCACGTTCTCATAAAGAATTTCACCCCTCCCTCTCTCCCGGACCTCATGCTTTAGGGGGCATCTGTTACACATTATTTTGTCACCGTCCCTGCAATCCCCATCCCGAACATTGGAGGACCATTTTAGTGACTTCTTTGTATTTTCATACTTTGAAAATAGTGTCATTGCATCCTTTGGCATGTCAAGAACATTTCCTTTGTTGATCATTCATGAAGCAGACTCTCAAAAACACATGATTTTGGGTTGGCGCTGGTAGGCAGTTATGGCCTCATGCCTCTAGAGAAATTAACACTGAGCCTCGTGCCCATTGGGGCACTTTCTTAGTAGACTGCCCAAGCTGATCTATTTTTGGAAAAATTTTAAAATAGAAACGAAGTGTCCATGCCCAACCACTTCATGAGCGGAGTCATAATGCATGGTTTATTCAACTAAATAATGTCAAAGTCCTTCCTTTGGCTTCTTGTTTCCTATAATTGAGAAACTCCCCAAAGGATAAGGCCTCCCTTCCACCTTATGAGGGATCCCAAACCACCTCCTCCTCTCTTATAAATAATTTCTTCTCACATAGTTTTAGCTAGCTGAACATTCCTTACTATAGCTGGTGTGAAGAAGAAGGCAGAGAGGAATCCATTTTCGAAAGAGAGTTTAGGCCTGTTCCCTCACCAAGTTTGATCCCTGACGAATGCTTGAGACACGCTTGAATAAACCCGTTGAAGGAGGCTGCAACGTCAAGGCATTAAGGTTGTAAACTTCTCTTCTCTATCATTAATATATCACTGGTTTTTTTGTTCCAATTTTGTGTTTGATAATATGCAAAATGTTTGATTCTCCTTGACCAATCGAATAATTGTGAATAAAAGTATGTTGTTGTAGGATGTCACTGTTCACTTAATCATTATGCAGGTACACAGATGTTATCACTGAAATATCGTGACGTGTGTAGACAAAGATCAGCAGATCACTACTGCAAATGACAACAAGAGCGTTGGACCAAGCTAGGTCATCTATCCCAACTCATTTTCATTTATAAGCTAGGATTCTGAAATTCCAACTTGTTCCCTTGTTGCTAGACCCACCCTAGTGCTGGAGGGATCGCCTCTATCCGCAGAGGGGATTTACCTGCTCAAAAGAAGCCCAGAGAGCACAAAGGCTAATTGAAATGTTACAAAAGGCTGAGAGGGATTCTAACATTGGAAATACTTTAGGCCATGTTAAAGCAATAATTTGGACTGATATTATGGAGTTTATCAATGAAATTTGGCCTTGTGTAGAGATCATATTTGAGCAGAAGGAGCTGATAGAGAAGGAAAATGATGCCATTACAAAAATCAAAGAAGAACTTGGAGATAAGCCAACCAATGCTAACAATATCATTAAGTTCTTAAATTCTAAGAACAAATATGAGCTTGAGGATTTAGGAATGGGGGATAGAACTTAAATAATATTGGAAGTAAAAAAGGTTCTTACAAAAATAAACCTTATTGTACAGTTGGAGGAAAAATGTCATAGCTTGGAGATAGTTGTAAACAGGTTTTTTAGCAGGCTTGAACCTTTAACTCAGAAAGGTCTTCCTGCCCTTTTTGTAATCAATGAAAAACTCATGCATAAACCAGATTATGCTAAGAAGTTGCAGGAGATTTCCAGAGATAAAATTGTTACGCCATTTTTTGGTCATATAACGTGTTACTATTAGATGGACCTAAGTACACCATGTAAGACCAATTTTTCCCTAAGTAAAATTTCTTTCACTATGAAAAATAACTTAGTAAAACACCTTTATTAAGTTGTTTATGGTCTAAACAAGAAACCCCATGAGGAAATATTAAATAAATCCACATTTGTTTGATTTTCCTTGAGGAATAATTAGTTAAACGGAAATTTAATTAATATTCATGATCATATTTAACCAAAAACAAGAAAATTAATTAGATAAATTATTATTTATCTTATTATTTTCTAGGAATAATTAGTTAAACCTTATTTAAATAATATTCCTTGTTAAATTTGACTAAATCATTTATTAATAATTAAATAAAGCATTATTTATTTTATTATTACTCAACCAAATCCTTAAAATGATAAATAAATCATTTATTTATTTATTATTTAAAAATAAAAGGATTTGACCCAAGTCAAATTCCTTTTCCCTCCAACAAATATAATAAAATATTCCATAAAATTTGGATCTTGATTTGGTTAATAATATTTTAATTATGCACTAATATCTAGACTAACTCAATATTTTGTTATAAATAAAAGGGTTTTTCCATTCATTCATCACATTTTGTTGCCTAAAGATCACTCTGGATATACACTTTTAGTCTGACTTTGATCCACCATCATTGTCATATGTTTCTATATTTTTTCTTATGAGCTCCCTTTGAGTTCCATTTTTGTCTGGGTTTTCTACACCATCAAGACAAAGAGATTTTAGATCTAAAGTGTTGAGGACTTACAAGAACCCATCCCATTGAGGAGAACTGGTAACATCCTTCTATGTTTCCCTCCCAGATACCATTAATTCAAGATTCATTCAACATATTCTTGTCTTGTCTATTGGATGCATGGAACAACTCTTGTTTTTATTTACTGCTTAATGTATTTTAATGCATAGATCTATATTTTTACAATATTTATCTTGGTCAACTAATTGCAGATCTAAAGATATTGGCAACCATATTTGTTGTTAGGGTTGTTTTTTATGCACAGCTAAAGTGGTATTTTTTCATACACTTGTGATTAAGATTCATACTAACAACTGGTGACTCCACACGAGTTTACGCTAACGACCTCTGTTTTTTTTCAAATCCCTGCATATCCAGCTGCTTCAAACCCTAGGATTTCTCTTCAGCTTCTTGTTTTTATTTTCTTGATTTTTTTTTAACCTATAAAACCCTAAAACATTAAAAATTCTAACTTATGTCTATTTTCAGACCTATTACACAGGCGACAGACATCAACCGCAATTGAGACAACACATTCTGCTAAAACCTGCTCCCGAGAGCGTCGGAAGTGCAGGTCGCACTTTTTGGCCCTAAACCCGTGACTTGGAGCTTCAGGACATGAACATCTTGTTGAAAATGGCAACAAGAAACGGTGAAGGAGGCCTCCTGAAACATCTTTCCTGATCCTAGTTGGAAAGTGATCACCTAAACTAGGTGGGGACCACACATGTGATTTTTGTCGAAAAATCTATTTTTAGACTATGTCTATTTTTAGACATACGGAGCATGGTCCGGTTTGCAGATGAGATTCTGAGCAAAACCATAAAAATATATGACTCTATTTTTTGACCCATAGCCTAAGTCTATTTTTAGACTGCCTCTCCTAAAAATAGGGAAGTCAAATATTATTAGCTCTTAATAATATTTGGACTATAAACATTATCTTATTCTCTTGGAGCACTTCAGTTTGATGCCCGGATGTGGCACATGCAGCTGACAAAAGGAAATACACTTTTCCTAGGGTTTAAGTGAAGCTATTGCATGATGACTTCAGTTAGAACTCATGTGACAAAGTTTGGTGGAGTTGATTGAGGAAGTTAGTGGAGTTGTATTCAGTTTAACTAATCTAAACATAGTTGAGATTTTTGTATCCAAGTTAACTAATAGATACAATTAGTGAGAGTAGTGTGAATTAATTATTAATTAATTCACTAATTATAAACTCATAAATCAACTAAAGAATACATCAGTTAACTTCAGTGCATGGACAGTTTCAGTGGAGACCAGTGCAGAAATAGGTGAAAGAGCAGGTTAACTATCAGTTGTGACTATACTGTGCTATTTGCAACACACGGATAGGTGGAGTAATCAATGAGGATTGTGCAGTTCAATCCAGGTGGTTTATCTATATAAAGAGGCCATCCCATAGCATTGAAACACGCAATTCAGGTTGGCTATCAAGTGGCTAAAGGTTGGAGCATGAGTTTTGCTAGATCTAGCTTGATTTCTAGCTTGATGGTGTGCAGCAAGGGAGGTAGTGCAAGAGCTTGCAAAGAGCTTTGTACTATGATTGTTACATGATCTCCATGACATGTATAATATCTGGAATGGGTGTTGGGGTTCCATTTAAAGCTTTCCCATGAAATATTGTGTTCATATGTGTGAATTTTTATGGCTTTAATGTGTGCATGCAATTGATTTTATTTCCGCATGTGATGATCAATGGTAAAAGAGATTATGTATTATGCATGAAGCTAAAATAGTGTGTGATCAGGAGAATATCGGTGAATAACTCATCCATTCTTCAAATTTCTACACATCTACCCAAAATCTGCGACCTCAGCAAGAAATAGGTCAGAAACTGCGACCTCACTTCTTTGAGGGAATTTTTCAAAAAAAATTCTGGGTTTTTCTGGGCCTCTATTCAGGCTTGTCTGACCTCTGTCTCCACCCATTTTGGACCTGTACTTGTTCTTTTTTTCTCAACAAAGTGGGAACCTAGCCCCTTAGTGCTTCAAGATGCTCCACACTTTGTGGAATAGTTTTAGCTGCTGTAGGTTGTCTAAAATTTTCAGAGCATTCAACCATTTTTCAAATCTAATACCTCACCTTTAGATCCACTTCAGATTGGCTATTTATCAATCCAAATCACCTCCTTTAGTTTTTTTTGGGTTTTCCCCTAGGTTCCTCTCTGTTTCCCTCCAGGAGATAGCCTTTCGCCACCCCATTTATATTAATTTTTCCTATGATTTTTTGTTGTTTATCTGCACCTATTTCCAGTAGATCTGACCTTTAGATCCCTGTCCCTCCCGACCTTAGAACTATTGGCTATTTTGGTGTGTTTTTACTAGTTTTTAGCCCACCTGCAGACTATTTGTTGAGAGGCCCACCTTCTTGGGTTTAGATTATTACACTCTTAGCCATTTATTTTCTGTTATTTCAGTTTCATATACTGTTGTTCGCAGGTTTATTTACGGTTATATAGCACAGTTTTTATTTTTCTCTACAAACATCTGGGTTTAAAAATTAAAATTTACACACTTTACACACACACCCTAACTGAAGAAGAGCTTGGTTAACACCGCCAAGAAAATACTTTAACATTGAAATCAATTGATCCTACACCTCTCTACCCTTGTTTCGACATTGTAATCAGTTGATCCTACACCTCTCCACCCTCATTATTCTCTCTTCCCTTTGTGTCGAGTTTGTGTCATCATCATTATGCCACCAAGGTGCTTATGCAGGAGACTTCTTGGCCTTCACCCTCAGTTTCTGGTAGGAAGACTTACTCCTCCACGTAGGATTCGAGTTAGTCCGCACTCTGACTCTTCTTCTAGTTCATTGGGTTATCCTTCTGGTTCTGCCCCCAGTTCTCCCTCTGTCACCTTCACCATGTCTAGTTCAGGACCTAACACTGGTGGAAACCCTGGCCCTAATGCTAGGAATACTACTAGTGGGACTGTAGCAGGAACTACTCTGGCTGCTCCCTTGCTCCCCTATATGGCAGGCCTCAGTCTTCCCTATTTTAACCAATTGGTCAATGACCCTATACACCATGACGCTAGTTGGCCTGCTATGCTGACCAAGCTCCCTTCTGACATCCCCAGGTTTGAAGGCCTAGTTGGAGAAGATCCTATAAATCATGTTCAATCATTCCACATGTGGTGTTCGTCTAACTCCATTACCGATGACTATGTCCGTCTTCAGTTGTTCCAACGTACGCTTACTGGTGAAGCTTCTAAGTGGTATGTTGATCAAGCCTCATCCTCTCATGCCACCTTTGCGACTCTTGCTCGGGCTTTTTTGTCTCATTTCAAACTTCCCCTTCGTTATGACACTGGTACCGAACTTTTGACTCATTTCTGTCAATCGTTTGCGACCTGCCTATCCGATCATGTCCAAGAATGGCGGAGAAGAAAGAGCCTATGTCGAGCCCCTACCTTCAAAGACCATGTCTACATGGACTGGTTCATTAGATCTCTCATGCCCACTATCGACAAGGATGTCGAATTGCATTTCCCTCAAACCAAAGAAGCCGCTCTGCAAATTGCGTTAAAATATGACCTGATCTACGCTCAATTGGGTTATGTTTATACTGTTCTACCTGATATTCCTAGACCCGGTGGTGCCAACGCACTGGGGGCATCTCATGCCACTGATGGTATCTTTGGATATCTCTCTCATCCATACGCTCAGCCTCCCATGGGCTATGGTTTTCCTCAGGGGGGGCCAACACCTCCTACACTTATCCCCCTCCCAGTAGCATGTATCCAGGATACGACATGCCTCCTCATTTTTCCCAACCTCCTTTTTACCACAATGTTATCCAACCTCCTTATTATCCGTATCTGTAGCCTGGTGCTCCATCTCCTCCAGCATTAGCACCTCCCCCTCCCTTGCCTTCTCAACCCCCACAACAGCAGCCACCACCCCCTCAGGGGCAGGTGTATGCACAGCAGGGCGCGACTAATCCTCCTCCTTCCAAAAATAAGAGGAAAGGAACTCAAAATAAATCTTCTCCCGGTAATCCTAGACCTAATCCTAAAAATAATGCTCCTAACATTTCTAACCAGCAACAGGGCACTCAGCCAAAGCAGGACAGGCCTGTTCGCACAAACAAGCCTTGTTCTTTTTGTGGTGTTTATGGTCATTACACACATGATTGTCCTATTTTGCCATAGATGAAGCAGATGTGGGAGTCTCAAGAAACATTGCGAGGACAGCAAGCCTCTCCTTCCGTCCCTCCCAGTGTTGCACCTAGTAAGCTAGCTATGTTCACTAATCCTTTCCCTCAGCAAGGATTTGTGGCTACCCAACCACTTGAAGGTCAGATGGCCACTCAACCTCTTCCATCTGGTACCTCCGATTACCAGATTCTCATGATGAACTCTAACCAACCTACAACTGTAGATATCAATCTTAAGACTCAATCCCATCAGTACAACAAGCCTCCTGCTATATCTGTCCCCGAGCCACCTCCTTCGGTCTCTACAGAGCTTCTTTCGACACCTACTAGTCCCTTGCAGATCCCTTAGCCTAAGGTAGAGGTTCATACCAAGATCCCTAAGGGACCACTACGTTGAAATGTTGCTTCTGGAAAAGTTTCCCATTCGTATAGTATAATAGATGATTTGGAGCAATCTCCTATTTCCATTTCAATGCTGGAACTCCTCCGGTCCTGCCCTTCACAATGAAAAGCTCTACTATCTTCCATGGGTGTTGTAGATTCTTCCGATGATCGATTGATTGTCTTCGATGTTGACCAGTCAGAACATCCTCCTATCCCTGCTTCTGTCACCTTCCAAATCCCACTCAAGATCCAGAACGCCAACGTTTCTCGGTGCATCATTGATGAGGGGGCATCCACCTATGTGATGTTCGCTTCAGTTTGGAAGAAACTCGGATCACCTGAGTTGGCTCCTTCCACGTTCACTCTTCGATTGTGGGATGGCCATGCCTCCTAGCCCATTGGCCTATTCCGCAACTTTCGTATTACTCTGGAAGGCAAGACTATTTGCGTTCACGTAGAAGTTGTAGATGCCCCTTTAGATTACAACATTCTATTGGGTCGTAGCTACACCTATGTGATCTCTGCTATCCCATCTGCAGTTCACCGCAAGATGTCCTTCCCTCATGATGAAAAGATAGTCACCATGGACCAGTTGACATATTACGAACCAAAGTCTCTGACCTCCCCTAATTCCACCATCTCTTCGGTGGCCAATAAGCAAACCATCAATCCTTTGACTAGTATCTCACCCAGAGTCTACAAAGACTCCTCATTGCTTGGTACATTCCTTGATCTTCCTCCTCCTCTCTCTGATCCCAACTCATTGAATGTTTGCATGATCCAATCGTCTTGGGCCTCCCTCAAGTGGCCTGGTTTGGATATTCAGCAGCCTTGCCCTCCGCAGCCTACTCCTAGCCCTTCGATTCAACCTTCTAGACCCCCTCCTCCAGGCCCTTCACCTACAGCTGGTATCCATAAGCCTCTCTACCCTCCTGGAATGGTTCCTCCAGGCCTTAACCATCTTGGAGCCGTCCCTCTTGGCCATTACCCCTCCGGTCAGATATTATTCCTAGCTCCCCCTCTTGGAGTGTACACGATACCTGTCATGGCTAGCCTTTCTCTTCCTAACCTGGCCCTTGGGATTCTTGTATGGTACCTTGATCCTCCAGCCGCTACCCTGCCTGTTCAACCCAAACCTTATCTTGCTTTAACCCCAGTTCAACTGGTCCCTATGACTTCTCCCGCTCTTGTAGTGCCTCAGCCACCTCAATAGGAACCTCCTCCTATTGCGACAGCTTCGGGTAACGGGGGAAAAGCTAGAAAGAAGGCAACCAAAGACAAGACCACCTTGACAAACATTACCCCTTCTCGGCTGCCAAAACTTACTATCCAGTGTGTTGTGTGTGATTTTGTTGGTCATGCCACCCATACTTTTCCGGAGTTTCCTCACCTCAATTCCATGGTCAATGAGACTTTTTCGAAGTTTAATATCCCTGAGTTATACGTCACTATAGTATATACCCGATTTGGTCACAAAACTCAAATACTTGCGCACAAATCACCCTTGTGCTTTGTGTGATTTCCAAGGCCACTACACTCACCTCTATCCCCACCTTGAAGAGTATCGTTCCTCTTTGGAAGCGTTCTGCCAATTCGATGCCAAGCATGACAAGTTAACCTCTCACTTTTTTGTGAGTTCTGCTTCGACAGAACCAGAGGATATGCCTGCTCCCATTGCATTCCCCCTCTGGATGTCGAAATGATGGAGTCTTCAGCCACCATTTTCTACCTATCATCATCCATGACACCCTAGGTGGAAGTCCCCTTGGAGACTTCCCCTGATGTTTCCCCTGACCTCCCTTCAGCGATCACCCTGGGCTCAACATCGGTAGATCCCTTATCTGCTCACTCTTCTGTCATCTCCCATGACATCGCACATGTGAGCCTTTCTTCACATGATGATGAGTCAGGTAGATCTACTGCATCAGATGGTCTCCCTTCCTCCAGTCACCCCATCTTCCATTTGATGAAGACATTATGGAAGCCATGACCAACCCTGACTTTCCATGGGATGATATGGACCACCATGCATACTTCCTCGCGTAGCAATCCCATGACTAATATGTTGTGGAAAATAAAGACTTCATTCCCCATGAATTTGATTGGTTTAGAAATCCCATCCCTGCACCTAATGCTTTTGAAGAAGGAAATATGGCCAATATCTCTCCAACCATTAAAATTGACATTTCTGATAAACCAGGGGTAGAAGAAAATATCACCGTGGACGTTCAATGCACCCTAGAAGAGGTTGAAGCTCACACCAAGCTTTTCAAATAATTACGCGATGTTTTCACCTGGTCCTATTTAGAAATGCCCAGGCTTGATCCCGCCATTTTCGAACACCATATCGATACATGGCCCGATGTCAATCATGTCCATCAGAAGTTGAGACCCATTAATCCTTCCAGACGAGAAGCCGTCAAAGCTTAAATCGATAAGATCAAGTAGGTTGGTTTTATCTATCTCATCGAATACACCACTTGGGTGTCCAATCCAGTTCCCGTTCTCAAGACACAAGGCACCATCTGTGTCTGCACTGACTTTCGTGACCTAAACAAAGCTTGTCCCAAGGACAACTTCCCCACACCATTCATTGACCAAATCATTGATGAGTGTGTGGGGCACGAGGTTCTATCCTTTATGGATGGTTTCTCTGAGTACAAAGAAATTGTTATCTGTCATGCTGGTCAACTTAAGACTACGGTCATTATTCCGTGGGGAACCTTTGCCTATCGAGTCATGCCATTCGGCCTTAAAAATGTCGAAGCCACTTTTCAGCGGTCTATGTCTTACTATTTCCATGACGTGGCTCACATTATCCTTGCTTATTTAGATGACCTCACTACACATTCTAAACATCGGGCATAACACCTCCACGATCTGCATACCATCTTTCTCTGATGTTACAAGTATAATAACCACCTCAACCCACTGAAGTGTGTCTTTTTTGTTCCTCCCGCCCGTATTCTAGGCTTCATTGTGTCTAAATATGGAATCACGCTTGACCCATTGAAAGTTCAAGCCATCCTTGAGCTTCCTATCCCTTGTACTTTACACCAGTTACAAAGCCTCCAAGGTAAAGCTAATTTCCTTCGTTGGTTAGTACCTGGCTATGCCACCACCGCACATGGGTTCCTTAGAATCCTTTGCTATAACATCCCTTTTGTGTGGGATTCCTATGCCCAAGAGTCTTTTGATGCCCTGAAACATGCTCTCATGTCTGCTCCCTTGATCCGTCCCCCTGACTTTGATATGGATTTCATCCTGTACATATCCACTTCCACCTACTCGGTCGCTGGAGTCCTTATTCGGGAATATGACAATGGAATTGAGCATTTTATCTATTATGTCAATAAGAACCTGGTAGGACCTCCTGTATCCTACTCACATGAAGAGAAATTAGCACTAGTTGTCATGTTCTCGATCCAGAAACTTCGTCATTACATCCTTATGTTTTCCACCAAGGTCGTGACTAATTCCCACCCTATGGCCTTCGTATTGAGTCACAGAATCATCAATGGGAAGTACGCCCGTTGGATCGTTATCCTCCAGGAATTTGATCTTGACTTTGTCACACCAAAAAGTAAGAAAGGTTTAGCCCTCGGTAAACTCATTTCCAAACTACCTACTGGTACGCAGGATCCTCTAGTTAATGATAATTTCCCCGATGAACATTTTTTTTCCATTACCACTGATGATCCTTGGTATGGTGACATCCTTACTTATTTTCAAACCCAAAATTTTTCCCTCCATCTTGACCGTGATGCTCGATGACGTATCTGACACCAGGCCCCCCGCTACCTTCTTATTGGTGACGACATTTATCGTCGCAGTGTAGATTATTTCCTTCATCATTGTCTCACACACGCTGAAGCATAGAAATTCCTCAATGCCTGTCATAGCGACGCTTGTGGTGGCCACCTCTCCAGTCTGGACACTGCCAAGAAAATCATGCGCACTAGGTACTTTTGGCCTTCTCTCTTTGGTGATTGCATTGAAGCAGTCAAACACTTTTCCAATTGCCAACATTTTGCCCCTAAGGTACGAGCCCCTTTGGCTCCCCTCCATCCTGTCATCTCATCTGGTCCCTTTTGTAAGCGAACCATAGAATTTATGGAGTGTCGACCGTCATCTACTGGTAACCACAAGTATATCATCGTGGCGGTTGACTATTTCACCAAATGGGCTGAGGCCATGCCAACATTTAACAACATGGCAGCTACCACAACCCTCTTTTTCTTTAACCATGTGATCACTCGATTTGGAGTTTTGAAACAATTGGTCTTCGACCATGGTCGACATTTTGAAGATGAGATATGGTGCGAGCTATCCTCATTGTTGGGTTTTTAGTACCAATATTCCTCCTCATATTACCCCCAAGGTAATGGCCAAGTCGAAGTAGTCAATAAAATCCTTAAAACCATGCTTCAACGGATGGTGGATAAGCAAAAAACTAACTGGCACCTTATGCTCTTCCTTGCTTTGTGGGCCTATATAACTTCTGTTAAAACCAGCACCGGGTTTACTACTTTCCACCTTGTTTTTGGAGAGGAGGCAGTCTTACCAATCAAATGTGAAATCCCTTCCCTTCATCTAGTCGTCGAACTTCTCCCTGCCACCCAACATTTAGAACAATGACTTATCAAGCTTGAGCATGCTTCTGAAGACCATCATGTTGCATTGCAAACCATCGAAGCGACTAAGAAACGCACCAAAGCTCAGTATGACCGAAACGTCCACCCTCGTACTTTTCACGAAGGTAACCTTTTTCTGGTGTATGACCAGGCCCATGATGTCCTCGTTCATGGGAAGTTAGACTCATTATGGCTAGGACCTTACATCATCATTAATGATTTAGGTAAGGGGCCATATCTCGTAGAGGATTTCGAAGGCCATCCCCTTCCCAATCCTCACAATGCACTTTATCTTAAGAAATATTACCCTTAGCATTTCCTTCTAGAAATGCATGTTTTATTTCTTTTAGGTAGCCAGCTCATGATTCTGTCATTTGATACTTCACCAGGATACATTTCGTCCAAGAAGAGTCACGTCACCACTCCTCAAAATCGAATTTCTTCACTTGCAACACTTGTACTTGGGGCACCACTTTGCCTCCATACTTTTCCATACTCGTGTCGATTTTCGTCATGAGTAACCATCATGTGCTCATGTATTTATGGTCCCCACCAGACCTTTTCTGTGTGGCAGCATCATCGAGTCACCCTTGTTTAGAGCATCTGAGTTGAGTCATCATCGCATTCATGGAGTCTATCCTGAGTCCCTTTTTATCCTGCTATAGTCCTCCATCCTTCATTTCTTGGTTCCTCTCTCATGTTTCACATTATGGAATTCAGTCCTACTATCCCCTATCCCTCATGATATTGTGTCAGTCACTGCCAGGTCATCCATGCCCTTTATGCTCTAACAAGGGAAGTCATACATCCGCTACTGAGTACCCCCCATTTCATCATCATCCCTAGTGTCAGTCTGTCAATCACTCTACTATTTTCTCTCGTGCCTTAGTTGAGGATCCCTTATTGCCTCACCTATGGTGGACCTCTTTCTGTTGACATCAAATCATTCATTCCAGAAGATAGGTCTAGAGGGCGATGTACCTTGGTTCCAGCTTCCACTCTTGTTTAGTGCCTCAAATAAGGAAAAGGGACTCCTTACAGCCCTTTGACTTGATTGTTTCTTAGCTCCAACTCCTTTCAGCATGATCAATATTTGTATAATTGATGGTTCAGTGATGCACCAGATGATATCAGTGATTCCCGAGTATGTGTGAGATGTCTCAGCCCTCATGAGGGGGTGGCCCTACAAGTAGCCCCCCACATGCTCGGATGACCTCTTCATTACAGCCTTTCATGCAGCTCCATATATTTGATGATGTCGGCTTCATCCGCTTGCAGCGCCTTTTTGTTTGCAAGTATTAGTTAGATTTTCAGAGCCCTTTCCTGTTTACAGGGGCATTTGGGTTATATTTGTCTCTCATGTACTCAGATATTATTGTATAAGTGCTAGCTGTTATCCCAGGCACAGTATGTATGTGGGATTCATTATCATGTTTTTACTTGGCTCATGTTTATGCCAGCATGTACTATATTGTTCAGTCCCTTGTTTACTAGACGCACTATTCTTGTACTTTGTCTCGGCGGTCATAGGTATGCCTCCCTCGCCACCTATAGCACAGGTACTCACTCATGAAAGAGACTTGTTGCACCTATAAGTCTCACCTCCTTAGGGTCTAGTCCTCTAGCGCTTTAGTCTACCTTATATTTCTCTCTCTTTCACTTCCCCTCTGATGTCTATTGATTGAGTTCTTACAACGTACTTCGGTCATAAGATTAGCTCTGAACGCTTGCATGCTGGGGGGAAATCTGTTACACCATTTTTTGGTCATCTAACCTGTTACTATTAGATGGACCTAAGAACACCATGTAAGACCAATTTTACCCTAAGTAAAATTGTTTTCACTATGAAAAATAACTTAGCAAAACACCTTTATTAAGTTGTTTATGGTCTAAACAAGAAACCCCATGAGGAAATATTAAATAAATCCACATTTGTTTGATTTTCCTCAAGGAATAATTAGTTAAACATCAGTTTAATTAATATTCCTGGTCATATTTAACCCCATGAGAAAATTAATTAGATAAGTGTATTTATCTTATTATTTTCAGTTAATTATTTTATTTATTTAAATAATAATTTATTGTGTGTTAGTATAATCATTATTAATTAATGATATTTGGTTTATGATTTTATTATCATTAATCATAAGATGATAGTCAGTCATTTGTATTTATTATTTACAAATAAAGGGATTTGACCCAAGTCAAATTCTTTTTCCCTCCAACAAATATAATAAAATATTCCATAAAAGTTGGATCTTGATTTGATTAATAATATTTTACTTATGCACCAATATCTAGACTAACTCAATATTTTTTTATAAATAGAAGGGTTTTTCCATTCATTCATCACGTTTTGTTGCCTAAAGATCACTCTGGATCTATACTTTTGGCCTGACTTTGATCCACCATCATTGTCATATTTATCTATCTTTTTTCTTGTGAGCTCCCTTTGAGTTCCATTTTTGTCTGGGTTTTCTACACCATCAAGAGAGAGATATTTTAGATCTAAAGTGATGAGGACTTACAAGAACCCATCCCATTGAGGAGAACTGGTAACATCCTTCTATGTTTTCCTCCCAGGTGCCATTAATACAAAATTCATTCAACATATTATTGTCTTGTCTATTGGATGCATGGCCCCAACTCTTGTTTTTATTTGCTACTTAATGTCTTTTAATGCATAGATCTAGATTTTTGCAGTATTTATCTTGGTCAACTAATTGCAGATCTAAAGATATTGGCAACCATCTTTTCTGTTAGGGCTGTTTTTTATGCACATATAAAGTGGTATTTTTTCATACACTTGCGATTAAGATTCATACTAACAACATCCAAGTTTTCAAACATCAGAAGCACAATGATGGGGAACATGTTCTTGGAGGCATTAACACATTACATTATCATCCAGTATGAGATAAACCATGTCTTTGTGGTAAAGCCAACTTTTGCTAAATATACCGAGGTGGATGAAATCTACAGGAAAGTCATCAAATTAGCTATCCCAAATGAAGAGCGATGGGATAAGTTAATGGATTTTCAATATTAAAGGTAATAAAGAGCAGTAAATTGCAACCAGATCACAGGACAACATTCCATCCATCTCACAGGACAGCATTACAGCCAGCGCAGCCTACTAGTAGGCCTACTCATCAACAAATTCCTTAAAAACGGTGCTAGAGAGCCAGATCACCTTCATCGAGCCTATTTTTTGTAAAATATTATATTTTACTGTTAGATTTAGGCTAATAATACATTTTCTATTGAGATAACATTTATTGTAAACAATTTTGTAAATTTCAGTATAAATACTTCATTGTTTGAAGTATTAAAGGTTTATTTCTGAACATATTTTTGCCTATTGCGCAATGTAAAACCCAAGTTTTTGTTGGAGCATCAATAATACAAAGACATCTTTCAGGATTCATGTGGTGTAGTTACTGGTGAAGTGTTTCTACTGTTTTTTTGTTTTCTCGCTATTATTTCCTTTCTTTGTTTATCAAAATCCTTAATTGTAAAACAAAAGTGTGATGAATAGGACATGTTAAATAAAATACCTTATTCTGGTTGCTTTTACAATTTAAATGTTTTCTACTTGAAGTCAGAATGAAAAATACATAAATTCCTTTCAGCCTCAACCGATATTCACTTTTATATCATATTCATTATTCATATAAAATCTCAAAGAATCCAGTAAATGAAACCTAGCTTTCCTTGTTTCTACTCTTTTAAAAATTGATGCAAAAATCCAGTTTTATATTTTGACTCCATTGCCCAATGGGTAGATAAATATTTAATCAAACAATTACCAAGAACAATCATAACTAGCCTAATATCAATTCCAAACAAAGTTAAATCTTAAAGAGAGATCCCTCTCTAAAGCTGGCAGGGCTATATCCCAGCTCCCAAAGTGGTTTTGATGTTATCTTTCTATGATTTATTCTCCCAATATTAGAAATTACAGAACCACAACACATAGCATGCTACAATAAATGAGAAACCAAAAAAAAATACTCATGTACAATAACAATCTCAATCAAGTCAAACACACTAATAATCCAAAGGGATAACTCTCCCCCTTTTATTAGTTGCTTGTGGTATAAGAGAATAGTATGTTAAATCACTTACAATGAATCCTTAGAGCTATGGAGCTCTAATATTCAAGGCAAGGGGGTCTCTTCCATTTAAGCTTCTTATAAGCCTCTCTATTTCCTTGATGGATGGTAGAATAACGGACACTTGGTGAACTTCTTCTCTTAGATTGAGGTGTTGGATGGCCAACAGCTGAATCCTTCCACTCCTTGCTGCTTGGACAACACAATGTTGGTTTTCTCTCAAGAAATTTGGCTAGCATAACAATGTGTTCTTATGTTCTTCTTCCCATGGCAGTCTTTTATAAGAAAATTTCAAATTTCCCCCCCTCTCTTGGTACAATATGGATGTTGACACAAGAGTGGGAGGTTGATTCCATTATGTTCACACTTAAGGTGTCAAGGTGGCTCCAAGGTGGTTGTAGTTGGCTTGCTTGAGTTGGAATTTTCTTCTTCAACTCTGCCAAGTGGTCCCGGATGGTGACTTTCTGCCTTACCCAGAACCGTGCGTCTATCTGAGGGATAACCGCAATGATCTTCGCTATTATAAAAATAAAATAAATAAATAAATAAAATCCACACAGATCACTTAGGGTCAGTGCTTTATGCACGCTATTTGATAAATTTTCCTTCTTGACCTTAGGAAAAGTTAATTTTTCAGATCATGTAATGTGTTTCTTCCCTGTAAATCCTTATTTGTACCTTCTGCTTGGCATTTCCTAATGTATTTTTCTTGTACGATTTTCCAATGATAACATTTTCCCCCTAATGTATGAGGTCTATGAATAACTGTATAGCCAAAATACATTATAGTTTCTTTTCTGTATAATCTGTTTGAGAGAGAGAGAGAGTAACTTGCGTGAAACCTAAGGTTGGAGACCCCTTGTCGTGATTAAAAGAGGTACCATGTTCTATTGGAGATCTGCAAGAGATAAAATAGATACAATATTTCTATAAGGCGGGCATGTACTATTCTTGTGATGCTTTGGCTAGTTAAAGCTTATTTGACAGATAGAGGTTTTTTTTGTGTCACTTGTGTGGTAATGACCTACTGTTTGGTTGGTGACGACAATTGCTGACACCCTCAAGGGAGTTTTTTCTTTAACATTAGGTTGAATGTAATGCCCACATGCATAATATTGGTAAGGCATTTTTTTATATTAAATACTAATTGTATGCATAAATTTCTGACTGGGGGCCTTCTCATGTAAGAATTGCTAAAAGAGATGCTTATGATGGCATGGGTCTTCGACAAATTCTGACAATGTGCAATGGTTGTGAAGTACTATACCATCTTGACATGAAAGCTTATGTTGTAGTTGAAATTTGGGAGGATTGATGACATCAATGGGCCATGATGACTCCCATAGTGCCATCCGAGAATTCCCCTATTGAGGTGAGGAGCCATCCAAGGTACTACCTCCTTCTTGGAAGATGGTTGTTGAAGTTGAAAACAAGGAAGCCTCAACCAACCGAGAGAATTACTTATGCAATGGACTAGGGTCTCTGATATAGCAGGTGGGGTGTGATAGCTTAACATATGCATGATGATGATAAATGGTTGTAACTAGTGATGGAATTTCAGCAGCCCAAGGTCGGAGCTTATAAATGAAAGTGTCGGTAGTCATAAAAATTTTTGGTGAGGAAAACTCTTGGGTTGGTAGAACATCTAGGGTGGATATGTGGTTGTTATGAGTGTCATGGTGGGGTTAGGTAAATTATTTTAAGCTCCAACCAAGGGTGATTAGGGATTGCTTCCAGGTGAGAAATGTGGATGGATGGGTGGGATTGTTCGCCTAAAAAACATTTGTACACTTGCCAAAATAATATAGAATGGGTTTGGATGTACAAGCACATGAAAATGAAAATGATTACTCACCTATGATGTGAGGAGGTTTTTTTTTTGCTGATATGGGGGCCCCATTGGTTATTCTTGGTGCAAGTGTGGTAAAGCAGATAAAAAGTGTCGCAGATGGGCTATGCATATGGGGGTGCAGTAAGCCAAGTGCGAGAGGTGGTGTTGCGTATTTAATATACTTATGAGAATGGAAATCCAAGAAAGGGGTTTTATTGTGACATGGTAAAACTTGACTTGATGTATGATGGATGAATGAACATGAAGTGCTACTCAAAATTGGAGGTTATGGCCATGGCTCCAGATCTTTGGTGAATGGTCTACTTGAGTGTTGGATGCCATGGAGGGTGAGGCTCTACCGACTAGCATATGAGGTGAGGTGATGATAAACATGGTCGAGTGACTCGAACCTATGGTTGATTATCTTGAATAAATGATGTCAGGATATACAAAAAGTTTTGAAGGAAGCCTGTCATGCTAAGGGTAGAATGATACCTACTCTTGTACCTTTATTTTCTAGCGAATATAGTGATTTGGCATGCCTGTAACACCTGTAGCCAATACCCCAAGTAAAAGCATATTTTTCATACAAATATATTTTAAATAAATTTAATTCAAAGAAAAAAGAGAGGGCATACCTGAAATGTGTTGTGGAGGCGGTGGGCAAGGGGCCCAAAAATGGTTTTGTCTAAAATATGGATTTATAAATTCCATATTGAACATGATGAAGTGTTGATCAGTGTGCTTCTTGCGGTTCTGTGATCTGATACTCTGAGCTCCAATTTTCCCTTGGGAGTTGTTACTTGCCTCTTGGTTTTTATTTTGGTTGGGGTTGCCCCCAAACTGATATTGCGGGGGGCGTTTCTGGTTACTACCCCTTTTCCAAAATCTCCCCTTTTTTTGTTCCTCGGCAGCTTTTTGTAGCATTTGGAGGATTCTCATAATTCTCCTAGTTGTATGGTTACTAATGAGCCTCAGAAGGTTGCACTAGATTGATCGGTGCATTACGCTATGGCGGTGGTCCATTCTGTGCATGGAATTGTGGATATTGGTTCCCTTGTCCCTGGTTGGTATATGATTGTTGGGGTGACTTTCATGATAGCCAGGTTGTGTTACGTTCTAAGTAGAATTGTATGAGTATCCTGGGTATTGATTACTACTGCCTAGGTGACCTTGTGCCAAAGACCGGATTAAACTGTCTGCAGTATTTGACGCACCTGGTAGCTCCATGAGTATCCTGGGTACTGGTTACTACTACCTAGGTGACCTTGGGCCAAAGACCCAATCAAACTATTTGCAGTATTCAACGCACCTGGTAACTCCCTGAGTGGAAAGTTTGACAACTCAAGAGAATGAGGCAACTAGGTTCCCCTGTCCCTGGTTGGTGTATGGTTGCTGGGGGGGGATTTCTTCCATCAAAATTCCTAGCTAAGTATTGGGTCCCCTACAAGGGAGGGTACGATCCTCCATTCTAATGGTGGTATGATGACACCCTATTTGTCATATTCTGCAGAGGTGCAAAGTGACTCTGGTGGTAGCCAAGTTGCATGATGTTCTCGTTAAAATCATACGAGTAACTTGGGTACTGGATAATGTTGCTTAAGTGACCCTGGGTCAATGACCTGATCAAGCTATCTGTAGTATTCGATGCACCTAGCAATTCTTTGTATGTTTGCAGTAACAGGGCGTTAGGCAGGACATTGTAAATGTATCCTGACTGGGTGTATATAAGCTTAATATGTTGGGATTTACAAATGGTGTCCTCCTCATAGGTAGGTCATTGGGTTGCCACATCTTTTAAAATCTCTATAGTGATATTTTTCATAAATAGTTCCAGTAAAATCTATCATCGAGTTTGGCTTTTCACAAACTTCAACGTCATTGCCATTCGTGGAGAGGGTCTGAGATATGGACAGTTAGCATTTGCCTAAAATGAATTAGTAACTCCATCCTCGAATCATGGTGGATGGGTAAGTGAAAATATGTGAGGAACGCAGGAGCGAGGATGCTAAAGGTTCCATGTGAAGCAGAAGGCTACTCCACATACCACTTCGCGGCAAGTCCGGTTAAGGTGCGTTGAAACAGTCTTAGTCGAATAGTATCATAATTAATACTATTGGGTGAACACCATAGGTGGAAAGTCATTATATGATTTCCAAGGTCTTCCACTTGCTTTCCTTCAAATTTTTGAATGTCCAAGGGGAGCTTCGTGGGAATAGGGGGCCAATTGGGGTTATGCGCAATGGGGTCATTAGTTAACTTTGATAGATATGGGAGGTTTAATGATGCTAAAAAAGGTAACTGAGTATTGAGTTTCATTGTGTACTATGGAAACATAGGGATTTGAGTGTGATGATGTATGGGGGGTGTTTGGGGAATATTACCTTGTTGTGTGTTTTGTTGATTCCCTGGAGGGGTAGTGCTCCTCTTCCCTATGGGGGTTATGGGAGGAGTTGTGTGGGTGACCCTGTTGGGGTTTCCATGGATGTGGTGTTGGGTTACCCTTGGGGGTTTCCAACTAAATATGCCCCAATAAAGGATGATCCAATAAGGGTGGCAGTGTGTCGTCTTTGATGCCTAAATGGCGAAAGACCTAGAACTCCTCCCTCTAATGGGGGGAGGTCCAATAAATGTCTAGATCGACGAGTTCCCATTGGGTTTGTTATGGTGTCGACTCAGTTAATTTTGGAAATATTTTTTATTTCACTGAGAGGAGGGATATTATTACCAAGGAAAATATGATCACATACATAAAACAAAGTGAAAAATAAAAGGTAATTTTTCCTTTAGATTAATGCTATTTGATCAAGCAAGAAAAAAAATATGGTTTTGGTTGTTTCATGTATGATACTCAAAAAAACCTAAAAATACCTAATCATCCTAACACTCTCAAATGCCACTGGGCCTTGCGAAGATATCTTCTGATGGGTACTAGGGCTAATGTCTCGAAATAATTGGCGACGCATTCCAACAGTTGAAGAATCAACCAAGGTAAAGTTATGAGGATCTAGTGTTGCCTGCATTGTCACCTATAGGGAAGGATTCCCTAGATTTGGCCACTAAAATACCATCATCCCACGTGAGCATTCAATTCTTGAGATTCTTGGTATTCAGCTACCAGTACCGAGCACTAGATGGGTCAGGTAGCCCCAAAGAGTACTGCATGCACTGGGCCTAAGCTTAACCCCCTCCAAAATGGGTCTTTGTGGCATTCGGTAATTCTCTTCCTTGGGCAGATAAACAGATTTTAAGCTCCATAAAAATTCAACATCTATGTTTAAAAATGTAGAATGGCCATGGCGCCTTATTGGATGCCTACCTCCAATGGTCCTAACCTAAAATGTAATTTATTTTCTGGCCCCTGTGGGGAAAATTTAGTGAGTTCAATTAGTGGTTATTTTTAGAGAGTCTTAACTTGCCTAAGATGTGCCTTGGTGAAGCAACCGTAAGAAGAGGACAAAGGTCCCAACACACTGGGTGCATTTTGGTTTGGTGCTTATCGATGGTTCATGTGTTCTTTGGAGTGTAAAATCAAAAAAGTTATAATATATGGATATGTGGTGATCCTTTACAATCCTTCTCTAATTACACGATGTGTGATTGTTCCTTGTATAAAATAAACAATGTGTGGATAATGGGTTGCTTACACTTTGCCTAGTTAGACTAAGTTTTGCACTATAATGAGATGGAAAATTATCTTAACAAAGCTTTCATATGTGTACCCAGGCTCACCGAGAGGCACGACGGTCGTAGAGATTACTTGCCTTCTTTTCGATATTTTGGTCCTTGTCCCGAATCCTAATGCAAAAAAATGAACTAAGCTCATGAAAAAAAATTGAAAAAACAAAAACTAGCTAAAGATGTGTGGATGTATGGGCCACATACTTTCCGCTAATTATCCTATGTGTTTGGTGTCTTTTACCAGCAACTAGTTTTTTCAGATAGCATTTGTAGATTGAAGGCCACTTACTCACCCCTACTTAAACTATGTGTGATTTGTGATGATTAAAAACTAAAATTGAAACAAACTATTTGCTAAGCTAAACTTTAGCAAAAAATGTCTTAACCAGTCATGAAACACCAGAACACAGTGATGGAAAATTTATTATGGGTTTCCAATCACTTTACAACTACTAAAAATGGGAAAAAACAGTGAAAAATGTGCTCATTGTCTTTCACGGGGCTTATTTTCACACAGGTGTGCAGTTTGTGCATCCGTATGGGCTGAACATGCACGGATTTGCAGTGTCCGAAAATTTCACTTTCTCTAAGCCAAATTTCTCACTAAGGGTGACTGAAAAGTGTTGAGGGGAAGTAGGAATGATCTCACATCAATTCTAGGCAGGAGAGAGTACCTACAATCAACAATCACTAGCTTAAAATAAAGAAATAAGTGGAGTTGACATTCTTGTTTTAGTGCATTCGACGCATGGGCGAACAAAATGCATTGTGCTTGATAGGGAGGCTACTTTCCTATAAGTAAGTAACAGGCCATTTGGTTTGTTATATTTTTAGTGGAACAAAATAACATGTAGTAAAATAATTAAAAAACATAGCATGCTACAATAAAGGAGAAACAAACAATAAAATACCCATGTACAATAACAAACTCAATCAATTCAAACACACTAATAATCCAAATGGAGAACTCTTCCCCTTTTATTAGTTGTTGATGGTATAAGAGAATAGGATGTTAAATCACTTGCAATGAATCCTAAGAGATATGGAGCTCTAGTATTCAAATAAAGGGGGTCTCTTCCCTCTAAGCTTCTTACAAACCTCTCTCTCTCCTCAACGGATGGTAGAATAACAGACACTTGGTGAACTTCTTCTCAATTGAGGTGTTGGATGGCCAACAACTGAATCCTTCCACTCCTTGCTTCTTGGAAAACACACTGTTGGTTTCCTCTCAAGCAATTTGGCCAGCATAACAATGTGTTCTCATGTTCTTCTTCCCATGGCAGTATTTTATAGGCAAATTTCATATTTTACCTCCCTCTCATAGTACAATATGGATGTTGACACAAGAGTGGGAGGCTGATTCCATTGTGTGTTGCACTTAAGGCCTCAAGGTGGCTCAAAGGCGGTTGTACTTAGCTTTCTTGAGTGGGAATATTCTTCTTCAAGTGTGCCAAGTGGTCCCAGATGGTGAATTTCCACCATACCCAGGACTGTGCGGCTATCTGAGGGATAGCCGCGATGATCTTCGCTACTATCAAAAAAAAGTCCAGCGAATTGCTCAGGGTCAGTGCTTTATGTGCGCTATTTGATAAATTTTCCTGCTTGACCTTAGGAAAAGTTAGATTTTTCAGATCCTGTAATGTATTTCTTCCCTGTAAATCCTTATTTGTACCTTCTTCTTGACATTTCCTAATGTGTTTTGCTTGTATGATTTTCCAATGATAACAGCGGGAAAATAAGATGGCCATGTATCAAGAAAAAGAATGATGGATGAGGAGGGAAAAGAGGAATCATGTTAGAAATTAAATAACAGAGCAATGGAACCCATAAAATATTTTAGAAACACAAACACATAAAATCATAAAAAAATAGAGACATAGATCTACATGGTTCATCCAATTTGGCCTACGTCCACAGAGAAACAACCAGTCCTTCCTTTTATACTATCCAACAAACTAAAGGGATGCAACCTATAGAAAATTCATTGTAACTTCCTCTTCACTCTCACATAGTCTCCTCTCTTTTTCTCACACAGAATAATAATACACAACCGCAATATAATTCCCTTGTATAATCCAAGGGTTTCCTTCTAGGGAAAAAATCCTAAATTAACATAACTTTCACCTTGTTTGCAATTTTTTGTGGTGCTCACAATTTGAAGAATTTGCTTCTGGATTTTTATCCACAGTGATCATTTTCAATCAAAATTTTGAGTCCAAAATAGGACCCATCGTCAAGATGTGAATTTTTGAGAAAAGGAGGAGAGGGAGAAGGGAATAAATAAATTTTAAAAAGGAGATAAGGAATAAATTAAGTCAATATAAAGTAAACCCATAACTTCTACCATCATATATTATACCTAATAACCTCTACCCTTATATCTTTTTCTTAATAAATTCTACCTTGGGATCAATGGTGGGGGGGAATCCCCCCCACATCCCCCCTTTAGAGACTGAGATCCAAACACAACTAAAATAATACCTCCAAATTAGGAAGACATTCAGGCTCCACACCCAACAAATCCCACTTACACCATTGGATTTTTTTCTTACAACAAAAGAACGGATAATTCAACAATCAAGCTCATGAATTTTCATTGAAGAGAAACCTCAGGCATACAATCCTCCAAGATATCTCCAAGATCACTTTATAAGTGATCTTGTAGATGATCATGGGAGTACTCTTGCTAAAGGTATTCTTGCTCATCATTAGCATAATCAAGATGATCAAAGGTACAAATTGTCCTTCAGATGGAAATGACCTTATTCAACTTCTTCATTAAGGCTGAGGAGGCCTTCTTATTGTAGGGATATAGTCAAGTCTTGGATGACATATTCAACATGACCCATTGGTCCCCAATATTTGATGATTTTTTTATAAATAACCCAATAGAAGGGATGTTCTTTAGTATGCATCACTGAATCCAATCCCTTTGATCTTCCCCAAAGGGTTCAATGAAGAGCCACATGAGCCATGTTGATATTTGAGGTATAGTTGAAAATTTGGGCAACATGATCCACAACTAAAGAAGGATCACCATCAAATTTTGTGACATTCTTCATATAATTTGTATCCCATCAATTTTCATATCGAGTGATTTATTTGACCTCCAAAGAAAGGAATATCTCATGTAAATCCCAAGTATCCATTTCCTTGAGTCTTACATAGAAAACAAATGGAGAGTTGCTAGGGGTAATTCGAAATTCCTTGAGAAATGTTTGCCCTTTAATGAAGAAAAAATGGCTTCATTCTTCCAATTGAGTCGCCAGAAAATATTTATCTTGTCGTTAGGGATGAAGGTAAATATTCAAATTTCATGAAGGTAAACTCGCTTCGTCCTTGACAACGACGCCAGAAACCTTGCCACAAAATCTAATGGGCCTTGGAGATGGGTACCCTATGAGGCTAACACTAGACCAAGTGACAAAAATGTGGTGATGGCCCACTATAACCATAACCAAAACCCCTTTCTCCCTATGGATTTTCACATATGTGATAAATTCTAGTATGTGAAAATGTCACCTAATTGATATTCCAAGGTTAGGGTACTAGGTGAAAAAATGAGGATTTCTACAATAAAGTCACAACTTAGGTACAAGCCTCCAATAGGAGGAGATTCACTTTATTTATAGAGGCATATTTGATGAGGCATAAGACCTAGGGTTTGATTGATAATTTGAATGTTGGAGTAACCAAAGGTCGAGGCCAAGAGAAAAGGTTTACAACAATGTATATTAGTAATTCTAAGGTTCAATAAGCCTTCAAAGAAGCCCCAAAGTTAAAGAAAAACTAAACTAGGGTTCCCCCTTAGGGAAAACAACTAATGTGAGAATTTATGGAAAAATTTGTAGAAATTTGATAGAAATTGCAACTACTCAATATTTTTATCTGAAACAAGATACACAAATTCTACTCTACTAATCTACAGAATGGAAATCACAATTTAAAACAACATGCATAGACATAAAACAAGAAAAACCATAAGTAGATTATGATTTATAGGGGAAACCAACTGGGAAAAACCTCTCAAGCCTGTTTGCATTATTCAATTTAATAGAGAAACTATTACAATTTCTTTCTCTAGCTCTGAGCACAACCTGCAAAAGAAAAATTGTTCTCTCTACTGATTGAGGACTCCTGGCCAAAAGTTGGCCACTTTATGACTCCACCATCCTCATATTTCCTTGTGCAATTCTGAGCTCATTCAAACTCCTAAACAATAGGGAATTCCCTATTTCCTTGCGCAATTCTCAACGAATTGATCTCTTAACTGCATGCAACAATTGTACACTCAACTAGTATACAACTCATGTTACACTAGCCTTTGTCTCCTCCACTGCAGCTAAGAAATTTGGATTCCATGCATTCCCGATATATTTTTGTCTTATTGATTAGTTAACTGACAGATATTTAAGTTAGATTTTTCTCTCGCTGCATAACTAACCTTCAACTGACTCTATTAATTGTCAGATGTCAGTGAATTGAGTACAACTGAAAACAATTGAATTAGATTGCTATGATTTAGCAATCAACAAATGCAAAACTTAACTTCAATCCCACTAACTCAAATTTGTTGGTATAACTGAGTTACAAGATCCATGTCACACTAGTTAACTATCTCCAAGTTGTCGCACTGATGTGGAAATTCAATTTACTCAATTTGACTGAGGATAAAGTCAAATTTAGCCTTTCTTACTACACTTTATAACACTCCCTCTTAGCAAGAAAGGGATTTTTCACCACCCCTATCCAACACTTTTCGAATGTACTGTAGTACTTCCTCTCACTGTCGTTATTTCTACTACAACAACTACAACTGAGAAGCATCCAAAAAAAGCATTGAATTAATTTTGTCTTTTCAATTGTCTACTAGGAAAATTGCATTGATGTTGATTCTGCCATTGTGCCTCTTACACTATTCTCAACACTGCTTTGTGCTCCTCATCAGTTAATTGCACCAACTCACATTGATATTTCTACTATTGAATTTTTTGGGCCCCCATAGCAATGTAATGATCCATGAGAAAATTAATTGCAATTGCTATTGATCTCATATGGATCCTGCCTAAATATTTGCAACTATGAGGCTAAGGCTCTACATCGCCCCACTTCACTCCTAGAGGCATAGCTTCAATTGGTCCCTTTTCCCACTTAGATCAAACTCTCCTTCTACTGGATGTCTCTGACTGGTCCTCATCATCATCATCATCTTGTTGGTCCAAATTCTAATTGATCAAGGCTCCAACTTGAGAGCCCTATTATGCTCCCTCTCAACCACCACATCTCTAATATTTTCCTTCCTCTTTAAGGTTGCACATTCCTCTTCCTCTAATTTGTATAGGCTTTTGATATTGACACCAATCTACTTGATTTGACCTAAAGAAAAATGCTTCAGGTAGGCCTTCCCATTTCTGAATACTACATCATACCCTTTGTCTTCAATCCTCAATTTGTTCATCAGACCAAGTTTTTTTGCATCACTTATATTTTCAAATAAATCATTGAGGGTCTTCCACATATAAAATGGAGTCTCCTTTCCATGTAACTTTGATAATATGTGGTATCTCACACCCTCCTGGATGATCCTCCTAGATCTAGCAACATCCTTCTTCCATTGGGCTAATTTTTGTACATCAGACAGTTGGGGTTTTACAATGTCAGTTTTAACATATTCTAACACACCATTATCATCAAGAAATGCTTCCATTTAGTCCTTCTAGCTATGAAATTTGAGCTACCCTCTAGGGCATACTCCAATGGCAGTCCATTGAAATAAATTCTCTTGAATCTAAAGAAAATTTGCTACATTGATGTTGCAATTAAAAATTCCTGAGGGATAAATTTGAAATATTGGTTCTAATGTGATTTCAAACCTTTGATACCATGTATAAATTTGATATAAATTATAACTGCTCAAGATTTCGAACTAAAAACAAGAGACAAAAATTCTACTCTATTAATCTATAGAATGGAAATCACAATTTAGAACAACATGCATAGAAATGCAACAAGAAAAACCACAAGTACACAGTGATTTCTAGGGGAACCCAACTCAAAAAAACCCTTCAAGCCTCTTCGCATTAATCAGTTGAATAATGAAACTATTACAATTGCTTGCTCCAGCTTGAGCACAACCTGCAAAATCAAAAATGTTCTCTCTACTGATTGAGGACGTGTTGAAGCCTCAAAAATCCTAGCTTCAAACATTGAGGAAAACCACCCGGTCCGGACCTTAGTACAACTCCTTTTCCGTTTGGGATGGTGGCTACGACTGGATAATATGGGACCAGTTTCCCAATGATATATGGGTTTTTGATTGGTTTTTTATATAATGGGTAATGGAAATAATAATTAATCTAATCTATAACTTAAATAAATACAAATAATTCTACTTAACCCGGGTATCATATAATAAATACGATTCTGGATTTTTTCCAATTAGATCAATAATCATATAGATGGCTTATTCGTCCAAAAGAAATATGTATACACATATTATAATTACTTTGTTTAAGAAATTAAACAAAGTAATTATGATAACATATTGCATTCATATATTTATATTTCTCACATATATTTTGAAAGATGACAATTCTAAATTTTTAGAAATGATATAACAAAGAATTGTTTCTCAAGCATACATATATAAACAATATCAAATTTTCAAAAAGAATGTTTCATTGCATAAAGAAAATTAAACAACATGATTATGATAGAAATACCAGATACATTTGTAACCTCCTGATGCAAAAAACACTCTGATCCTGCTTTCTTACTTAGAATAGATTTCAGAAAAAAAAAAAAAAATAAATAAATAAATAAATAAATAAATGAAAATTCCTGAAAACAATTTCCTCGTAAAATTGCAGAATCGTAATCCACCATTAATAAAAATAATGTATTTGGAAGTACAGAAGTGTAACTTCTCAAGTCAAAAATTAATACAAATTGAGGACCCCTTTCTAAATACATGAAAGGGGTTTAAATAATAATAAATTTAAAACAAACTATCTAAAATATCGCTAAAAATGTAAAATCAGAGATCCAATTTCATAAAAATAGAACTGTGACCTCCACTGAAACAGGCTCATTGTATATCTGGTATACGCAGCTGGTAGATTGATAGCATTTCTTTCACTTCGGGAGGATGGCTCAATCGGGAATGTAGCTGACTGGTATATGTGGCATCTGAAATTTTGGGAATCATATAACTGATGGCATGAGAGAGGCATTTTGTAGTCATCTGATAGTTGTGTGGCTTAACCAAATAGAACCAGAATGCATCCCATGTGATTCCTTGTATTGCGCTGATATGTTGGTTCTTATTGGCTAAGTCTTGCTTCCATTGTTTCTCTATTTCTTTTACCTTTGGGAGTTTCCCTAGGATGTAATCGGAAATCAGATTGCCCACATAAAAACTATCATTGATTAATTCCACTAAACTGTTCATTATAGCTTTTTCTCTGGAGGTAGCCCGTTCTCCCTTAATTAACTGTGTTTCCCATTCTGCAAACAAAATTTCTTTGTGTGATTCTTGAATCTTGGGAAGATTGGCAGTGATGCCTTGATCTGTGTCTTGCCATGTGAGGAATCCCGAAATTTTCTCATCAGCATCTTCAAATTCTAACCTTGTATTTACTGCCTTTTCTATGAGTGATGTTGCTATTTCACATAGAAGGTCAGCCAGTGATATTTTATGAAATAAAATATCAAGTTGTTGTGACAACGTTTTACTTAATTCGAGAGCCTCCATTTTGAATTGATCAAGTTCAGGATACTCCTTAAATTTTTGTATTTGTGCTTGTAATAAGGCACTCTATTCTTCTTTGGCTATCTTCTCTTGTTGAAGCATTACCTATAATTTGTTTAGCTCTTGAGACAGCTGATGTTCTTTGTGTATAGCTTTCTGGTCAAATTTTTGTTTCTGAACATTCAGTTGCTCTTTAAGCTGCTCAATCTTTTGACTTTATTCAATTAGTTGTTGTTCTAGATGTGCTATTTTTTGGTGATCCGCTATTGCCTTTTCTTCCAGCAGCACTATATTTTGATCTTTTTCCTTTATCAATTGGCTGACTTCAGAGGCTTTGTCCATTTTCACTGCTGTATAAGCTCCTGCATATTGAGATAATTTAGTTAAATCCTCTGAGGGATTAACTTCGAAGTCCTTCCAGACAACATTCATTAATTCGACTTGGGGAGATGAAAATAGACCCTGATCAAATTTCCTTTTCTTTATTTGTTTTCTAACTACAACCCTATTCTTTGGACTATAAAAGACATCTAGGGGTGGTATATCTTCAATCTTTAATATAATTTCTTCAGAAGGATTTTCTGGAATAATCTCAACATCTTGTCTATCAATATTGCCGACTGTTCCTTCAACTGTAACATTGGTTACCATAGGCTATTATGTTGCGGGCGATTGCATTGTAGACACATTCTGAGAATAATTTTGACTCTTGATTTTCCGATCAAACTGTTCCCATTATTTTAATAAATTTGAATGAACATGTATATCGATTTCAGAGATTTTGCCATCTTTTTTACCTATTTTTTCCTGTTCAGTTTGAATATCAGCTTTATTTCTTGTATTATTCTTTTCCTATTCTATTTCGATATTCTTCTCTTCTCTGTTTTCTTCATGTTGCAGTAGGGGAGTAATTCTCAACTGATCAAGAGGTATTGTTAGTAGTCTCTTGTTTCTGAACTGTAGGAACTCTTCCATGTCACTTGCTCCAAACTTTAAATTTGCTAAATGTTTAACCTGTAAAAATCCTTTGGCCGAGGCAAATAGATCATCAAAATCAGCATCTTCATGTTCAAATTTAGCAACCTATACCATACATGTAAAGTTATAGGCAACTTTCTTTGGATCATACTATCTTTTGGGGATGGTTGCCAATCTGAGGTATTTTATTTTTTGGGCTTCTTTCTCTACATGTTTAAAATCATGTAGAGAAAAATATCCACATTGAAGGGGAAATGTAGGCCACATCAGCTTCTTAGAATTCTTTAGGTTTCTATACATCCCTTTCTCTGTTATTTGATAAGCTATTTCTCGAGCTAACAATTTATCGGGAATGTACAAGGGTAGAACATGAGGATCAGTGATACTTCTGAATATCTGGATATAAGTGAATTTTGTTCTCCAAACCAGCTTCTGATTGAGGTTAGGTCAATGCTGGCCTCATCAGATAACCTTGGAGTGGGTTTTTTGAATATAAATTAATGAACTAGCAAGATAAATCCATGACAAATTCTATATATATGGTCTTTATAATAGGCCTTCCACATATATTTGTGATAAATGTGGATAGGAATCGGGCTTTGAGGAGTCCACTTCCAGCCTAAGATAGGTAATTCAGAGTTGAAACATATGGTGTCAATAATATAAGCACTCATGTAAAATGGGGGTATTATTCGGGTAGTTACAAACCTATTTTTCCTATAATCGAGGATTTTTCTTGCCATTTTATCAGATAAAATGGTTGCCCAATCCATGATGTAGGAGTTAACAGCAGCTTCAATTAAAGGTGTTGAATATTGCAACAAGAAACAGTGAAGGAGGCATCCTGAAACATCATCCTTGATCCTATTTGGAAAATAATCACCTAAACTAGGTGGGGCCCACACAGGTGATTTTTGTCGCAAAGTCTATTTTTAGACTATGTCTATTTTTAGACATGTCGATCATATTCTATGAGTTGCAGGATGCTATTTGTGGATGGTTGGTCAAGTTGGAAAAATATATGGATTTCTATTTTTAGACATATTGGGCGGAATCTATTTTTAGATTGCCAGTCTAAAAATAGATATGTCGAATATTATTAGCTCTTAATAATATTTGGACTATAAACATTATCTTATTCTCTTGGAGCACTTCATTTAAGTGCACAGATGTGGCACAGGAGCTGACAGAAGGAATTACACTATTCTTGAGGGTTAAGTGGAGCTATTGCATGGAGACTTCAGTTAGAACTCATGTGACAGAGTTTGGTGGAGTTATTGAGGTAGTTGGTGGAGTTGTGTTCAGTTTAACTTAGTTAAACATAGTTGAGCTAGTTGTATCTAGTCTAACTGATTGATACACTAATGAGAGTGGTGTGAATTAATTATTAATTAATTCACTAATTATTAACTCATTAATCAACTGAAGAATACATCAGTTAACTACAGTGCATGGACAGTTTCAGTGGAGACCAGTGGAGAGGTAGGTGAAAGAGCAGTGTGACTATCAGTTGTGACTATAGTGTTGCATGAATTGCAACACACAGTGGTTGGAGATGCCAATGAGGATTGCGTGAGCAAGGCTGGACCAATTCGAGTTCATTCAGAGCCATTCTTCAGCAGTGATTGCGCAGTAGAGGCAGGCTAGCAGGTGGCAGAGATCGGTGCATGGGATTTGCTAGATCGGACCTGATTAGTGTGTAGAAATTGGAGATTGTACTGAGAGCTTGTGAGGAGCTTTGTATGATGATTTTTACATGATCTCTATGACATATAATATACAGATAGTTGGGGGTTTTCAACTTTAATCTTTCCCATAAATTACTGTGTTCATATGTGTGAATTTTTATGGTTTTAATGTGTGCATGCAATTGATTTTATTTCCGCAATTAATGATCAATGGTAGAAGAGATTTTGTATTGTGCATGAAGTCAAATAGTGTGTGATTAGGAGAATCTCGGATGTATAACATATCATTTATATAATTTCTACAAAAGGTACCATCTCAATAGAAAAAAATTTTGAATTGATAGTTCCAAATAATATACACATCATAGCTACAGCATAGCAATAAGGAGATGCCAAGGATTCTACGGAGTACATACCCGAAGATTCATGCTTATGTTTTTCTGGAAAATGCATCCAATATTTAATGGGGTCTAACTCCACTTCATTTTCTTTGGCGAAGTCTTCCAAAAATTCTTTGTTGTAGATTTGCTGAGGGTCTGGTAAGTGATATATCTTCTTGATGTATTCTACTTTGAAAGACCCAAACATCCTTTCATCTGACATAAAGAATGCTATGTCTGTTATATTGATACTTTCTATCACCCATCTTACCAAGTCATTATATGGGAGAACATTTGCGCAAGCTGCTACTTTGTGAAGATAGGAGCTCGCCAATTCCTTAAGAGTGCTTTCTGATTTTTTATCTGAATCTGCCTCCGGCTCTTCTTCTGATATTATAGTTGGATATTGTACTTTCAATATATTGTAAACTCCTTCCCATGAATTTTTTCCGAGACCCAGACCGGTAGTATTAGATATAAATACCAATTTAGCTGGTTGATCTTTTGGAACGATGAGAACCTTCGCTTTTCTAGATTTCTTAGACATTTTCATGACTCGTAGGTTTTTCTCAGGTCTACACAATGGAAAAAATTAGTAGAATGATGGAAAAATTATTTTAAGAATGAATACAAAACAGAGAGGAGCTAATGGCATTTAATCACAACAAAGATGACAGATTAAAGAAATATTATTCCATCAAAGATGAAATCTGCGAAGGATTTCAACCACGATTATCTTTTAATGTTTTCCTCCTATAATGTGAGATTTTAATTCCATTGTGGGTTGTCTCGTCGCACATTTATAATGGTCCATTTAAAGAATTCATATTATGACTTTTCATATTTTCCGATCAACAATAATCGTATATCAGAGATCAGAAGTCTCAAATATTTTAAGTATTTCCATTTTATATCTGCGATTTGCGATTATTGTTGAGCTAGCATGAATAGCGTGATGCTTTTTTAAATCATATCAAAATATTGGGATTTCTTATATAAATGATCTATTTTATGTTTTCTTTTACAGGAAGCACTTTTTTGAAATAATGATATCACATCGTGGATTTTAAGTGGAGTGTCTTTGGATATGAGTTATGTGTTTTTAGCAATAAGTGATTATGATTTAACTTATCTCATCGAAACTTTTTTGAAAAGGGCGTATAAAAATGTGATATGACTTCACCAATTCGCGATTATGATCGGGCTTATTGCATCGAAACTTTTCAAAATGGAAGTTTTTTACTCATGCTTATGTGATATGCACTTTTGTGATTGCTTAATCGCAAATCGGGGTTGAATGATAACACAATTGATTCTATACTTTGAATATGTGAAATGCGATAAAGGCCTTTATGTTTTTTTTTTGGTTAAATAAATCCTTTTTCATTGGGATTTGATTCTATTTCATGATAGATCAGATTTCCTCAAAACATTTTATTGATTCTATAACTATTCAAAGAAAAGGGGACCCATTTCTTATTAAAAATTAATATATAAAAATTTTGAAATGGGGAGGGTTGTTCATACAGCACAACAGGACTTATGGCCAACACTTATCCAATTTATGCCTCCACCAGCCTCTTATTTCCTTGCACAATTCTGAGTTAATTCAAGCTTCTAAACAATAGGGAAGTCCCTATTTCCTTGTGTAATTCCCAAGGAATTGATCTCCATACTTTATGAAATAACTATTCACTTAACTAGTATACAACTCATGTTACAATAGACTGTGTCTCCTCCACTCTAACTGAGCAATTTGACTGACATGCATGCATCAACTATTTTGGGTTGATTTATTAGTTAACTGACATATATCTGAGTTATATTTTTGTCTCAATACATAATTTACCTTCAACTGACTCTATTAATTGTTAGAGGTCAGTTAACTGAAAAAAAAAAAAAATGAACTAGATTTCTATAATCAAGCAATCAACACACGCAAAACTTAACTCCAAGCCCACTAACTCAAATTTGTTGATCTAACTGAGTGACAAGGGTCATCTCACACTAGTTAAATGCCTCCAAGTTGTCCAGTTGATGTGAAAATTAGATTTACTCAATTTGACTAAGTCTAAAGTCAAATTGAACCTTTCTTGCTACACATTATAACAAAGAATTGAAGTGGATTCCCACGAAAAGGATATATTTTTTGGAAAGTGAAATCCCCTTGACGTTTAGGCTCTCCAATCCCACAAACTCACCTTCCCAAGGGATTCACACCAAACCCTAGTTTTCTAGATTGGCCTTGAAGGGGTAAAATTAGGGAAAGATATTGTATGGATAAAAGTGAGGTGTGATCACTAAAAAAATGGACCAATCCCTTGTCCCTTGGGAATATGGAGTTTATGATCTAATAAATCAACTAAATTTTTCCAAGGAGACCGAAAAATTTGATACCCTAGTGTTATTATGAATCTTGATTCGAAGTGTATGAAAAAAGACCACTTTACTGCGCATAAAAAATAGCCCTAATAGCAGAAATGACTGCTAATATATTCATATCTGCAATTAGATGATCAAGACAAATGCTGAAAAAATCTAGATCTATGCATTAGAAGACATTAAACAGTAGAAAAATAAGATTTACTCCATAGATCCAATAGACAAGACAAGAATATATCCAATGAATATTTTTATTAATGGCACCTGGGAGGAAAACACAAGAGGGTGTTCCCTGTTCTCCTCAATGGGATGGGTTCTTGTAAGTCATCAACACTTTAGATTTAGAATTCATCTCTCTTGATGGTGTAGAAAACCCAGAAAAAATGGAAAAGTATGGCTATGATTATGGATCAATAGCCAGACCAAGTGTTGAGATCCAGAGTAAGGGAAAACCCTTCTATTTATAACAAAATATTGAGTTAGTCTAGATCTTGGTGCATAGTTAAAATATTATTAACCAAATCTAGATCCAACTTTTATGGAATATTTTATTATATTTGTTGGAGGGAAAAGGTATTTGACTTGAGTCAAATCCCCTCATTTGTAAATAATAAATAAATAAATGATTTATTTATTATTTTAAGGATGTGATTAGGTAATAATAAATAAATAAATGATTTATTTATTATTTTAAGAATGTGATTAAGTCATAATAAATAAATAAATGATTTATTTATCATTTTAAGGATATGGTTGAGTAATAATCAAATAAATAATGATTTATTTAATTATTTAAGGGTGAATTAGTCATATTTAACAAAGAATATTATTTAAATAAGATTTAAACAATTATTCTTAGAAAATAATAAGATAAATAATGATTTATCTAATTAATTTCATTGTTTTGGGTTAAATATAACCATAAATATTAATTAAACTACTGTTTAATTAATTATTTCTAGAGAAAAATCAAACAAATGTATATTTATTTAATATTTCCATATGGGGTTTCCTGTTTAGATCATAAACAACTTAATAAAGGTGATTTACTAAGTTATTTTCATAGTGAAAGAAATTTTACTTGGAGTAAAATTGGTCTTACATGCTGTACTTGGATCCATCTAATGATAATAGGTTAGATGACCAAAAAATGGTGTAACAGATTTCCCCCCAATGTGCGAGTGTTAGGAGCCAATCGTATGACCGAAGTACGTTGTAAGAACTCAATCACTAGACATCGAAGGGGAAGTCAAAGAGAGAGAAGTATAAGGTAAACCAAAGTGTTGAAAGACCTAGACCCTGAGGAGGCGACTTGCAGGTGCGACAAGTCTTTTTAATGAGTGAGTACCTACTATAGGTGGTGGGGGAGGCATACCTATGCCCACCGAGGCAATAGTACAAACAATAAGGTGCCTAGAAAACCACAAAACGCAATAATAAAGTATATGTTGGCATAAACATGAGCCAGATGAATAACATGATAATGAATCCCACATACATATTGTGCCTGGGATAATAGCCAGGAATTTATACAATAATATTTGAGTACATGAGATATAAATACAACCTAGATGCCCCTAAAAATAGGAAAAGGTTCTAAAAATCTAACTGATACATGCAAACAAAAATGCGCTACAAGCGGCTAAGGCCGACATCATCAAATGTATGGAGCTGCATCGAAGGTTATGATGAAGAGGTCATCTGAGTGTGTGGGGGGCTACCTGTAGGGCCACCCCCTCATGAGGGCTGAGACATCTCACACACACTCGGGAATCATCGATGTCAGCTGCTGCATCACTGAACCATCGAGTATACGGATCTCAATCATGCTGAAAGGAGTTGGAGCTGAGAAACAATCAAATCAAATGGCAATAATGAGTCCCTTTGCCTAATCTGAGGCACCGAACTAGAGTGGAAGCTAGAACCAAGGTACACCGCCCTCTAGACTTGTCTTCTGGAATGAATGAGTTGATGTCGACAGAAGGAGGTTTGACATAGGTTAGGCAATAAGGGATCCTCAACTAGGGCATGAGAGAAAATAGTAGAGTGACTGACAGACTGACACCAGTGATTATGATGAAATGGGGGGAAATGAGTAGTGAATGAACAACTTCCCTTGTTAGAGCATAAAGGGCATGGATGACCTGGCAGCGACTGACATAACCTCATGACGGATAGGGGATAGTGGGACTGAAGGCCATAAGATGTGACACGAGAGAGGGACCAAGCAATGAATGATGGAGGACTATAGTAGTATGCAAAGGGACTCGGAATAGACTCCATGAATGTAATGATGACTCAACTCGGATGCTCTAAACAAGGGTGACTCGATGGTGTTGCCACATATGTGAAGGGTCCAATGGGGACCATAAAAGCATGAGTACAAGATGATAACTCACGACGAAAGTCGACACGAGCGTGGACAAGTATGGAGGCAACATGGTGCCCCCTGTACGAGTGTTGCAAGTGAAGAAATTTGATTTTGAGGAAGGGTGAAGTGGCACTTCTTGGGAAAATGTGTCTCGATGAAGTATCAAATCACTAAAAAAAACATGTTCTAGCTACCTAAAGACAATAAAACATGCATTTCTAGAAGGAAATGTTAAGGGTAATATTTCTTCAGATAGAGTGCATTGCGAGGATTGGGAAGGGGATGGCCTTCGAATTCCTCTAATAGATATGCTCCCTTTCCCAAATATTTACTGATAATGTAAGTTCCTAACCATAATGAATCAAACTTCCCATGACCAAGGACATCATGGGCCTGGTCATACACTAGAACAAGATCACCTTCGTGAAAAGTACGAGATTGGACTTTTCGATCATATTGAGTTTTGGTGCATTTCTTAGCCACCTCAATGGTTTGTAATGCAACACGGAAATCTTTGGAAGCGTGTTCAAGCATGATAAGTCTCTGTTCTAAAGGTTGGGTATCAGGGAGAAGCATGATGGCTAGATGAAGGGAAGGGATTTCACACTCGATCGGTAAGACTACCTCCTCTCCAAAGACAAGGTGGAAAGGAGTGAACCCGGTGGTGGTTTTAACATAAGTTCTATAGGCCCACAAAGTAGGGAAGAGCATAAGGTGCCAGTTGGTTTTGTGCTTATCCATCGTCTACTGAAGTATGGTTTTAAGAATTTTATTGACCGCTTCAACTTGGCCATTACCTTGGGGGTAATAAGAGGAGTAATATTGGTGCTAAAAGCCTAACAGTGAGGATAGCTCACACTATATCTCATCTTCAAAATTTCGGCCATGGTTGAGACCAATTGTTTCGAAACTTTGAATCGAGCGATCACATGGTTGAATAAAAATAGGGCTGCAGTAGCTGCTGTGTTGTTAAAACATTGGCATGGCCTCAGCCCATTTAGTGAAATAGTCAACCGCCACGATGATATACTTATGGTTACCAGCTGATGACGGTCGACACTCCATAAAGTCTATGGCCCACTTGTAGAAGGGGCCAGTGGAGATGACAGGATGGAGGGGAGTTGGAGGGGCTTGTTCCTTGGGGGAAAAATGTTGGCAATTGGGACAGTGCTTGACTACCTCAATGCAATTTCCAAAGAGAGAAGGCCAAAAGTACCCAGTGGTCATAATTTTCTGGGCAGTGGCCAGACCAGAGAGGTGGCCACCACAAGCACCGCTATGACAGGCATTGAGGACTTGTTCTACTTCAGCGTGTGTGAGACAACGACGCAGGACAGAATCCACACCACAATGATAAAGGTCTTCACCGATAAGAAGGTAGTGGGGGGCCTGGTGTCGGATACGTCATCGAGAATCACGGTCAAGATGGAGGGAAAAATTTTGACTCCGAAAATAAGTGAGGATGTCCCCATACTAGGGGTCATTGGTGGTAATGTAAAATAAGTGTTCATCGGGGAAATTATCATTAATTGGAGAATCCTGTGTACCTGTAGGTAGTTTGGAAATGAGTTCAGCGAGGGCTAAACCTTTCTTACTTTTTTGTGTGACAAATTCAAGATCAAATTCCTGGAGGATCATGATCCAATGGGCGTACTTCCCACTAATGATTCGACGACTCAATAGGAAGGCCATGGGGTTGGAATTAGTCACGACCTTGGTGGAATGCATGAGGATGTAATGATGAAGTTTTTGGACTGATAACACGACAGCCAGTGCTAATTTTTCTTCATGTGAGTAGGATACAGGAGGTCCTACTAGGTTCTTACTGACATAATAGATGACATGCTCAATTCCATTGTCATCTTCCTGAATAAGGACTCCAGCAACCAAGTGGGTGGAAGCGGAGATATACAGGATGAAATCCCTATCAAAGTCAGGCGGACGAATCAAGGGAGCGAATGTGAGATCATGCTTCATGGCATCAAAATAATTTTGAGCATAGGCATCCCATACAAAAGGTATATTGGAGTGGAGAATTCTAAGGAAACCATGTGAGGTGGTGGCATAGTCAGGTACGAACCGGCGAAGAAAATTAGCTTTGCCTTGGAGGCTTTGTAACTGGCGTAAAGTGCGGGGGATCGGAAGCTCAAGAATGGCTTGAAATTTTAATGGGTCAAGAGTGATGCCATCTTTAGACACAATGAATCCTAAAAGACAGCCAGCAGGCACACAAAAGACACACTTCAGTAGGTTAAGGCAGATATTATACTTGCGACATCGGAGAAAGATGGTGCGTAGATCGTGAAGGTGTTGCGCCCGATGTTTAGAACATGTGGTAAAGTCATCTAAATAAGCAAGGATGATATGAGCCATGTCATGGAAATAGTAAGACATAACCCGCTGAAAAGTGGTCCTGCATTTTTAAGACCAAATGGCATGACTCGATAGGCAAAGGTTCCCCACGGACTAATGGACGTAGTTTTGAGTTGATCAGCACAATGAATGAAAATTTGGTTGTATCTAGAGAAACCATCCATAAAATATAGAACCTCGTGCCCCACACACTCATCAATGATTTGGTCAATGAATGGTGTGGGTAAGTTGTCTTTGGGACAAGCTTTGTTCATATCGTGAAAGTCAATGAAAACATGGATGGTGCCTTGTTTCTTGAGAACGGAAACCGAATTGGACACCCAGGTGGTGTATTCAATGAGATAGATAAAACTAGTCTGTTTGAGCTTATCGATTTCAGCTTTGACAACTTCATGTTTGGAAGGATTAATGGGTCTCATCTTTTGACGGACAGGATTGCCATCAGGCCATGTATCGATATGGTGTTCGAAAATGGCAGGATTAAGTCTAGGCATTTCTAAATAGGACCAGGCAAAAATATCGCGTAATTCTTTGAATAACTTGGTGTAAGCTTCAATCTCTTTCGTGGTGCATTAGGTGCCCAATGTGATATTTTCTTCAACCCCTGGTTTGTCAAAAAAGTCAATTTTAATGGTAGGAGAGATATTGGCCATATTTCCTTCTTCGAAAGCGTCAAGTGCAGGGATGGGATTTCTAAACAAATTGACTTTGTTAGGAAGGAAGTATTTATTTTCCATAGCATATTGGTCATGGGACTGTTGTGGGAGCAAGTACGCACGGTGGTGCATATCATTCCACGGAAATTCGGGATGGGTCAGTGCTTCCATAATGTCTTCATCGGAGTGAAAGATGGGTTGACCATAGGAAGGAGGACCACTTGCCATGGTAGAGCTACCTGACTCATCATCATGTGAAGAAAGGCGCACATGTGCAACGTCATGGGGGGTGACCAAAGAAAAATCAGGTAAAGGATCTACCGATGTTGAGCCCAGGGTGATCGCTAGGGGGAGGCAAAGCGGAACATCAGGGGAAGTCTCCATGGGGGCTTCTACCGGGGGTCTTATGGATGATGATAAGTAGAAAAAGGGGGCCAAAGGCTCTGTCATGTTGGAATCAGGAGGAGGGATTCCAATGGGAGTAGGGAAATCTTAAGCAGAATGCGTGAACAAGGAGAGGAGGTGCTTGTTCTTTGGTTCCCCCTTGCAAGCTTTTCCCTTATTACCCGAGACGGTCGCAATAAGAAAAGGTTTTGGTTGAGGTGATGGAGGCATTGTTGCAGCTGGAGGAATTAGAGAGACTGGTGGAACCGGGGTCAAAGCAAGATAAGGTTTGGGGTTAGCATCTAGAGGATCGAGGGGATCATGAGTACCATCTGAAGGTAAAGGGCTAGGAGAAGGAGGTTCAAAACGCTGAGTAGATTACATCATGAAAATCTGGTAATCGGGGGAAGCAGATGGGAGAGGTTGAGCGGCCACCTATCCTTCAGGTGGTTAGGTGGCCACAAATCCCTGCTGAGGGAAAGGATCGGTAAGCACAGCCGGTTGACTAGGTGTAGGATTGGGAGGAATGGAAGGAATGGCTTTCTGTCCTCTCAATGTTGCTTGAGACTCCCATAGTTTTCGCATCTGTGGTAGAAGGGCACAATCATGCATATAATGACCATAAACACCACAACACAAACAGGGCTTGTTCGTACGAAGAGGCCTGTCCTGCTTGGGCTGAGTGCTTTGTTTTTGGTTTGTGGTGTAAGGAGCATTACCTTGATTAGGTCCATGATTACTAGATTCAACTTGATTTTGATTGCCTTTCCTCTTCCTTTTTGAGGGAGGAGGATTAGTCGTGCCCTGTTTTGCGTACACTTGCCCTGGAGGAGATGGTGGTTGCTGTTGCGGGGGTTGAGAAGGCAAGGGAGTGCTGGAGGAGCTAAAGCACCAAGCTGTGAATACGGAAAATAAAGAGGTTGGGTAGCATTGTGGTAAACAAGAGGTTGGGAAAAAAGAGGAGGCATGTCGTATCCTAGATACGTGCTACTGGTAGCGGGAAAAGTGTCGGAGGTGCTGGCCCCACCTTGAGAGAAACCATAGCCCATGGGAGGTTGAGAACAAAAATTAAAGATAACTCCAATGATACTATCGGTGGCATGAGATGCCCCCGATACATTGGCACCACCAGGTTTGGGAAGATCAGGTAGAACGGTATAAACATAACCCGACTGAGCGTAGATTAGGTCATATTTTAACGCAATTTGGAGAGTGGCTTCTTCAGTTTGAGGAAAGTGCAATGCGACGTCTTTCCCCATAGGCGGAAAGAGAGTCCTAAGGAACCAGTCCATATAGACACCATCTTCAAAGGTAGGGGCTCGACATAGGCTCCTTCTTCTCTGCCATTCCTGAACATGGTCGAAAAGGTGGGTCGCAGATGATTGACGTAAAGAGTTCAAGATCTCAGCACCAGTGTTGTAATGTAGGGGGAGCTGGAAATAAGACAAAAAAACCAAGGCCAAAATCGCAAAGGTGGTATGAGAGGAACGGGCCTGATCTACATACCACTTAGAAGCTTCACCTATAAGCGTTCGTTGGAACAACTGAAGACTAACATATTCATCGGTAATGGAATTAGACAAACACCACATGTGGAAAGATCGAACATGATTTGAAGGATATTTTCCAGAAAGACCTTAAAACTCTGGGATGTCTGAAGGGAGCTTTGTTGGCATAGCAGGCCAACTAGTGTCATGGTGTATAGGGTCGTTTATCAACTGGTCAAAATAGGGGAGGCTGAGGCCTACCATGAAAGGGAGCAAGGGTGATGTCAGGGTAGTGTCCGTGGCAGTCCCACTAGTGGTATTTCCGGTGCGAGGGTCGGGGTTACCACCAGCATTAGGTCCTGCACCAGACATAGTGAAGGTGTCAGGGGGAGAACTGGAGGCAGGACAAGAAGGATAACCCAAAGGACCAGAAGAAGAGTCAGTGTGCAGACTCGGTAGAGGACTAACTCAAACTCTATGTGGAGGAGTAAGTCTTCCAACCGAAAACTGACGATGAAGGCCAAGAAGTCTCTGGGATAAATGCCTTTGTGGCACAATGGTGACAACACAAACATGGCACAAGGGAAAAAGAGACTAGCAAGGACATGAAGGTGCAGGATCAAGTGATTACAATGTCGAAACAAGGGCAAAGAGGTGCAGGATCAATTGATTTCAATGTTTTAGAGTATTTTCTTGGCGGTGTTAACCAAGCCCTTTTTCACTTAGGGTGTGTGTGTGAAGTGAGTAAATTTTAATTTTTAAACCCAGACATTTGTAGAGAAAAATAAAAAGTGTGTTGTATAGCTGTAAATAAACCTGCAAATGTCAGTATATAAGCCTGCAAAACAGAAAATAAATAGCTAATAATGCACCAATCTAAACCCAAGGAGGTGGGTCTCTCAATAACTATTCTATAGGTGAGTAAAAAAATTAATTTAAACAAACTAAAAAAGGCTAATATATCTAGGGTCAAGAGGCACAGAGATCTAAAAGACAAAATCTGCTGGAAAGTGGTGTAGAAAACAACAACAAATCAAAGGAAAATTGTTGTAAAAAGAGGTGGCGAAAGGCTATCTCCAGGAGGGAAGCGGAGTGCACCCTAAAGGAAAACCCAAACAAAGCTAGATGAGGTGATTTGAATGGATAACAAGCCAATCTGAAGTGGATCTGAAGATGAGGTATCAGATCTGAAAAATGGTTGAAGACTCTGAGATTTCAAACAACCTGCAACAGCAAACACTCTTCCACAAAAACTAGAGGATACGAAAGCCCTAGGGGGCTAGGTTCCCACTTATTTGAGTGAAACAGAACAAGTACAATTCCAAAACAGAAGGAGACAGAGATTATACAACCCCAAACAGAGGCTCAGCAAAACCTAGAAAACTTTCATAAAAATCCCTGCAGAAAGTCCAGGTCACAGTTTTTGGCTTGTTTTCAGCAGAGGTCGCACTTTTTGGGCTGTAAAGTGTGTCTTGGAGGTCCAAGTCACAGGTTTTGGGCAGAAAAGTGTGACCTGCACTTCTGGCACTCTCGGCAGCAAGTTTCAAAAAAATTTATCATCTCAGTTGCGGCTAATGTCTATCACCTATGCAATGGGTCTGAAAACACACGAAAGTTAGAATTTTTATAGTTTTATGGTTTTATGGGTTAAAAAAAACATCAAGAATGAGAAAAAAAAGGGGTTGAAGAGAAATCCTAGGGTTTGAAGTAGCTTGATATGCAAGGATCAGAAAAACGACAGCGGTCGTAATGGTAAACCATGTGGAGTCGCCAGTTATTAGTATGAATCTTGATTCGAAGTGTACGAAAAAAGACCACTTTAGCTGCACATAACAAATAGCCCTAACAGAAGAAATGACTGCTAATATCTTCATATCTGCAATTAGATGATCAAGACAAATGCTACAAAAATCTAGATCTATGCATTAGAAGACATTAAACAGTAGAAAAATAAGATTTACTCCGTAGATCCAATAGAAAAGACAAGAAAATATCCAATGAATATTTTTATTAATGGCACCTGGGAGGAAAATACAAGAGGGTGTTCCCTGTTCTCCTCAATGGGATGGGTTCTTGTAAGTCCTCAGCACTTCAGATTTAGAATTCCTCTCTCTTGATGGTGTAGAAAACCCAGTCAAAAATGGAAAAGTATGGCTATGATTATGGATCAATAGCCAGACCAAGTGTTGAGATCCAGAGTGATCTTTAGGCAACAAAAGGTGACAAATGAATGGGAAAACCCTTCTATTTATAACAAAATATTGAGTTAGTCTAGATCTTGGTGCATAATTAAAATATTATTAACCAAATCTACATCCAACTTTTATGGAATATTTTATTATATTTTTTGGAGGGAAAAGGTATTTGACTTGAGTCAAATCCCCTTTTTTGTAAATAATAAATAAATAAATGATTTATTTATTATTTTAAGGATGTGATTAAGTAATAATAAATAAATAAATGATTTGTTTATCATTTTTAGGATATGGTTGAGTAATAATCAAGTAAATAATGATTTATTTAATTATTGAAGGGTGAATTAGTCATATTTAACAAAGAATATTATTTAAATAAGATTTAAACAATTATTCTTAGAAAATAATAAGATAAATAATGATTTATCTAATTAATTTCCTTGTTTTGGGTTAAATATAACTAGAAATATTAATTAAACTATTGTTTAACTAATTATTTCTTGAGGAAAATCAAACAAATGTATATTTATTTAATATTTCCTTATGGGGTTTCCTGTTTAGACCATAAACAACTTAATAAAGGTGATTTACTAAGTTATTTTCATAGTGAAAGCAATTTTACTTGGAGTAAAATTGGTCTTACATGATGTACTTGGGTCCATCTAATCATAATATGTTAGATGACCAAAAAATGGTGTAACACCTAGCACCAAACTTTAGGAATTTACCTATCAAATGGATAATGTATTTTTTCATGGGAAAGCTACCAAGAGTTCAGCAATAGGAAATTCAATCACATGTTACGTATGAGTAATGCATGTAATAAATCACCTAGAAAACATTCAAAATATCTTCATCAAATTAGGGCATAATTAACATAACCTATAATCAACATTATTACATAATTTAGACCTGAAGAAATAAATATTCAACAAATAGGTACACCTACAAGATAACATGCAAATATTCCATCCATATATCCAAAGAATAACACCAAATATAAGCAAACTAACTCCAAATATCAAAATGCATTCATAGATCCCAATGTCTCCACAAGACAAAAGACACAATCCAACAAGAGAGGTTAAAAATCCCAAGTGTGTGATGATGTATGATACAAGTGACTCCTCTATCTATATGAGGAGGTCAAATCCTAATTTTAGCCTATTAGCCACTAAAATAATAATAAAAATGTACTGCATCATGTATATGCAACAAGTTGACCTAGTAGCTAATGAAATAACCTCAATACAACCCATGCATGTGAGCCAAAATAGAGAATATACTAATTTCATCCACGTGTAGGCTAACTTAGGGCAAGAATTGAAGGCCTAGGGTGGCATGATGTGATTAGAGACCCTTTAAAATTGTATCCTTGGGGTTGGCCCCTAGATCTCTATTAATCTCCCTCTGTGGACCCCAATTTTTGTTTTTGGGCACAAAAGGGGTCTCATGGATCTCCAAGTGGTGAAAATTCTTGCCTCTTCTCCAACGTTGAGGGCTCTAAATATGGTGATATCCATCCCATGTCTTAAGGCATGAGACCATCCTCCTCTACACCCTGGATTCAGCTTCCAACCCTCATGAAGTGTTAATTCATCTAGGGGCATGCCTGGTCTAGGTGCATCATCACATAAAATTCATCAATGTAGGGAAATTTTTTGGAATGATGTTGGTTCTATATGTTCCCATGGTGATGTGTGATGCTCTATTGTAGCTCAGAAACCCATGGTTCTCAATGCATCATCTATGGGTTTCAATATGCTCCTCTAAAGGACTTGAGCCTCAATTAAGTTTCCTAATCCATGGTGTGAAATCACTTGGAAATTACACACAATATTCAGTGCTAGAATCTACACCATCAGGTACATTTAATCATTTTTACATATAAGTGAACCAAGCTTACAATAAATGGGAAATTTGACACTTCAGACAAGGCTTCCCTTCAGGAATTATGGCTTTGAACTTGAAATAGTGTTACCTCCCTAGGTAGGAGTGGCTAATAGACCACCCTATTAGGTTGTTCCATCCCCTAAGGGGAAATTACATGTCCTTGGTCCACCCTTCAATTGAAAAGGCTCATGTGAACAATGATGGAATAAAGGGGAAAAGACTTTATGGCCAAGTGCCATGGTCAAAGAGACTGGCTATGATGGACTCCTAATATCGACCATATATATGTGGGGATGGAGAAATCATGGATGCATGAGTTACCAACTCAGCCTTTAATTTTCCACCCATCTTGTGCACCTTTTAATTTTTCTTTAATTTTCTTTGTATTATTTCTCATAGCTCAAGGGTTATATCTTGCTTTGTATGATGTATAGCAAAGATTACCCCCTTAAAGGTGAGGAAACTCATTTCCCATCAGGGGTTGGGATATGCAGGGGTTCCTTCTCATAATATGACGAGAAACATGTGCTTAGTAACTAGTTGATGGCCATAATGAGTGAGGTAGAGCTCATGCTATCATCTTTCCCATGTGGTAATGTGTATGTCCCGACCATATTTTCTATTTTGATATTCCTTTGCTTTTTTCTTGTGGCCATTATTTTATTTTATTTTTTTACTACATCAACCTCCCACTACCAATTTTTGAGCCCTACCCAAGTATGAGGACATATGGTGCCACTCCCAAATAACCAATGGTCAGTTGAAATTGGAGAAGGGAGGTGGAAAAAGGGCTTGTAATTTAAAATGGAAAGTGGTAAGTATGGAATAGGGAGATATGGACTATGTTATCTCAATTGGAGTTTCCCAATTAGTTCCCCTCTTACACCCATTGGACCATTAGGGGATATTCCACTATACTAGATGAAGTATTACACCCCATTTAAGGTGAGGGAACAAGATGACGGTCAAAACCCCTCTTCCTTCTAGGTTACCCCATGATCCATGTCTAATGCCCAAAATACAAACAAGCATAGGAAATTGATTGCAAAATGAATAAAGTACCTTTTGATCATAATCCCACCTTCAAATGTGTGATTTTAACAAATGGGTGAGGAAACATATGACTGATGTATGTGGCAAAGATATGAATGAAAAATCATCATCGGCTACTAATGTATGTCTATTAGATCCCCATAATACTATTGTATCCCGCACATTTTTATTTTTGTGCCCCATAAAAGCCCACTATTTTTATTTTTGTTCCATTACATTATTATTGCTATGTAGGACCTATTTATATTTTGACAACATAGACTCTTATATATACAAAAGGAGTTCGTATTATTTGAATCATCCAAGAATTGTTCCTTTTATGTGGTGTAAAGGGAGTTTACCCCTCAAAGTGGCTTATTATATAGTCGTTTATCTATATTTTCTTGTGTTTTTTTGCTATTTATTATCTAGATACATAACATTTGGTATCAGAGCTCTTGATCCTAAGTTTTTGTTTCTTCAAACAGGGCATCGTAGAATTTTAGCTATGAATTTTTTTTCTAGGAAGCTTCAGGCTATGAAATTGATACCACATGAAGGAGAACTACTTATGAACATATGGATAGAATTTCATACCTTGATTTGCTTTATTTTCGTATATATGCCTTGAGGAATTTAGTGTTTCTATCTTCTTGCTCCATAATTCAATCTCTAATAGGAGTTCTAGGAAAATCGTCATAAATTTAACTTCAAGAATCAGAATTGAATTTCGTAAATAGTGTCTGAAATTGCATAGAATTTAGTTTCTTGCATGCTAATTTCATGTTTGAATATTAAAACAGTGACACATGGAACTCCATACAGTTCTGATCTATTGCACCAATATATAATCAAGCCATTGTGGGATATTTGGAATAAATTAATCTTGAAGAATCCAATCTCAGTATAACTAGTTGTGTTGGAAAGAAGACACAGAGATATACCTAAGGATTAAAATGTTGTGAAACCAGCTCAAAAAATAGAAGAAAATAGATATCAACACCTTAGAAATAAGCCACTTCGATGGGGAAACCTCTAATACATTACATGAATGAAAAATTCTTGGATGATACAAGTTACAAAACCTCCTTTTTATATATAGGAATCCATGGGGCCACAATGTAATCCTAGTGGGGCCACAATGTAATCCTAGCCGACCTAACAATAATAATTTAAGGGCACAATAATAACAATATGGGGGTTATAGGGGTACAATAATAACAATAAGGGGGTTACACTAACAACAATAAGGGACTATACTAGTAATATAGGGACCTAACATGCCCCTCTTCTTCAAAAAAAGTGTTGTCCTCAACGCTTGAGTAGCTCTGGGTGCTTTTGTATAAAATTCTCATCCTCCCATGTAGAATCTTCAGTGGGTAAGTTCTTCCACTTGATGAGATACTCTGAAATTGATCGATTCCGTAGTTGTCGAGTTCTTGTTTCCATGACCGCTTCTGGTTCCAATATGATTTTTCCTTCCTCATCGAGTTCTGGCAATATTGTTTGAACTGGAAGATTTTCTCCCATAACCTTCTTTAAGCATGAAACATGGAAAACTGGATGTACTCGCGAAGAAGCAGGAAGCTCCAATTTGTATGCCATAGTACCAATCTTTTGCAACACCTTGTAAGGACCATAGTACTTTGGCGATAATTTATTATCCTTCTTTGCTTGCTTGAGGGACATTTGTTGTATGGTTGTAGCCGTAAAAATACCCAATCTCCTACATCAAAACTTCTCTCGCTACGATGTTGATCTGCCTGTTGTTTCATTCGATTTTGTGCCAAATTCAGGTTATCCTTTAAGAGTTGGAGAACTTCTTGTTGATGCTCAATGTGATCTTCCACTGCTTGAACCTTCGAATTTTCCCTTAAAGATGATGTGATGGATGGTGGATGATATCCATAAAGTGCCATAAATGGGGTCATTTTTACTGCAGTATGGAAGGAAGTGTTATACCACCATTCAGCAAGAGGTAACCACTTGACCCATTGTGTTTGTTTATCAGATACAAAACAACAAAGATATCCTTCCAAACATTTATTTACTATCTCAGTTTGACCATCGGATTGAGGATGATAAGACGAGCTATGAGCTAATTGAGTACCCAAGCATGAAAATAACTTCGTCCAAAAATTTCCAGTAAAAATGGGAGCTTTGTCACTCACAATAACCCTTGGGTTTCCATGTAGCTTTTGAATTGTGTCCATAAATGTAGTAGAAATTGTACGTGCTTTAAATGGATGATATAATGCACAAAATTGTGCATACTTGGTAATTCTATCAACTACCACCATGGTGACACTCTTTCCTTCAGACTTAGGTAAACATGTGATAAAATCCATTAATCTCCTCCCAATGTTGACTTGGAATGGATAAAGGTTGTAGAAGACCCGGGGTCTTAATTGTCTCAACTTTATTCTGCTGGCAAACCAAACATTTCGCCACAAATTTTTGAATATCAGATTTAAGGCCATCCCAAAAAAATTCTTTCTTCACCCTATGGTAATTTTTTTTAAATCCTGGGTGTCCTCCTAAAGGAGAAGTGTGAAATTCCAAAATAATATTTTGTTTTAGTTGGGAATTCTTACAAATATATAAGCGATATTTGTACCATAAGGAATCATTTTTCCAACTAAATGTATCAGATGTACTAGGATCTTCCTGCAACTTTTGAATGAGTGTCCCCACTTCTTTGTCCTTATTCCATTCATCCCTTGCTTCGCTTATCCAATATGGTTGGATAATAGATATGGCACAAAGCAATGCTTCCACCTCTTCATTCTTTCTTGAGAGTGCGTCTGCAACAACATTTAACTTCCCTTTTTTGTATATTATTTCAAAGTCATAACTCAACATCTTTGTGACCCATTTTTTTTGCTCTTCTGAAGATATTCTTTGTTCCAAAAAAATTTTAAGACAATCATGATCAGTTTATACCTTGAAGTGTCTTCCCATTAGATAAGTTCGCCATTTCTTTAGTGCATGTAGTATTGCTAACATTTACTTGTCGTAAATAGCTTTCTGTAAATTCTTTCCTTTGATTGGACGACTTTCAAAATCAATGGGTCTTCCTTCTTGCATTAAAACAATAGCAATTCCATTTCCTGAGGCATCACATTCCACAATAAAGGTTTTTGTGAAATCTGGCGCAGCTAAGACCGGTGTTATTGCTTCTTTAAGATGTTCAAAGGCCTTAGTTGCTTCAAGATTCCATGAAAATGCATCTTTCTTCAATAATGTTGTTAGAGGTGTTGTTATTCTCCCATAATTCTTAACAAAATTGTGATAATACCCTGTTAACCTGAGAAATCCTCGCAACTGCTTTACGATTGTGGGGACTTTCCATTCCTTAATGGCTTTAATTTTTTTAGGGTCAACCTTAACACCCTCATGAGATACAATATGACCTAGATATTCCACCTCTTGTACTCCAAAGAAACATTTGGATTTTTTTGCATATAATTGTTTCTCCTACAATATTTTGAGCACCCTGTCAACATGATGAACATGATCCTTCCAAGACCTGCTATAGATTAGTATATCATCAAAAAATACTAGCATAAACTTTCTAAGGAAGGGTTTGAAAATGGAATTCATCAACCCTTGAAATGTAGAAGGTGCATTGGTAATGCCAAAAGGCATGACCAAAAATTCATAATGACCCTCATGAGTTCGAAATGTTGTTTTCGAAATATATTTAGTCTTCCTTCTAATTTGATGATATCCTGAACGAAGATCCAACTTGGTAAAATAAAATGCTCCATGTAATTCATCAATCATAGGAATGGGAAATTTATATTTAATGGTGAGCTTATTGAGCTCCCTATAATCTGGACACATGTTCCACGATCCATCCTTCTTGTGTACCAATACTACAGGAGAAGAGAAAGAACTTTAACTAGGTTGAATTATACCATCCTCTAAGATTTCTGCAATCATACGTTCAATTTCGCTCTTTTGGACATAAGGATATCTATAAGGCCTGATGTTTGGAGGAACACTTCCTGGAATCAAATGAATAGCATGATCATGAACACGAATAGTGGGAGTCCTTTGGGAGTTTCAAACACCTTGGAATGAATGTCCAAGACTTTTTGGAGATCTAAAGAAATGGATGATTTTGATGTTGGAACTTCTAGTGAGCATAATTGTGCAATTACGCCTAATTTTTATTTCTTTAGAAGCTTTGTCATGACATTAGAGCTTATTATCTTTCTCAACTTCCCTGCAATACCCCATAATTCAACTTCTTTTACTTCTAAAAAAAAATTCAAGAAAATTTCTTGAAAATTAAAAGCTACCATCCCCAAAGATTGTAACCATTGTACTCCTAGTACAACATCAGCACCTCCCATAGGAATGGAAAGAATTGGACTATTCAATACATATTCCCCCATGGTTAGCTTGATATTATGGAATTTTCTAGAGAAATTTATATTTCCTCCATTTTCAACCATCACTTGACATTATGGTGCTGGGTATAGGAAACAATTCAATTCCTTGGCTACCTTACAAAGAATAAAATTATGGGTACTACTTGAATCAATCAACACTATTAACTTTTTCTTCTTGATATGTCCTTCTATCTTGAGAGTTTGAGGAGTGGTAATTCCTACCAATGCATTACACAATATGGTCAGACTCATTTCTTCCTCTTCTAGGGTTGGTTCGTGGTGTATACCCTCTTCTTTTGAAGATTATTGTTCATTTTATTCTTCCTCTTCACAATCTATGTAAAATAATTTCTTCTCAGCGCACTTATGACATTTAGTGTATTTTCTATCACAAATGTAGCAAATCCATTTCGCTCTTTTTCCTTCCAATTGTTGTTGTGTCAACCTTGTAGGTTGTGCAAATCTAGGAGTAGCAACACTTCCCTCTTTATAGACGTGAGTGGTAGGCTTCCTTGTCGCCATAATTTTACATTCATTTTTTTTGGCCAACCTGAATGCCTTCTCCAATTAATCGGGTTCCAAAACACGAACTTAATGTTGGATGTTATCCTTTAAAGTACCTATGAAGAGATCAATCCTATGTTCCTCTGAAATATCAATTACCCTTATATTCAATTTTTGGAAGTCCTCAATGTGCTCCCCCACTGAACCCTTTTGTTTTAGATTTATCAATTGGCTAAAGAAGGTGTTTCTCTTTGTATCCTCATAATTTTCTATCATTTCCTCTGTAAAAATTGACCAAGTGACAATTTTCTTACAGGAGAAAAGTCATTGATACCATACAAATGTATTTTGTTCTAAATGTAAAGTTGAAATGCGTACCTTTTTTTTTTTTTGCACATTATTGAGATCAAAATATTTCTCCATATGTAGTATCCATGTTACAGGATCCTTTCCATCAAACTTCCTCATAACCATTTTTGGAATATGGTGGTTTTTGTAATATCCCAAATCTGGAATAGCACAGCAAGCCTGCTGAAATAACGCACTCCTGGGAGATTGATGTACAGAAATGAGTTTACAACCCTTGGATCTCTTAGATCAGTATATCTGGAGTCTATATCCAAAAGGGGAGCAAAAACAAATCAAACTAGGTGTGGTAAACAGATCTCCCACCACCTAGTCTAGCTGAAAAACACCCTACAAGAGGGGCTGCAGCTATGCACAACAAAATTCTTCAGAAATAATGCAATATTGGACAGTATGAGTAGGAGGCCATCAAATATGATTAACTTATGATTATACAGAAGCAAATCAAAATTACAATGAAGCTCTTTCAATATATAGTAGAATACAGGAGACAAGAGAGCAATAAATCTTAAGAAAAGAAGGCCGCAACACATGTATGAAATGTGAAATGGCTCAACATCTTTACTTTAAGGAGATTTAGTAGGTGAATATTACAACTAAGATCTAGGATAGATCTGTGGACAAAACATCAAATCCATTTCAGATATGGAAACCAGAAAGTCTTATTTACAAGATCCCTTGTGGTTTTAACCAAATCATGCATAACAAAGAGTAGATTTGAGTTTTAAGTTGCAGATATGAAAAATGCTTCAGAAATTTCTGAAGATGACTTTACATTACAATAGATCAAATCTAAATAGAACATGGATCAGTAAGCTAATCCATGGATCACCAAAGTGAAAGGCAAATCCCAGCACCAAAGATCTCTCATCAAAAATGGGATCAAAACACCCTTCAGAACCTCTAATGAAAATAACGCAGTCCCTCAATGAAAATTTCATTGTAGCTTGAATAAAAATGATGGCATGATTCCAAGATACAAATCTGAAGCTCAAACAGTGGATGCACTCTTCCAGGAGGTTAAAAGACACACTCCATGAGAAGAGTCTCCAATACAAGCTAGATCTAAGCAGATCTAGAATTCCACTTGCTAGAGCTTACAAAATCAAGAAAACCCTCACTGGATCTGCACTGAAGTTGAAAGTAGAGCTTGGCCCAAAGCCTGATAGTGGATCAAATCAGTAAAAACTCCTCCAATAATCCTCAAGAGAAGAGGTGAAATCCCTACATAGGAACTCCAAGTGCTAAGCAACATAATTCTCCACTAAACAGCAGAGAATAGTATTTGTATAAATAGATAAGATACTCAGAAATATAATCAATCAAAAACCTTCTCTTGATGCCTTCCCCTTCCTTTTATAAGATGAAATCCTTTGCAAACCCTAAACCACCTTGATGAGTTAGCTTCTTTCACATGAGGGGCCTCCTTCTAGAACTGCGTTGTCCCTTCATGAGGTACATTGAATCTAGACAGCGCTGTATATTTGGTCAAAGTTGACCCAGTCTCATAGCTCAAACCCCTTTCACACCTGCAAGTGATTTATTCACATGGCCCTGATTTATCCTTGTTCACATGGGCATTGATTTATTCAGTCTTTTCAGGAGTTTTACATGTCCTCCTTTATTCATTTATTCATGCAACAAAAAGTAAAACAAAAATGACTATTCCTCTTAGCTTGGGCTAAGTAGAAATATTAAATTCTTCCCTCCAGCATTAGAGTTTATGAAATCATGATTAACATTTATTTTGTTCTCATCGTGAGTTTCTTCTACTATCTTTTCACCATTAGGAAAAATTTCTTGTATCAACTTTGTCAAACCTTCTATTTCTAATTTTAGATCATTCTTCATGTTTTCCATGTTGTCTTTCATTTTTTCATTGATCTTAGCTTCCATGTCATCCATATTAGCTTCCATGCCCACTTCTATGCCATCCATATTAGCTTCCAAACCATTCATCTTAGCTTCCATGTCTTTCTTCAAACCATCCATCTTAGTTTCCACGCCTTTCTTCAAAACTTACATTTCATTTTTTTTTGCTCTTTGCGAGAGCGAAATTTGTTACACTTGCTCTTGTAATTTTGATATGTCATGTTGCCATTCTTCATATTCATGAGTCATAGTAGAGCCTTCTAAAGGCTTAATGGGTGTTGAATTATTTTTAGGGGCCATTTTAGAATCCAATAATGATATCTATTATGAAATATGCCCTTGGAATCAATTCAACTTGATTCTTCAAACAAGACTTATGCAATTCGGAAAAAAAATACACACCTTTTACTTTCTTTTGAAGAGCTCGATATTGAAATTGAATTATCTCTATAATTGCAGATCCTCAATATCTAAAATTCAGCCCTATAGTATCCCTCTAAAGCTTCTTTAAAATGCCACAGGTTTGATCTGATTTGGATTCTTCAAGACAAAGTTATGTCTAATCTCCCAAAATGACCCAATTATGGACTGGTTCAGTAGAGCAAACTTGTACGACTTGCCACGTTTCACTGTTTTCCTCCTTTGTCTCTGAAATTGATACACAAAAAACTACATTTTGTATACTTGTGGTCACTTTTTACAGAATTCCAATGCGATGCTCAGAGAGAGAGAGCTATGAATATTTTTCCATGGTCACCTCTTTGAGATGAAATTCAGAAGCCTGAACAAGACCTAACTTCCACAGATAATATCTCCAAAAATATTGCGAACCAAGATCTAAAATTTTGCGTAGATGTTCCTCAAGATTTTGGCTTATCACTCTAAAAATTTCTTCTGAACTTTTGTATAAATAAATTTATAGCAAAAATTCCATGATGACCTGTTTAGGTTAAATTCAGGAGCCTGCAAAATGACCTAAATTCCATAGATTATATCTCCGAAAATATTACGAACCAGGCTATAAAATTTTGTGAAGATGTTCCTCAAGATTTTGGCTTCTTACACTAACAATTTCAGCTTATGAACTGTCGTAGAAAAAAATTTATAGCGAAAATTCCACGATGACCTGTTTGGAGCAGCAAAATCCTAGAATCCAAAGCTCTGATACCAAATGTTGTGAAACCAGCTCAAAAAATAGAAGAAAAGAGATATCTGTTGAACCCTTAGTTAAACTGAGAGGGGGGGGTGAATCATTTTAACACATTCATGGAATTTTAAACCTTTTATTAAAACTTACTTACACCTTCATTTCATGTCCAACTTAATATGTGAGTAATCTTAGAATGTGAGCAGCAAATATTAATTTAATATAACAGCAGACTTTAATATGAGAGTAGCAGGTATTAAGAAGAAGATATAAATCATATCAACACGTAAACATCATGCACAGAGACACCAGATATAAGTGGAAACCCATAAAGGGAGAAAACCACATATTATTATTGTTGTGATGCAAAGGCAAGCTCCAACTCCCTCTCACCACTGTTTTTTTGCAGGAACCAACCTACAGGAGGCTCCAACCTCAGTCAACTACAACTGACAACTATCAAGCTGCAACTTGATAGGGAAGCTCCAACTTCCTCAATTTATCAAACTGAATGTTTGTTGATTTACCTCAGATATCAGCGTTGTTTTATAGCATCTCTTCCTGCTCTTCTTTTCTTAATATTTTTTGCCTTACACTTCTATACTCTACCTTCTCTATATTTTCTCTCTCTAACCACCACTTGTGCATATCAAATTGATATTATATATAGAGATCCTCACATGACTGTTTGTATTTCACAAGGAATTTGGAGTGAACAGTCATGACTCTTCAGCTTCTGTCTTCTTATTCCTTTATCCAACTCAATTTTAAAAATATAACAATATGTACAAATTTCCATGCTACAGTGGGAGTTTTATTTTCCTTAGGATACTTGCCTTTGCATCACAAAAAATAAAAAATTAATTACAACATTTACATTCACATTTTTAATTACATATTTCAATTTCACTCAGCTTCTTTTCTGGATTTTGGCTTTACTGGATTTGTCTTTTCCTGTTGTTGTTAAGAACATGTTCTGCATACTCTTTGTTCACTGTCATCTGCATATTCCACCTGTTCACTGCACTTTTGAATCCCTTTGTTGTACATTTCTTCAACTCTGAAATCTTTTTTTTCCTCTGTCAGACCTCATACTTCCTCTTTTTGTGTGCATATAAAATGAATACAGCAAATTTGTACTCAATCCAACTGTCGATCTGAGCAATCTCAATACTTTATTCTGAAGTTTACCTCCTTGAAGAATATAAGGTTTAAACCATAGTCGGATCAACTCGCATCAAACGGAGCTCCATTCCTTTTAAATTCCGCGGGGGTAGCAGACTCGAGCAGATAAGGGAAGGAGACCCCCCCCCCCCGGAATAAATGACGTCATGTATGCATATCCCCAATTATTAATAAACTGTGGCTTTTGTTTAGCGCCCAACATATATATGGTCACGACCTCCGTTCAATTATTAAACCATCACAATATGGTTAACCCACATATTTTCCATGGTTTATATATTTGCCTCCAAACCTTAGGATTAAGGTTATAACCCCTCGCGCTTATACTCCTTCTATCACGGGAATTCAATTTATTTTTATGTGCCAAGCTTTACAACCAATGGTTAAACCTTGAGAATTTCTATTGATACGCACGCCTTTTGCATAATTAACTTTTGGATAAACCTTGGCTCTGGGCCCCGCATCTACGTTCAATCGCCCAATCAACGCACTCACCGTACCTGCTTATTCTGTGTGCATACCATCAAACAGTCACCGTCCGATGGCTCTGTGCCAGATAGACGGCACTCGACGATATCGCTCCACCTCCTGGTACGAACGTTAACGCGCAATGGCGCGCTTTGAAAGGCGGTTTCGTTGGGTCCTGCCTTGCCACGCGTCAACACCTCTATGGAATCGCTCTCAATTAGAGAATACCACTTGCTCTGCAAAATCAGTGTGATAAATACTGGAAACCCGCTTTACTGTTCCTCCAAACCACGTTCATTGTTTGTATTTGTGGTTCCTCTCCCTTACTCCAGGTTCCGTTGTATAGTTTCAACGCCCATTACCTCACTTTCATGATCCAGTCTCATCTAACTCCAATGCAGAGTTCCGCTATTCTTATGCAAAGCACTTACAGTCACTCATTCGCAGAGAGTATGGTTCATTGTATACCGAGAGGAACAGGAATTCACACAGAACCGATCCTACGGGGCTCTTTACTACATAATTTCCACACAATCACTCCTCTATCGACCTGTTCAAGATATAGTATTCATGCCGGTTTTTCTAACTACGCGCCTGGATCACAATTCATATGGCCCCATGGTATAAGTCTCGGGAATTCACATACAAATATGGTTAAATATCATATCATACATTCAAATTCTCTTAGCGTATGATTGTAGCGTGCAACCTTGTGACCCATTCGAATATGCAAATGCCCCCAACTGATTATGCCTCAATGCATACAATTCACACCAATCCGCCATAACTCAGGAATGGGTATAACTCAAATATTAAACTGCATCACCACTCTGTTGTCTTCCAGCTGGGCTCTGCTTTCACTGCTCCACTGCTCAACCGTTTCACTGCCTCGACTGCTTGATCGTTTCACTGCCTCCACTGCTCTGCTTCTGCCTCTACAGTGGTAATGGCTCTGCTTCTGCCTCAGTTGCTTCTACTGCTCGACCTCTGCCTCTTTTTGTCTACCTTCTACTTTTCTTTGCCTATCTTTGTCTTTGTTGCCTCCATTGCCATCAATGACAACATTTCCAACAATATCAACGCCTTAGAAATAAGCCACTTCGAGGGGGAAACCTCCAATACATTACATGAATTAAAAATTCTTGGATGATACAAATTAAAAAACCTCCTTTCTATATATAAGAGTCCATGGGGCCACAATGTAATCCTAGTGGGGCCACAATGTAATCCTAGCCAACCTAACAATAATAATTTAAGGGCACAATAATAACAATATGGGGGTTACAGGGATACAATAATAACAATAAGGGGGTTACACTAACAACAATAAGGGACTATACTAGTAATATAGGGACCTAACAGAAATTTCAAATACTCATAGGTTGAAATCACTAAGATGCAACAGCTTCAAGGTTAGCTAGATAAACAAGCTCAAAATCAAGCTCTTAAAAGGTGTGTATTTTTAAATTTTCATAAATTTTGTGTGAAAAAAAAAATTGAAGTGATTAAAAGGACATAGGGAAGCATAGATATCATTAATTAGTCCCAAAATTCCTCCCAAACAAAAATATTCTACACCCATTAAGCCTTTATAAATCTCTACTCTGATGCAAGAAGAGGAAGAAAAGCAACATGATATATCAAAATTACGGGACCAAGTGCAACAAATTTGGCTCTCACAAAAAGAAAACAAATATGAACTAGAAGTAATGATTAAGGGATTAAAGTAGACATAAAATCGTACATAAAAGGGTACATGGATGGTTTAAAAAAGAAGATGGAAGATTTGAAGGAAGGTTTGACAAAGTTGCTACAAGAATGGCTTCCTAATGCTGACAAGGCAGTGCATGAAACTCATGATGAAAACAAAAGGGATGTGAATCATGATTTTAGAGACTCCAAATTTAGGTTGAAGACCAATCATATTGCAAATATTTATATGAGGAATTTTTATGGCAAGGATCGGATAACATGGACACTATAGATGGATCATTCCTTTAATCTACACGATGTGCAACACACACAAAAGGTACACATTACATATTTATATTTAGAACCCAATTAGTTTTTGTGGTATCGATGTTTTGTTCTCGTAAATAAATTTTCATTAGGATAATTTTTATAGAGGAATTAATAGCACATTACGAATATAAAAAGAGCAATACCTTCTTTATCCAATTGATAAATCTCAAACAAAAGGGTTCAATGGAAGAGCACAATAAGGACTTCCAAATATTGAATATCAAGGTAATTGATATTCCAGAGGAATATATGATTAATGTATTCATAGGGAATTTAAAGGATAAAATCCAACATGAGGTTCTCCTTTGGGAACTAATTCATTGGAGAATTCATTTAGGGTGGTAAGAAAGGTTGAAAGAAAAATTATGGAAACATGGAGATCTGTCACTCACAACTATAAAGATGGAAGTGTTGTTGTTCCTAGCCTCCCACCACCTATAAGGTTCACACCACAACAACTGGAGGAAATAAAAGTGAAAGCGATTTTTTATAGTTGTGATAAAAAATACACTAAAGGTCATAAATGTGATGATAAGAAATTATTTTACATATATTTTGAAGAGGTGGAAGAAAATGAACAAGAAACATCAAAAGAAAAAGATGTACACTAGGAACCAGCCTTAGGAGTTGAAAAAAAATAAATAAATCCAAGCATATCTTGTAATGCATTGGGAGGAATTATCACTCCTCAAACTCTCAAGATAGAAGGATATATAAAGAATAAAAATGTAATATTACTGATTGATTTATATAAATTCCTTGTAGATTCAAACTACTAATTGTAATTTACTAAAACAATAGACTTGAATCTACTCTACCAATTGCGGAAACAATTAAACAATTTCGAAATCATAAATCATACAAGAGAAAGAATTCAATCAAACATTACACAATTATCTCCTAGGGAAAGACATGGCTAAAAACCTCATTATCAATATATTGCATTAGTCAGAAAATATGAGAAGATTACAATGCTTTTCTGATGCCCGAGAAACCTCTGAACTATCTCTATCTCTATCACTACTTCCTAGACTAAGTCTGGCCAACACTTAGCCAATTTCATAGCCTTCCAATATCCTACTTCTTTATGTTATTCAATGAGTAATTAGGTCCCTATTTAATAGGAATTTTCCTCCATTGGATTCCGTAGTTCCTTTAGGCTCTTCCTCTGACTACATGAAGCACCTGTGCAATTTGGATGATTATAAAATTGATAGTACACTTCCCTTGAACTCCAATATCAACTGGATAACTCGTATATCACACATGCATGAGTTATTTATGGTTGATTTATAAGTTAACTGGTTGAAGACTGAAGTTTCACTCCACTACTAGTTCCTCCAACAGTTGGAACTAGTTTAACTGGTCGTTTAACTCAGTTAAATTGAATTTATTAATTAAAAATAAAAATAAACTCAACCAGGGCTTCTACAAAGTAGGAACCACTCTACATGTCTCAATTTAGACCCTCAACTCGAATTAACTTTACCAACTAAGTCAAACTAACTTTTTTAACTCGTACAAGTTGTCATGAGATCCGGAATTACAATTTTATTCTAATTTAATTCAAGGGAAAATTAAATTTTAATCTTTCTTGGTGTCATTTTCAACTGGTCTTGTTTCCATTTTCAACACTCCCTCTCAAAAAGAAATGGATTCATATCTATCATGATCCAATGCCTTTGGAATTTTCTACATGCAACATGTGTCACTGTTGTTGTTTCTACTACAACTGAAAATCATCCAAACAAAATAAATTGAATCAAATGTGTATTCAAATATATACTAGGAAGAAATGTGTTTCTATTGACTCTTCTATTGAGCCTTATGCTCTGTTGTCTATTGAAGAATGTAACTAGTTTCGGTCTTCATTATTAATATATTTGTCAAAAAATTATTATTATTATTTTATTGACTTATTAAAGCATGGGTTTCATGCTTGGGTCAATTATAGATCGAGCCTCCATTATAGGCTTTAGGATTTTTTCAAAGTGATTTATTATATTCTCAAAGACTCCTCCATCAATTCATCCTCTTCAGCAAGTCTTCAACTCATCCTCTTCAGCAAAGTCTTCAATTCAGCCTCAAATGAATTGTCTTCAAGACGGCTTCCCTCAAAATATCACATGTCGGTCTAAATGGAGATACACCTCTTCATATGTTCATGGTGGCTTATTTATGATGGGCAACAACTATATGTACAAGGATGAGGTCCTTGCATTACTTCACCTCATAATCTCGGACCAATTACAAAGATGCAAGTTTAGATCAAGCTCAGATAATTTCAAGAGATATTTTCGGAGCAAGCACAATGATAAAGTTCAATATCATCACAGTAAGGAGGTCTCTCAAGTTTTGGTGTCATTACATTTCAACCACAATTTTAGTGTTATTGCGAAAAGAAGCTTGGATAAGGATGATGTCAGTGATGTTGAAGAGTGTAACTAGGTTCAGTCTTCATAATGACATGTAATCGTGATTTTATGTGAGAGATGTAAAGAAGAAAAATAAAATTATTGTAATGCTTGCATCATGGGTTTGATGAGAAAGAGATTTTATTTTTAGTTAAGTCTTCAATTTATATCCCTTAAGGATATTATCATCTAGTAATAAAATTCTAAAGATTCATTTTCATGTAATGAAGGCATGTTACACATCCTAAAGAGTCATATGTGTCTTTATAAGTAACCCTCAAAGGCCTTGTCACTAGCCCTCACTCAAGTCAGCCTACAATGGAAGGATTATTCTAGAAAGGTGAAGTCATCCTACTCCAAGAGATCATGTCGGCCTAACTGTCATGGACAAACGACTATATATATACCAATTCTTAGCCTCATTTGAATGAAATTAATTCGGTGAAGTAAGTCTCTCATAACAAGTGTGAAATTCATCTTAAAAGGAGCCTTAAGGACAATGAAGAAAGAAGGAAAGACAGTGAAGGAGAGTGTGATCATTGAGGACTTTTTTTGGCTAGTCTACCCTCACACGTGCGAGAATCGCAGCTCCGAAGTTGGCTAAGGAAGATTGAAGATTACATTCACATAAAGGTGACCTTGTTTGGATGAAGAACTTCATTAAAGGAAGCCGAGTATGAGAGAGAAAAGTCTCTCTCAAGGAGGAGCCTTATTCAAGAGGAAAAATTGATCTAGGGTTTATGTTGTGAAGCAAAATAATTACATACCTACAAGAAGAGGTCAAAATTTTTAAGGAAGCCTAGAATAAGAAGAGGAAGAACATCGTTGAAGAGGAGGATAGTGACTTGGTCTTGGGAGGGCTCTAGTGTTAAGGGTATTTGTCTTAGTCTTGGTATTCGTCAATTGAAGTTTCTATAAGAATAATTTCATTTGGGTTTTCCTCTGAAAGAGTGAAAGGTTTTGGCTTTGGCTAACAAGCCTATATACTATGTCTCTTGTCTCCTTATTGTTAATAATTTGATAATTTTCTTGATGAAAAGAACACAATAATAAACCAAGAAGAGAATATTGTAATCAATAAGTAAAAATATTATCACAAGTAATTATAATAAGTAGAGAAGTCACCTAACTATTGATGCCTTATATTTCTCAAGTGCTACCATAGTGCTACCACAATGCTACCACGGTGCTACCTCAGGGTCATGTTATCACAGTCACAATGATAATACATTCTTGGTGCTCTACAATGTAGTAAGTCAAGGTATATCATAGTTTCAATGCCACTTCAATGTGAATTATTTAGGTGCCACCACAGAGATGACATATGGGTGTCATGACAATGATGAGGTTTCGATATAATCACAGTAAGGAGATATCAGTGTCATGAGAGAGATGAGGATAATTTCTTGGTGAAAACACAATGTCAATATAGTGAAAGGAATATCAAACAAGGATGACTTGATGGAGGAAATCTCTAGTCTAGGGTATTGGTCATCTCATCTTGAATCTACTGAAGGAAGAATTTTGACCAGGTTTTCCCCAAAGAGTGGGGTTTTTTCCTGGCAGCATGCCTACATCTTGTGTCCTTTTCTATTTCTTGCTTGGCATTAGCCTTGATGATAAGAAAATGTAAATCAAAATAACACATAATGATAACGAATACATCACAAGATAGTTTCATAATAAGATAAATCGTCTAACTACCATCTCTTTCTATTCCTCAACATGGAATCAGAGCTATGGTCATGATCAAAGGCAGTTTGAAGATCAGTTGGGTGCATTTGTATTGAATATCAAGTCAAAAGGATTCAAAGGAATCTTGAATAATTGATTTCATTAAATGGATGATCAAGCTATATCATTTATGCAAGGTCATAAGAAGGTCAATCATTGTGAAGAAGTTCATATTATCTTAGTTCATGGTAAAGGCATTGATGTTCAGTGATGCATTTTAGTAAGACAAGTGTGAATATTTCAGAAAAGTTACAAGTATAGATTAAGGATGTAACTTCGATGATGTATCAAAAACAATAATAAGGGTTCACTGCCATCACAGTGAAAAGGTTTCAGTGTCACCACAAAAGTTTGGGTTAATTTCATAAATAAATTCGTGTAACCACAGAGACAAGCTTTAGTGGTATTCTCGGCACACCTTTTTGAGATAAGATGTGAATTTTAGTAAAGATATTTATAAAATCAAAATGTCAGAATTAATCATAATTTGTTTGGTTTATAATCGAAATATTATAGTATCGAAGGCAGAATCATATTGAAGTCTTGATCATCATAATTTGGGATATCTTCAGTGTCATCATTAAAAAACTGTGTCACTCCTTTTGAAGCATTTTAATGAACTGTGTCATCGCAATTTGAAGCATGCCCTATGGAAAATTAAATTCAAAGGATCTAAATTGATAGTCCAAGGTACCAAGGAAATCAACTAAGTGTTGTTAATAATATGCACATTATAGGTATGTAACTACAAGGTACATATAATCTCTTAAGATTTTCAATGTATATAAATGGTTCATAACTAGTCTTGTGATTCTTAGATAAAATACAACCTTTTCCTCTAGCATTTAAAAGCAATCTAGGATGTTAAGTAAATATCCTATTGTCAATTAATAACTTGGCCTTCGATATAATAGGACTCCGTCCTTGATCAAAGGCTCAGTATTTTAGCTCAAAAATGAAATTGCTTAAAATTTAATGAAACTAGGATGACAGAAATCGTCTTGTCACAAGGAATCCAACGCAACTCGTTTTGTTGAAAACCGAGTTCAGATGAAGGATTTATGGTATGTTGATCGTCGTTCAGAACAAGCAAATTTTTATAAAAAAATTGCGGAACAAGTACAGGGTGATGACATGGCAGCCCAGTAAGCATTTAGGGAATCTTCTTCAATTTTTGTCCAATGGGACTGTGACAAGTTTCACTTCGAGATTTTCCAGTTTGATTTTTGAAGATAAAATTTATCCAATTACTATTATTATTAATATTTGATTGATATATATATATATATATATATATATATATATATATATATATATATATATATTATATATTTATAATATACTGTATGGTTTTATTATCATATGTTATATTATAATATTATATATATTAATATTTAAACATCAATTTCAAATCTTAATTAACATTATTAAATTTCCGCATACATATTATTACAAACCGAAAGTTTGAAATATATACGTTTTCAAATATATACATTGCAAACCCGTTAATCCAAAGTCCGACCGGGATTAATTATTATTATCATATGTTATATTATAATATTATATATATTAATATTTAAACATCAATTTCAAATCTTAATTAACATTATTAAATTTCCGCATATATATTATTACAAACCTAAAGTTTGAAATATTTATGTTTTCAAATATATACATTGCAAACCCGTTAATCCAAAGTTCGACAGGGATTAACTAGCAATTGCACCTGTGGTGCAAAGGAACGCCGAAAGGAGGAGCTGTGTGAATGAGGGTTTAAGAAACACTGCTTGAAAACCACTTTCTTGAAGAATTTGATTTAAAGTTTAGATATAAAGATGAATCATATTAGTCTTGACTATTTTTTTTTTAATATTTAAATTTCTAATAATTTTATCCAATTTTTATAAATTTAAATATTTTTTTTTATAGTATATCAATTTTATATTTAAAATTTTAAAGAAATGAGAAAAAAAATAAGAAATTCTAAAATATTTTTTTTTTTAAATACATGAGAAATGGGGCCACCTAAATTAGCCCAATATTTTTCCGCAACCCATCCTAAATTATCCCAATATTTTTCTGTAACCTATCCTTTGCTAGAGAAGCTGGTTGAGGAAGTTTAATAGAAAACTGAAACACATCACGACATAGAAAAGGGTTTTGGACCTTTCTTGCGGTTTTGATATTTCTGTTGTCGTTGCTCTAGTGGCCGTAGTACCATGAGCAAATGGGTGAATTGTCGTGAAAAAAATGTCTGGTTATTCTTTTGAGCTGTACTTCTCCTCATTCGGCCATAGTCGGCCATGTACATTAATAAAATGATTGATTTATATATTTGTGTGATGAGTTGTATATCGTGAATCTGCAATACAACTCTGTTTGTGAAATAACCTTTAAAAAAATGGTTTGAAGTTAAGTATATTACGACTTTGTAAGTGCTAATTACAATTTTGGATGGAATTTTTCAGTGTAATATTTTATTATTATGGTTGTTCATATGATTCAGTGTAATATTTAGTATATATATTTGTGTGATGAGTTGTATATTTTGAATCTATAATACAAGTTGTTTGTAAAGTGCAGTCGTTCTTTTGTATCCCTCAATGTGAAAAAACAAGTATTCAAACGTGTTTCACAAGAGTTGGATGGTGATCCTCCATCAACACCTTTCATCGCCTCATACATGCATAGACCACCTACACTTGAGGATTTTCCTCTTATTGAAGTTGCACACTCTTGTACCTTCTCCTCCTGCCGCAAAAAAATACCTTGGAAACACATCTTCCCTCCTATGGTTGTACGTGTCCTTCCTCGTTACACCTCCATCCCATTGAAAGACTCATCATCCTATGTGGACTTCTGTTGGAGCAAACTCCTTCTATACTGCCCTTTCCATACCCTCCCTGACGACATCGGCACATCTGACATAGCCATTGTTGCACACTGGGAACAAACTAGACACACGTATCAGGCTTGGCATGTTCACCGCACCCCGATCGACCCTGCCAATGCCGACTCTTGGTGTTCATCTCCTGATGCCCCTCCCCATGCCCCCACACTCGACATGCCTGAATGGAAATTTCTCTCTCAACTCCACCCAAGTAACAACATCCTCCTCAATGAACTTGAAATGCTTGTCCATCGTGACTTTGATGCAAATTATAATTGGGCCGAAATGATGTAGGGGGAAATGATGTATGGAACAAGAGGAGGGGGAGAAACGGGGAAGAGGTAGGAAATGTATGGCTAAAGGCGGTGGCAGACTTTGTTCGCGGGGGCAGTGGAAGGTTGCAAGACTTGCAGGAGGATTTTTGATGCATTACCATAAGGGAGATCTTCTGCGTGCATAAGAGTTGGTCGCACTCGTTCGATGTCGTTGAAGGTGTTCCTCTTTAAAGATAGTGTGAAGAGGAATTGTCGCCCTTTGATTTTGCTATATATGTCAAGGACAGCTCCAGGATCTGTTGAGAGGAGGCAAAGTTCCTCTGCATAGATGCCTAAGAGGCAATTTGCGGCCTCTTCAAAAGCGACAACATTCTCGAGGTGGCCAGTGTGATCGTGCAGCTAGAGGCGGAGAATGTAGCGGTAGTCGCACTTGGTGAAGGAGCCTTCACATTATGAGCAACGCCACGTGGTATTGCATACCATCAATGGTAAGTGGGCATGCAAGGAAGTAGGAATCATGTAAGTCAATTGATGTAGCAGTAGCATGGAGCGACATCCATGGGACATTTTCTCCGGGCGAAATTGAGAGGATGTCAGCAATTGTTTTTGTATTAAGTGGCTTCTTTCTGATGCCTGAGTATTTGCGACTGAGCGAGGGTGACGAAGATTGAATGCCTTCTTTCTCGAACCATTGCTTTAGTTCCATGGTTTCAGCGATCTTTGGATCTATAATCAGGGAGGTGGTAGGGATTGTGCTGATAGTTTGGCCGTTGAACTCGACGATCCTGCCCCCTCTAATTGCAAGGACAGAAACTGCGCGAGCCATGCGAAGTTCAGAGATTTCTCATCCTTCAACATGCCAATGTCCCCCCCACAAGGTCACATCAATGCTGTTTCCGGACATGTCGCGAAGAAAAATTGTCTTTTTTGGAATTTTATAACCATCGCGTTTGTGGACAATAGAGGCAAGAGAGAGTGAGCTAACAATACCTATGACATCAACGATTGAGTTAGCAGGTGAAAGTTTGAGGGAATTGATAGGTAAAAAGTGGAAGGTGTGGGAAGGAATTGTAAGGTCGTCATTGAAGACTTGAGACACCGTTGATGAAGAGAAGAGGAGAATTTCAAACGGGCGTCTTAGATGGTTATAGGAAGGGTTGGGGACCTTTATGGTGCCATTTGCAACATTATATGTGTAGCCAACTTGAATGAGAGCATGAAGGGATTCAGCCAATTCATTGAAGGCAGAGACGTGGATTTTCTCGTTTTTGTGGTCGACAAGGTCAAAGCCTAGTGATTTTCTGGAGCCATGTGCATTGGTAAAATGCCGAAGGGGTGTTTTTGAAAGGACACGACCCTGGATGGACCAAGATTTTCTAGTAGGGGAGAGTGCTTTAAAAGGGAGAGTAGTTGAAGATGCTGGGGCGGGGTCTTGGGAGGACAGTGAGTGAATGTGAAGGGAGGGTGGTGATGAAAAGGGAGAGGCAGAAGAGGAGGATGATGTGGCTTGGACCATCTATTCAGCAGAGAGAGTAAGAGGGCATGGGTCACCAACCAATGGGGCCACGAGCTGGGCTACTTTGAGCTCTACATTAGAGAGTGACCTGCAAGAATGAGCAATGTATTAATGAAGTGGTGATGTAGAATTTTAGAAATAAGAAAGGAAAAAGAGGGACATAAGAGAAAAGCCATTATAGGGGAGGAAGGTGGGAGGTGGTTTGCAGTGAACACCATCAGAAAGTGAAACGCGGTACCGTTGTTGAAGTCCGGGTAGAGATGATCTACTCAATTTCGACAACCTGGAGGGTTGGTTGTTGGGCGGTAGCACCAGCTAGGAGAGAAGGAAGACAATTGTGAGATAATGACGTCTCCATGGCAGTACGGGTGGCTTGTAAAAACAAGATGCTGCAAGCGAATAGAGATATTAAGGTCAAGAAAGTGAAGAAGAAGATGTGTACATTAACGAAGGGAAAGTTTTACATTGCTAATTTGCGAGAGATGAAGTGTAGAATTGCTAATTTGGATGATTTCCACTCTTCAACTGATAGTGGAAAATTTGCTCTACAGAAGACGTTACTGGAAGCTGTACAGATGCATTTTTTTTGCGAACATGTTCCTGACAATGAGTAGTTTAAAGGCTTTCCCTATGGAACATATATTTTGGAATAGGGTATGTTGAATTATTTCCATGGTAAACAAGGAATAGGCACAAAATAGGTTAGGAGAGGATGTTGGTTTGTAGGTATAAAAGGAAAGGAAATAGTAATGTCAAATAACCATATCTGTAAATTAGCTTTTGAAGTATGCTACTTGCAACTGTATATCTTGAATATTCCAAGTTTTTTTTTTAACTCATTGCTAATCATGTTTCACATGACAATTTGAATCGTAAGCGTATAAGCAAATGGAATACATTGATTGAAATTGTAAATGGTACTAAGTAAACACTAATTAGCAGATATTGAAGCCTGGAACAGTAAATTAAAATTGTCTTAAGATTAGTAAAGAGTAACTTGCAAGTGCACAGTTTTAATATTCGAAGTTTTTTTTTTTTTGAAATTATTGTTAATCATATTTGAAATGATATATGCACATCACAATTTGAAACGTAAGTGTATACAGAAATAGAAAACATTGACTGAAGTTGTAAATAGTACTAAGTAAATACTAAATAGTAGAGAGAGCAAGATTGAAATGGCTAGTTTGACTCAAATAATTAGAAAGTAATTTATTTTATTTTAGAAAGAGTGAACCAAATGTACTAAATCTCTTTGCGAAAATCACTTTAAAATAGATTAGGTTGACACGTGTTGAACTAGCTAGTGTGAGGCATCATCAGAATAAGATGGAAAACCTGATCAAATAACCTCTTTAAATAATAAAAATCATTCTATTGTATTTAAGAAAGAGTAAACCAAATGATCAAAGTTGATAAACTTAATTTTAAATGTTAATATTTATTTTAATAAAAACAATAACTATTAATTTAATATTAGTAAAATGTAATTTATTTTATTTTACGTTATTTGTTTGTTTATTTATTTTTTTGATTTATTTATTGATTGATTATTTTTTTTTGTTTTCTATATATATATATTTGTTTGTTTTATATATTATATTTTTATTTGTAATTCTATCTTTATTTTATTTTTTATTTTTATTGATTTTTATATATTTATTCATATGTTGCTTTATTCATTTATTTTTATTTATTTTTAAATTTATTTATTTATTTGTTTTTATATTTTTTCTAATATTTTTTGTATGATAGCATTTAATTGTTAAAAATAAAATAAATATATAAATTCAAACTTGAAGTATGATTTAATTATTTTTAACGTTTAATTTATTCGATAATAATAAAAGCAAATGAATAATTGAAATGAAATATTAAAACGATATACTCTACTCAACTCTGTTATTTTGTGACTCTACCAACAAACCATACGTATAATGCCTATACTCCTATATGTTCTTCTGGCTGGCTATTCAGCTTCCTCTTCAACTCTTTAATTTATTATCTAACTATTCAAATTCACCTAGAGCTATGTGCTATATCTTCTTTGTTAGAATGATTTTTTTTCTAAGTCATTGTCATGCTTCTTGTTGGTGTCATCACCTTTCAATTTTCTTAACTCCTTGGATCATGAGATCTAAACCTTTGCTCAGCAGGTCCAAATTTTCTTTGTCTTACTTGATCGAATTTTCTTGGCTGAATGGGAGAGGGGATGGCCTATTTATTGGCCTTGTTGACCCTCAAACAGGGTTGTCTTGATCTTTAGGAGGGCCGACTTGACTAGGTTCAAAAATTCAATCTTCATCTTGAAAAATCATATCTCGTCAACTGAGAGGAGTTAGAGGATGAGCCATACCTTGTTGGATAAGGTGTTCGCGAGTAGTATGAGATGGTGCAATCCATTCTTTTGTTTGCCTTGATTCTTTCCACCAAAATCTTGATTTAGTTCAGGAGCTGCTTATGGCCCATTTCCCTTTTGACATCTATGATAAATTTCTTCCAACATTAGATTCCTTTTCAAGTCATTAAATCTGACATCTATGACAACTTTCTTCCAACATTAGGTTCCTTTTCAAGTCATTAAATCTGACTCGATCAATTGGCATGTTCCTTTCCAAAACCAAAACGTAATAATGTGCACTTGTGGTTCATATCCTTACATAAGCCTTGTAAAACTTAAAATTCTAGGCAATAAATTTTGACTCGCCTCCACATTGTCAACACTTGGGAGCATTTTGTGACCATTAACACAACAATAATTTTATATTTATTTATTTGCTTTTAATAATATCTAGCTTATCCAGGTGCAGCAAGTTCTTCCTGCTCCAATCTGGGACCGTTACAATAATTGTAGCCAGGTTGCAATATTCAAATCGGAATCTTTTGGCTAAGAAGCCTTGAGGGGGGTTACTTATTCTGCCAAAGTCATCCAGGATTTTCCCCTAGACCCAACTGCAAACAAAAGCACAGGAACTAGCCCAAGCACAGCCACAAGTAGCCCTCAAGCGGTAAACATGTTGTTGGGAGACTTGAACCCAGGAGGGGGCAATAACAGCACCATGCCTTTCCGACCAGTCAAGGTCCCCATTAACACAACCTTACATTTTGCCTAATGAGGTGGTTTGTTGGCTGCAAATACATACTTGAAACCTGAAAAATTTAATCCAGGAAATACAGTATAAAGTTGGTAGCATTATACAGCAAACTGATACCACTAAAATAGTATTATACCCCTTACAGTAATTCTAGACCAGTTATAAGGTGCATCATCATATATGTTACAATGACTTTAGGTATATTTCTATTAATGTCGTTTGTACACCTCTACATCATTATGCAAGAATTTTCATTGATCTTAACTAATCCAATGTAATGATATGTAAGGTAGACTGCAATGCTTACAGCTTAATCAACATATTACAATATGAGTAAAAGCTAAGAAGAGTTCAAAATATAATGTATCTCTATTACGATATTAACAGTGCGTGCAATGTTAGTTTTTTTTAGTTTTTTTTTTTCAAACTCAAATCCGATATACTATTCCAATAAAAATTTATACCTAGATTTTTTAAATCGAAAAATAAAATATTTTCCAGATCTAATTTTATGAACAGCAATACACTGAGTTCACTAACTTTAAAATGCAGCAGAATAGAAACCATTTACACAGAAAATTTGCCACAGTGATTTACCCTGGAAAACCCCAATGGGGAAAACCAGCGAACAAGTGATTTCTTTATTTCATCCCACAGAGAAAATAAATCTGAAAATTATTACAGCAATTTATGAACCTGTACTTGGCCCAAAAATCTGAGAAATTCACCCGTAGAAATTTGCCTCATACTGTGTACCAAAACAGCTCTGCACAGCACGGTTTTCAAGGGCTGTACAGATTGTACAATACAGATCCATGCAGTACAATACAACAAGTTGTTGATGTCCTGCTGCTTGAAAACTGCTTTTGTGCTGCTTGGAACTTTGTGCCCAAATTTTGTATGGGCCACCTTGAAATGCATGCCCTAGCTTGCCCTCCTTGCTACCCCTATAATTTTCTCTTGCTGCAACCTTTTTCCCTCTTCCTCTTCAGCTCAAATCCTCACGTGTTCATGCAATGTGTGTCTCTTCCTCTCCTTAGATTTGCTTTTATAACTTTCCAATCACTAAAACCCTATCTCCAAAGTGATTGATGGTCAAGATGTAATCTTGATCACTTGAGAACAATGGTTGTGACTTAATCTCTCATTGACACAACTTAAGTCACCTTCTAATCATTATAAAGTAAAAATCATTTTAACTTTTATAAAATAAAGTTAATATCTAGAGAGTACCTTTTCAAACACTTCCACATGCTAGACACAAAGCCAATGTATAAGTACCTGTCCAAGCTACAACTTTTAACATACAAAGTACTGCACTTCTATTGTCAAAAGTCTTGTGGCACTGGCAGAATCTTACATGTAACAGGATAACATGATCAGGAAAGATACAAGCTACATCATTTGACTTTAGACCAAATCAAATTGCATCTTATAACAACGATATTACTACTATAAAACACATCCAAATGATAGAGATCACTAAGAAAAAAAATAGTTTCCATCAATATTATTCGTGTCTAGTCAAATTAGAGTCAAACTAAAATTCAAAATACTCAGATAGTTAAATGTAGAAGAATCGTGTAATGATCTGGCAAGTATGGAAAATATATCCCAGGAACCGATGGTATCTATGAAGTGAACAGCCAAAAACATGTGCCATCTATCCAATGGGTTGATGAGAATTTATTGGGTCTGGTTATGCATTTGCCTCTAAAAGTATTGAACTTGCAAGCGCTTATGATGTAAAGGGTACCATTGTTACCAAACTTGGCTCACGGAAAAACTAAAAAAGTGAAAAGAATATAAAAAATACAATTTTCTTAGGAACATAATTTGTGGACATTTATAGGCAAGTTAGCAAATCATACACAAGTTGACAGTGTTCAACTTATGATAACTCACAAGTCAAAAGTCATTTGACCCAAATCAAACTTTGCCAATGTGAGTATGACTCAAAACCCAAATCAAGCTCAACCAACATGAGTATGACTCGCCCTGAAATAAAACTCAGTCAACACATGCATGACTCACCCCCGAGTCATTTTGACTCATTTGGCTTATGTTTCAAGTCAGATAGCTAGGCAATGAACTAGAACATGACCCTTTCCCAACCACATGTTCTCATCCCACTCCAGTGCGTGCATACAACTTAAGGGATACTTATGGCAATTCCTACTCTTTCGAGGATTCCTCAGCAAAGACAGTGCCTAGATCCATCCATGATCAAACCTATACCATCGGAACTGACACTCTAAACAAGTACAATTTCTCCATGCTGCATGTGGCCTATCTGGCATTTCTGGTTCAGTGTTATGAAATGGATTTACTCCCAACTTCCACATTCATTCTTCAACCTTACTCCGATTTCTCCTACTTTGACATTATTTGTTTGTTCTGCACTCTAGTTTGTTGCCATTGGTCTCTTCTTACCCCTACGCTCCCCATCCAGCTTGCCAAGGACAACCTCCTATTAGGCTTACAAGGGTTGAACTTGCTACTCGTTAAGTTGCATAATCCTTCCGCAGCACAATTTTTCCTGCAACTTGCAAGAAACTAAAATTTTTGGAGGATGAGGTCAAACAAAAGGGAGGTCTCCTCCCAAACGAGGCACTCTAGGTTGAATTGAAGAATTCATACCAAACAAATGATCGAGTTGCACCCACAACACCAAGTTTTTCAAAACTTTGGAATTGTAAGCTTGGAGTTTAAAAATTTGGGAGCTTTGTGCTTGTCTGGACAGGTTAGAGAAGTAGAAGCAAGTGCTCCTTACCTTTTGCAAATTGCTGACTAAGAAGCATTGTGGGATTTTGACCTCAAAATTAGCAGTTGGTTTTGGGTAACACCCCATTGACATTACCACATTTGTGCCTTCAATTATATTCCTCCAGCGTTGTAAACTCAGGTTTTATCCGTGTCTTACAATTTTTTTCTTTTATCAGCTTCAATGAGTCTGCTAGATTCAATATTCAAGTAGTTTTGGTTGCATTTTGGAAAAACCAACCATTATCACAATATGTATATGTTAGTCAGTCACTTTCTCAAGTTTTTCCCCACCTGATTCCCTATGGATAGGTTTTCAAATTTCATTTAGTCTTTTTGAACTGATTTCTTTCAAGCAATTCTCTATTCAGGATAGGCCTCTTTACACAGTTAATATGGGCACTTGGAAGGAGAGTATATTATCTTGCATGTACCATTTGTGTAACAGAGTGAATTTTTGTTAATAGAATAGAACTCCTACCAACAAAATATATATTTTCCATCCACATATTGAACTCATTACCAGGATTCACAATCAATACACCTCTGTTATAATATATAGCAATGTTAGATGTCAGAACTCCTCTTATTTATGCAGCGAAGTCAACTCCACAAAAATTTGAATTCATCGCTACTAATTAATAGTTGCCAACAAATCCAATTCCTGACAGGATCAATAATTACCTTCCACGCGAAGCAACAATCTAATGTTGTTGAGACTTAGAAACACCCTATAGGCATTAAAACCCATGATATGTGTTAAATTAACATCACCCTTCTATATGAAATAAACTCATGATAGCATATAAATATTTGCCATCGACTAAGCATCATACTGACATAAGAACTCCTAACGCTGATTATTTTCCTTCCATTGAACATCAAACTAAAAACCATCAGATAGCCAGGAAAAATTACAGCCCATGTTTATGTGCGCCATTGTTCTGACCGTACAGGAACTGAGCTCATCACTAAGGTGTTGTGCTGAATATGACTCCATTAACCCATCCCCTGAAAGCATTATGATACATGTGCAATTTCCAATGAACTCAAACTCAAAACTACTGACTGACATAGCTCAGGGATTGAACTTATCTCAACTGACTTAATATTGCCTTCCACTAAACATCAGACTAAAATCCAGGAGAAACTATACATGTACTTGGTTCCCATGTAAACTGACTCATAATTCTTGACTAATTGTTGCCAATTGCACATCGCCGTCCACTAAGACTTTAGTAATTTACTATTTACAAGAACCGAATGCAATGCAGGAAGCCATGTAAAATCTATCGTTGACATTTATTATGAACCACTGGAATCAATTCACAGCAGCCCAAGACAGCAAGAATTGAGCTCCTATGTGCAATTTTCTTCCACTAAGCATCACAGTGGGAATCCCAAGACAGCAAGAATTGAGCTCCTATGTGCAATTGCCTTCCACTAAGCATCACAATGGGAATCCATTATAACCCATAACCCATAGCAACATTAGGGCTCAAGTTAGGTGTAAAATTGAATTGATTACATAATACACAGAAATCAAACCCATGAATGCTAAATGGCAATTTCTAAAAAGAAAACAATTCATTCACACAGCTCTTTGCACTATGATCCACACTTGTCTGCATATTGAACTTTTGATTGCCCATAGACAATTGTTTACGGAGAAAAAATTTAAAATCAACAAGTACCAATAATAGCTTTATATAACATAACCCATGCTACAGCATAGCTATGAATACTAATTGAAAAGTGCTGAGCACTAAACACAGAACTACTGATTGATAGTTGTCATCTGGCATCAAACTCATGAGTACTGATCACAATTCTTTGTGCAATGAATTTTTTATAGACTGAAACTTGACAGTTTTCTCACTATGAACGAACTAAACTCAACGATAACCCATAATAGCACTAGATCCCATGGCTATAACAAAAAATTTAATCAAGAGAACCCATAGGAACCTTCAAACACGATTTACAATTGCTTAGGCATTGAAATCGTGACTTATGACTGAAAATTGCTGCAAGAATTGAACCCGTGACCACATTCACACAGTTTGTTGCCACCAGAACCCACTGCTACCACTGACCAGTAATTTTTTTCTCACTGAAATTTCAACTGTCAACTGACAATTGTCTTCCTAAGCACAAACTAAAACCAACAACAACCCATCACAACATGGCACAAAATTTAAATCAATTGAACCTGTAGCAGCATTTGAACTCGAGAAGACTGAATAGCAATAGGTCAGGCGTTGCACTTTAGGACACATTTTCAGCTGTTAGAAGACTTGCAGATAACCACCAGTGTAATTAGCATGTATGTTCAAGCATAGATGATAAAAGGCAAAAACCAATCATTGTTTTTTAGGTGATAACTAGCATATCCTTAATTGGATGCATGTACCAGCACAATATAATCGTATGAATGGAAATAGCTCCCATTTAAATATAGCCAGCAGGTTGTCATTTGCTGTCATAGTGCTGGTCCACCTTGTCTCTTTGTAAATATAAATGGCATCTATTGTAAATGGTTGAAAAAATGTTAAGGTAATTGTTTCTGTTTCCTAGAAAGTTGGAAGCATAAATAATGCCAGCAATGAAAGTGCGTTGGAACCAAGCATGTACATATTTTCTCCTTTGTAAACCATTTGTCTTTGACGTTACCTGGCAAAGGTATATATCAATAATTGATCCACAGTAGAGACTTATCTCCAATCTCCAACCAAGCAACTATTGAAACTGAGAGACTTGAAAGTCAGAACTTCAAAATCTAAATACGTCTGTAGAAAATCGCTCAAATTGTAATTTAATTCCTTGTTCACCCTAAAACCATTTAAACAGCAAGTGATTTCTTTCTTCTAATTATTCCACATGTACAGTGTGTGCTCAAAATTTCATGCTTAGAGTTGACTATGGGACACTAGAATTTTTAGAAAGATTGGATGACACGAGGATACTCAAATCTGCAAGGAAGATTGGATGTTCAAAGATGAATAGTTTTGAACTAGGATTATGTTTGACCGTAAATTTTATGGTTTTTTTGCAGCTTCAAGAACTAGCAACTTCACTGACAGAATTGTGGAATTTAATGGATACCCCTATGGAAGAGAAAAATTTATTTGATCACGTGACTTGCAACACTTCAGCATTGGTGGATGAGGTGACGGTCCTAGGTGCACTTGTTATTGATATTATTGAACAGGAGAGCCATCTACATCCCACATGTTTTTTTGGGAGTTTGGTAGTTTTGCAACATTGATGTTGTTCTCGGTACGCATTTTGCTTGTTTCAAAGATGCTTCTGCATCAAGTCTGCACTGACCTCTTACCTAGGCTGCTACATGACCCAGCAGCGATGGGAGAATAGTTGGAAAGGTTTTCATTCAAAAATTAAGCAAAGAAAAGCCCAATCGATGCGATATATAATAAGCATGCTAATTTTAGATCTAGCTATGATAGTGGACAGATCCCAGCAAATCTAAATCTAGATAGAGATGTGTTTCAAATGAAGATAAATTAGTGAACCATTGGTGTCGTCTCTGGAGACCTGCTATGTAACAAAAGTAAGAGAAGTCATTACACCACAGGATGCAGAGGAATCGTTCAGCCATTCACTCACTGAAATATCATATGGTGTATTATAAAAGGCATTTAGTATCTACCTGTACCAGAGAGCGAGGACTCGTTAAATTCCAACGGAATTTGAAGCAGGGGTTAAAGAAACAGCGATAACAACAAGAGCACCTGGGGACAGGATCAAATGAAAGACACGATTAGTAGCCGAGCTTGAAGATTAAATAAAGGAATCGTGCATTAAGGAGCCTTATGACTGACGAAACCATATTTACCTGGTTAGTTCGGCTATATCCCTCTCACTGCCTAAAAATATCTAGGTACACTTATCAAAACAAAAACGCAAGTCGAAGGGAGTCGACAGTGGTCAGACGAAAAGGGGAAATGTCTAACCAGAAGGGAAATTCGACGGAATAATTATGCAGCTGAATTGGAAAAGAAAGGGAAACTAGAGGAAAAGACTACCTTAATCCTTCACCTGGTAAACTCCTTGCGGCGAGCGAACAGTGCGAGCCGGCTCCATACTCTGCAATGTTGTAATGACATGGATGCATTAGGTTTAGCCAGCAAAGAAACGAATTGACACAGGTACACCCCACTCAGAAATGAAACGAATTCCCTTCCAGAGTCGAGACAAGTGCAAGGGAGGGATTTCGGGTACATAAACAGTAGGAAAAAAGAAATGCTCATATTAAAATAACAGTCACAGTAAAATAATTTAAGAGAATCTAACACTATCGAAGAACAGAACTGCTGACAGAAAAGAAGCTTACCAGTTATTCTATGAAGCTGGAATTTCAGAAGTCGCTGAGGGTGTAAGGTGGAAGCCGGGTAGTGAGATTGAATTGGTAGGCGCTGAAACAGAATGAAGGCAGGAGAGGGTGAAGATATGAAGACCGAGTTAGGACAAATGCATTTAAGCACAGTCGTTGCTGTCAAGTTTCAGCGTTAAGGAGACGTATGGTGAGCTGTCTCGGCAATTAATTTTGAAACTGCGAGCTAGTAAGAGGGCTATCTTCCATATCTGAGTGATTAATTTTGAAACTGTGAGCTGGTAAAAGGAGGAGGTGCCAAATGTGTGATTTTCACTAGCTGGAAGGGTGATGAGAAAGCCCTCTCATTGGCTGGAGTGAACAGTGACACTCAGCCAAAGCCAGCAAATGGAATGCCTTTCGGCGTAATTATATGGAAAACATATATATGAGCCCATTGGCATATTAACATTTCAAAGGGTGGTGCCAACGTATTAAAGCTTGGAGGCATTATGCGTTATGTGTATTACAAAGTTCGTGTTAACAAGGTTTGGATGGTGCAAATTTCAAATTTTTTTTAAAATACGTTTCAAAATGTATATGTGGGGTGGAGGTCAGGTTTGAACCCGTGACCTCCCCACGGACTGTGCTGCACTACCAATGGATCATGGGCCCAGTTACTTAAAAATCATAATCCCAAAATAATATTTCAATGTGTTTGTTGATTCGGTGGTGGCAGTAGGGGGCCAGCCCTCCTCCACGTGACCATATGACATGACCAGTTCCAGCACCTTCCACTAATGCAAAATTAACGCATCCTTATCCACCCATCTACGGATTAACAACTAATTAATCTCCTACTAATTAGCGCAGCTTTTAGCGGTTTGCTATTTTTGGCAGATTCCACCGAATTTGTCAGAGTTGTTTGGAGTTTTTCCAGATTTGGAGGAGAAATTGGGGGAAAGTTTGTTTTTGCCATAACTGAGTCAATTTTCGACCAAATTGAGCTCATAAAGAGTCATTATTGGTTAATTGGCATGCTATGAACACATTGGAATATGTTGCAGAGGCATAGGAGCTCATCTACAGAGTTTTTTGTTGCCTTGAAGAAATCTAAAACCTAGGGTCACCAGGAGGGAAGGCCATGCCTAGAGCATCTAGTAATCAAATTGAGTAAATAAATAGTCATTTCTGATAGATTTCAACATTTTGAACTCATTGGAATAGGTTCCAAGAGAATTTGATGCATGTAAATGTTGGGTGTGGAGCCTGATTATCTTGTTTATTTTGTATAACAACGTTGGACCCCTGTACCTTAATGGGGCGGCAACGCCGCCCGTAATTAAACACTGCCAAGGGGGTCCACGGGGGGCGACTACGACTTTATGGAGCCCCCCCCCTTGCGGGGGGTTTTGGGGGCAGCACCCCTGAAGCTAAAAACAGATGTAAAAATTGTCTTATAAAAGTATAGTAATTTCTAGTCTATCTAGGTTGTTCATTACGTGGATGATCTGACGGTAGAAGTTATGTTTAGTTTAGGGTTTTTTTCCCTAGAAGGAAACCCCTCGCTTGTATGAGGGTATTGTATTGCAGCTGTGTATTGTATCTATATTTCTGAGAGCAAGAAACAGATAGGGAGAGTATGAGAGAGAATAGAGGATATTACAGCGGATCTGTTGTAGGTGGTGTCTCTTCATTTTTGTTGGATAATAGAAAGGAAGGACTGGCTGTTCGGGGTGGACGTAGCCCAAACTGGGTGAACCACGTATATTTGTGTCTCTCTGGTTTTATGTGTTTTGTGTTCTTGTGTTTTCTGCATATTTAATGTGTTGCATTGCTCTGTAATATATACTTTTCTAATGGTAAACAACATTTTGAGCACAATTGAGCTAATACAGAGGCCCAAGCTATGAAGCTGTAACAAGGAGATGTAGCCCAGGAGGGGTGAACTCCTTCATCAAAACTCTATTTTAATGGATTAGTTGTAATGGTTTGTTGTTATTTATGTTTTTGTTCAGCCATTTAAATTCATGCTTTATGCTTTTAAATTCACTCATACAATTCAGTTTTAATTACCTCTTTGACACACATAAGCAACAAGGGAACATGTACATCAAGAATAATATTAGTAAATAATTTTATATATGAAAATGAAATTATCACTGCAAAAATAACATTCAAATTCATATCAAGTTGGTATTAGAGCAAAGGTTGAAAATATTTTGGTTGAAAGGCAAGATTATTTTCTTGATATTTGCTTGAGTTTTGTGCAAGTTTAATGGTGCAATTTTTGATGCTAACAATGTTAAAGTTGCAAAAAGGTGAAGGGAAATTTTTGGTTGCAAGTCTTGAGATTAGGACTAGAATAAGGAGAGCTAAAAGAGCATCATCTTCACCCAAAATTCCACTCATAGTTGCACTTGAAGAACCTCAAGATTTGTCTCAAGAAGTTGAGATTGAAGAGGTACAAGATGTACAAGAATTTGAGTTGATTGAAGAGGTACAAGCATTGGAAGTTTAGCTTGAATCCATACCCATCATTTCAGGTGTTGGAGAGACTCAAGGAAATTCAGAAGAGGAAGATGTCAAGAGAGACTTCAAAGACAAAGAGGATGGTTAAAGTTATGTTTGGTGTATTTACTATTGGGATGGCAAGAGAAGGTTCTAAGCCTTCATATGGAGAAGGAACTTCAGATGGTAAGAAGGATGAGGAAATGAGTTCAAATGGAAGTGGAGAAAATCCACCTCCAACTCCACCATCTTCATCATCCTCATCATCCCCATATGCATCATCTTCCACTTCCACCACAAATACCACTCACACTCACTCAAAAGCCACAAAAGGAAAAACTACATTACCCAAATTGGACATTATGTTTGAACTTCCTATGTACAATGGAAAGGTAAATGCACAGAGGCTTGACAATTGGATACATCAATTGGAGATGTATTGCAAAATTCAGAACCTTCATGAAGACGACATAAAGATCCAGTTGGCTTCATTAAGGCTAGAAATAGCAGCACAAGTTTGGTGGGAAGCAAAGACTCAAGAGGAAATTTGAATCCATGGTAAGATATCCATTTCTTAGGTTTAGTTTATTTCCTCCATCAAAAGACATTTTTATCGATTAGCCTATATGAAAAAAGCTATTATGAGTTGGAAAAATTTTAAGCAGCTCAAGGGTAAAACAGTGCAAGGATATACCTAGGAGTTTAGGAAAAGAGTTTTGTTGTTAGGAATAAACTTGAATTCCCAAGATACACTCTTGAAATACATTAGGGGTTTACATTCCTATTTGAAACTTACTATCCTTATGTTTAACCCAAGAAATTTAGACGAATTTTGTGTAAAAGCCACCCACTTGGAGGCAAGGGGAAAACAAAACATAGATGAGAAAAGTGAAAGTGAGGGTAAAGGAAAAGGAAAGTCTTACAGAAGAGGAAAATGAAATAGCTCTATAAAAAGAGAGAAGGAAAAACTCACATGCAAAAATTGTTCAAAGGCTCGCCATGATGAGGACCACTGTTGGCAACTTCATCCATAATTGAAACCAAATATACTGAAAGCCAAAGAGAAGGGAAAAAATGTTGCTATAGTTGAACATGACTTACGGTTAGATTCAAGAGATGAGACAAAAATTACAGCCATGGGTTTGAAAGGTAAACATGTTGCAAGCACTAGTTCTTCAATTTTTTCAAATGATACTCATGATGAAGATACGAGAATAGAACTTTTCCATATTAGAGTTGTCTCTAAACATACCAAGATTGATACACTTTTTGATATTGCGTCACAAGCTAAATTTATTTCTGAAGATTTGGTTAAGCAGCTAGGCCTTGAAACTATTAGACATCCAAGACCATATCCTTTGGGTTGGATATGCAAGAATGAAAACTTTCAGGTTACAAGGAAGTGCTTACTAAGATTCGACATCAACTCAAACTTTCTTGATGAAGTTGATCTTAATGTGGTGCCTCTTGAGATATCAGGTATTGTATTGGAAAGTCCTTATTTGTATGATAGGAAAGCAGTATTTCATCGCCATGAGAATAAGTATCACTTGTTTAAGGATTTTATTGAGTACATAATTAGATCGCATAAGAAGAAGATGGGTTTGTCTCTTATACATGCAAGTGAAATGAAGAGGATAGTGAATGCAAGTCATAACTTGACATTGTTGATGATCAAACAAAGAGATATATTGAATCAAACTTTTCAAAAATATGTGTATGCTTGTAATGAGTTGTTTCAAGATGTTAATAGGTTTCCTCTGAAAGAAGGTGAACAAGATGAAAAACATTTGCAGCAGTCAACAATAGTGTTGAGCAGTGTTAGGAACAAGATGTTGGTGCAAGAGAGTGCAAAGGTCAAAGAGAAAGCGACAAAGAAGCTTGGAAAAGAAGGCATGGGTTCCACAAATGTTGGTTTATGGTTTCCAAAAGGTACATGGCAATGGAAAAGATACTTGGTCAAGAGTCGATGCAATTATAAAGCGAGATCAGCTAAAAATTGCCATGGGGACAGTGTGCAAGGTGAGAAATTTTTTAAGTTTCCTTTGATTGTTGACCTTGTTAGTCTCCTGTATTCTACAATATCACTATATGACTTTGTATTTTTTTCAGTCTAATGAAAATAATATTCCCTGATTATCATTTATTTTCACAAATCTCATTGCCTTCATTATTTTCATTTTAACCTATCCATTACCTCTCATTTTTACCCTCTCTAACGCTCTCATATTCTGAAACCCCATGTTTAACCTTAAAATCCCTCATTTTGGCCTTGCCCCTTTCTCAAAACCTCTTTCCCTATGCGAAAAACCCCATTTTCCTCACTAAAATCCCTTCCCCTTCACTCATTCCCTCTGTTCATTCAAAAAAGTGAAAAACCCATTTTTACATTGCTTTAAAAATAAATTTCTACTCGGGTCCCACCTGAAATAAACTCTATTTATTCAGACCTCCCAACCTCATTATATTGATCCCCCAACACCCCTCATATATCTAAACCCATACCTTAAAAACCTTTACTCTCCGCTTTCATATAACCCTGGCCCCCACCTTTATATTTAAGCGCCTTCGCTTTAACAACTTAACCTAGACCCCATGTTATTTTAAACCCTCTGCTTTATTTAAACCCTTGGCCCCACCTTCCAAACTAACCCGCGATCCATTCTCACGCGACCATCATCCGATCTGCTCCATCAAATCCGACGGCCCACGATCATTATTGCAATCCCGACTGCCTGAGGTTTAGAACCTTGGAGGGCTTGCAAAATAGGAGGTTTTCGCGCCCCTCCTTCCCTCCACATGTCACCTCTCCATTTTATCGCATCCCTTCGCCTAAAACCAGCTAACCACCTATGCACCGTGCGAAAACCACAAAACCACCCCGCGCGCCATAACAACAAAACCATTGACCCTTTTCGAATATTCTGAATCCTTGTATCGCTGTGATAAGCCCCAAGACACCATGTAACTCCTGCAACGTTTCTAAATACCTGGTGGGTCACAACTAAATGCAGAAACCAATGGCCACCATTGTCCAGACTTTTTCCACGGACTTCCCGAGATCCTCAAAGCCATACTGCCTCCCTGTAGGATCACGTTTTTATTTTATAAATTCTTTTAATTTTTCAGGTGATCTATGTATTAGAAAATGCATAAATTGAATTTCTAATTCCAAAAATTGCTTAAACATGGCTCTCTGAATGATGATTTTGAAGCTTTTTTCATCAAGGGATTTGGAGCGCAAGAATAATCGGAGGTAGCAATGGATCACGAGCAATAAGGATCATTCAATTCCTCCAAAGACAATGAGGTTATGATTACAAGTGAATGATAGAGTAAGAAAAATGATGGTTTACTGTGACAACGATAGGTGAAATAAATACAACATATCAGTCACGAGTTAAAAGATAAAAGACCGAGTCCAAGATCAGATGAAAGGCAGTCAAAGAGAAATATTATTTTATTGGTTTAGCTATTATTTTATTATTTCCTAAGGAGGCCCATTTTAGACCTCAAAATTCCCCTAATGATTACAAGTGAATGACAGAATAAGAAAAATGAGGGTTTACTGTGACAGTGATAGGTGAAAAAAATACAACATATCAGTCACGAGTTAAAAGATAGAAGACCGAGTCAAAGATCAGATGAAAGGTAGTCAAAGAGAAATAAAAAGTAAAACAATGAGGTAAAGAAAGAAATAATAGTGACAAACAAAGACAGTGAAGAGATTATACATATGAAGACAAATTAAAGACAAATTAGAGGATAAATCAACGAAGAAAACAGAGCCAAATGACAAGCCACTTAGCATTTACTTCTTCACGGTCACATTGGCCACCTACAGCCTAATTTTTCTTTAAATGAAGGCAGCCACAGTTAATATTACAGTCAGAGATATTTTAGCAGCAGTTTAGAAGTTATTGTAAAGTCAATGTTTTAAGGCAAATAAGTCAAAGATATTTTAAAGTTAGCTCAGCAGTAAATTAGAAATTTATTACTACAGTAGGTCAGTCAGAGATATTTTGGCATTGGGCCTTGCATGGTCTCAATTGTCAAACATCATTTACTCTGTAGTAATGAAAATTTGTCACCCTAGATTAGGGAAACCTCCTCATCTGTAGTTAAATAATGCATGTATTGTTCATTATTATTGTTAGTTGGTTAGTTGTTGGGTTGGATTTTGCTTAGACTCTAAGTTGCAAATATTATTGCATTGGACCACTGTAACTATTTTTAAGCTAGACATCAGTAATACAAGCACTTTCACAAGATCCTTGAGCTATGTTTAATGTCGGTGTTATCCTTCTTTGTTAATGTTTTTCCTTTGTTTTTCAATATTGTGCATCAATCTCCCTGATATCATAACAGAAATATTAGATTAAGATATGCTACATGAGCACCTTAATTATGTCTGTAATTGTTATCTCAATGTTTTCCTCTGCAAATTATAGCTAAAGAATTCAGAGATTGTCTACTCTTTAGTTTCACCTAGTCGTTATCTTAAGGTTTTCTCTTGAAGTTTAACTAAAGAATTCATAGATTGTCTGCTCTCTAGTTTCTCTTAAACTGTTACCTTGAGGTATTTCTTATGATGTTGAGTTAAATAATTCTTAACTTCTCTTTACTTCTACTAAACTGTTATCTTGCATGTTTTCCCCTAAGGAATTGAATGCAAAATTCAAAGTCTGCCTGCTCTGCTTTTATGTTGAAGTATAGTTAAAGAATTCAGAGACTGTCTACTCTTTAGCTTTGCTAAACCCACTATCATTTCATATTCATCTTGCCACAGAGATCCATTTGATATAGTTAGCTTTCCCTATGAAAAACCTTGAAAATTTGATGTACAATTTAACCATTTTATGACTCCATATCCCAATGGATTAAGCTTCCCACAATATACATATCCAACCTACAATCAATCAATCAAAAAAAACAACCCCAAACTTCATAACTAGCCTAAAATCATAAGAATATAAGCATAAAGACAAATCAATTAAACACAAACACAGAGAGAGCCCTCCCTAAGCCCAGGAAGGCTAGGTCCTGGACTCCAAAGTGGTTTGATGTGGTTCCCTGCTACTTGTTCTTGTCAATATTGCAAATTATAGGGAGCCAACATAATAACCATACTGGGGAACTTGAGTTATTAAAAAACTTAATATTTCCCCAAAAACTTAGAAACCCCACTCAAATTTAGAAGACTCAAATATTAGCCAAGACTGGTATCTGGTTGTTGATGGTGGACAACATCCAGCCTCAAGAAAGTTGAAATAATCCACCTGGTGAGTCCATTGGTTTTCTGTCGGCCTACAGACTCCACTGGGAAATTATTGAGAAAAAACCTAAGATTATTAAAAATCAAAAAAACCCAGTCAAAATTCTTTATGCCTTGTGTCCAAGTTCTAAATTCTAGAAGAATTTGTACCAGATCCCATCCTGAACCAAACCCTCCTACAATAGTTGACAATCCTTAGCACATCCTAAGAAAAACTCCTAGGTCTAAGAATTAAATTGTTAGCAGACCTATTCACAAGGCAAGTTCCTTACCTGAAAACCTCAAAAACTTGCAGTATAGTCTATCTGAACTCACACCTGGAACATATCTTGTTCAGGACTAAATCCCAGAGTTGGATAACCTAGATAGTTTTATACCCATCCATCTTACAACAAAATATTGTCGTTCAAACCTCTACCCCCATTCATACACCCACTACTCACTTTCCCCCATTCAACCCTCCACCTCCTTTTGTCAACCCTCCACTTGTTAACCCCCCTTTGTTTCCCCAACCACCAACCATGGCAACCTGGTATGCCCCATTAGTCCTACCATTACCTTGAGTGCCTCTACCACATGACTATGAGCCCAAAATCCCCCTATTTGATGCAAGTGGTTCAACAACTTCTCAACAACATGTGGATAAAATGGATGAATCTTTTAATAGACAAGAGATAGATGATGAAACTATTAAAATCGGAATTTTTTCCCAAAGCTTAGGGGGAGAAGCAAGAAAATGGTTTAAAGGCCTAACCCCTAATAGTATACATGACCTCCCTGCTTTTCATCAGATATTCCTAAATAAATGGGAAGTCAAGAAAAACCCTCTCTAAATCTTATCATAATATGAAAAAATTAAGAGAAACGTTGGAGAAAGTGTCCAAGATTACTGCACTAGGTTCAACAGTGTATATAACACCCTCCCTCCTCACATAAAACCCCCACAAGGTCTATAACTAATGAAATTTCCAAACGGTTTTGACTCAGATATGGCTTATCAACTAAGAGAAAGAGACCCTCTCACATTAGAAGACATGCAGAGGGGTGCAGTAAATGTAGAAGCAAATCTGATTGCCAAGAGGGCTAGAATGGAAAATGGAAAAAGAGACACATATAGGGAAGAGGTTGTAACCTCCACATCTGATACTAAGATTGATAACCTCGTTAGAACCATGGAAAGGATGATGGAGAGAATAAACATAAATGAGAGAGCTTTCCCTAGAGAAAACCAAGCAACTCCTCAGAATAGAAACCAGAACCAAAACCAAAACTTTAGAAGAAATCCCCATCAAATAAGATAGAGAGAATAGTGGGAACCTGACCAGCAAATCATGCCCCCTTTTCAAGAAAACTATGTTGATGAGGATGAGGGGGTGATTGAAGAGCGAGAAGAAAGTCAAATCAATCTAATGGGAGTTGATAATGAGGATATTTTTTTCCTCACTAAGGAAGAACAAGGCATATTTTCCCCAAATGAAGAAGAATTCCAAGAATCCAAGGATTATAAACAAGGATTCGAACATGCTATTATATAATTACATAGGAAATATGACCTCAGAAGCAATAAAGCCCAAGACATTCCAAAAAGAAAGAGCTCTAAAAATTATGCTAGGAAGATCCTTGAAACTAATCCCAAAAAGACAGCAGAAACTTCAAACATAATGGTTAAAAGTTCTAATAAAAATAAAAACAAAAACAGTCCAGAAAGCAGCAGTAGTAATCAACTAGTAGCCATAAAAAAACTAATTTAAGTAAGATCCCCAATACAAATCAGTAATCTGACATTGCTGCAAAAACAGTGTCTGATAAAACTGATGCAAATCTGCCAAAACACAAACACCTTTTAGTATTGAGAATGAAATTTCCAAGATAAAAATTTCCATACCTCTTACTAAAATGGTAGGCCAATATGTATATAGATCCCAAGTTTTGAAAGCTTTAAACATAGGAGAAAATGTTGATTTTGTAAATTTAAATGATGACAAGCCTGAGCTTTTTTTTGGACCTAAAGTATAAGGAAAGTTCCAAGAGGGAGGTGTGCCCCCATTTTGTGTCAATTTGAATATTCATTATAAAATCCTTCATAATGGCATGATAGATTCAGGAGCATCTCATAACCTCATGCCAAAGGTAGTTATGGAAAGGCTTGGCCTTGAAATAACTAGACCATACAAAGACTTGTACTCCTTTGACTTCAGTAGAGTTAAATTCCTAGGCCTAATCAAAGCTCTCTGTGTTAATATAGCACAAATACCAGCCAAAATCTTAGTAATGGATATTGTAGTGACTGACATTCCCCCTATGTATGGCATGCTCTTATCATGCTCATGGGGATCCAAACTTCAATGCACCCTCCAAATGGATATGACCTATGCCACCATACCAGTCTTTAGTCAACCAAGAAGACTATATAGGGAGACTTGTATGAAATACATGGTCAGCAGTCAAGAAAAGCCTGATAACTCCCCTTTCTATTATGTCCACACATACCTTGATTCATTTATCCTTTACAATGATAAAAACATTAATGAACAAACATCTGAAAAAGAGGAAGGAAAAGAAGAATAGCCAGAAAAAATAGAAAACGAACAACATAAGTCTAAACATGAACCTCTATGGAGCATGAGCTTTGATGGGTCTTGTAGAAAAAATGGTTCAGGGGCAGGTGTTTGGGTACACAACACTAAGAAAAATCACGCGGAGGGTCATTCCTACAAACTGAACTTTCAATGTACAAATAATATAGCAGAGTATGAGGCCCTCCTTCTAGGATTACAACTTATGAAAAAATTAAAGGCTAAAAGGATCTATGTCCATGGGGATTCAGAACTAGTCATTAGGAAAGTTAAGGGAGAATATTCAGCTAAGCATCTTAGATTAAGAGCCTACAAAAATGCTACCCTTAAGCTCCTAAAAACATTCAAAGAATATGACCTTTCCTCTGTCGCCAGAAATCCAAATATCCTTTCCAATGGACTATTATTTGCAGCCAGTACATGTCAACAACCTCATTACAACAAAAAATACACAGTAAAAGTTAAATACAAACCACCAGTCCCTGATAATATAATATATTGGAAAGTTTTTGAAGGTGACAAATAGATTGAAGACTTCCTGCAGTCCAATGATGAGTTTGAAATGTCGAATTCAGACTTAGATCATGAAGAGGACTGCCCTACTAAGGTACAAACATGAAAGGAGGATTCCACTCATAATGTTGATATAAATCTGTTAGTAGAAGAACGCCTACATGGGGTAGAACTGTGTAAAGATCCAGAAAAATAAGAGTTTGAAGTGTTGCAGTTTAGAGATAATAACCTGCCAAGAGTACTGGTACCTCTAGAGGAGCTTTTTGATTTTGATGATGTTGCTAAAAATCCTAAAATGGAATTCATTGAAGAAAATGTCGAAGAATGCAATATAGGCAGTGAGCAAGAGCCCAAAATGGTAAAATTGTCAAAGACACTGCCAGCACCTATAAAACATAAATATATTGAGCTATTCAAAGAATTCAGTGATGCGTTTTCCTAGAGCTATGAATACTTGAAGTCATATGATACTGATATCATCCAACACAAGATTCCACTCAAAGAAATCCAGAAGCCTTTTAAACAGAAGCTACACAGAATCAATCATGTCCAAATGCCACTAGTTGAGAAAGAGATAAAGAAAATGTATGATGATCGAATAATAGTCCCACTTAGGTACTTAGAATGGGTTTCAAATCTTGTATCTGTGAGGAAAAAGATAGGGAAAATTAGGCTCTGCATAGACTTCATAAATTTAAACAAAGCATCCCTGAAGGACAACTACCCTTTGCCAAATATGGATCACATATTGCAAATGGTAGTAGGCTCCAAAAGGATATCTCTGCTTGATGGCTTTTTAGGGTATAATCAGGTGCTAGTACATCCAGATGATCAACACAAAATAGCTTTCACCACACATTGGGGCACCTTCATGTATGTAAAAATTCCTTTTGGGTTAATGAATGTTGGAGCTACTTTCCAAAGAGAAATGGATATTTCTTTCTCAGAAGAAATTGGTTTCTTCATTTTGATATATCTTGATGACATCACAGTCTATTCAAAAACTGATAAGGAACATCTAGCTCATTTGAGAAAGGTTTTTGAGAAATGCAGAAAGTATGGCTTATCTTTGAATCCCAAGAAATCCTTATTTGGCCTCCAAGAAGGAAATATTCTAGGCCGTATCATATCTGAAGAAGGAATCAAGCTTGACCCAAATAGGATTGAGAGAATATTGAAAATCAATCATCCAAGAAATATCAAAGAGCTGCAATCTTTCATTGGAAAGATAAATTTCTTAAGAAGGTTTATACCAAACCTTGCAGAACTCCTGAGGAATATTACCAACATGCTCAAAAGAGAATCAGGAGTCAAATGGACCAAGGAAGCAAAGCAATATTTTGACTTGGCGAAGCAAGCACCTACACAAGCACCAGTTCTGATCAGCCCTGACTTCACCAAGGATTTATTTATATTTTCCTTTGCATCAGAACACGTAGTTGTTGTTGTCTTACTGCAGAAAAATACAAAAGGATAGGAACAGCCCATAGAATTCTTCAGCCAAGCTTTAAGAGATGCTCCTCTAAAATATAATATCATGGAAAAGCAGGCCTTTGCCTTGATCAAAGCACTAAAGGATTTCAGAGTCTACATTCTGCGTTCACACATCATTGCTTTTGTGCCCCATACAATGGTTAAAGACATCCTAACACAAGATCCTGATGGAAAAAGAGGTAAGTGGATTGCTATCATCTTGGAATATGACCTGGAAATCAAGCCCACCAAGTTAATCAAAGGACAAGGATTGGCTAAACTAATGGCTGAAACAAATTTTCAAGCACTAGACATCAATCTGATTCACTCGTTGGATGAACAAGAGGAGTTGGCAACTCCACATATTGAGGAAGCATTCCTGAACTCTCCATGGTACGCAGATATACTGTATGTGCTTTTTAATCTAAATGTTCCTCCTAGTTTGTCCAAAACAAAGGCCAGATTCTTGAAGTTTAAAGCTGTAAATTTCTTTATTTTGGAAAAAAATTATATTGGAAGAATTCAGGTGGTGTATTACTTAAATGTTTGCCTAAAGAAGATGTAGATAGGATTATGCATGAATTTCATGAAGGGGAATGTGGAGGTCACCTCTATTGGAAAACCATTGTTAATAATATCCTTAGGGTTGGTTTCTATTGGCCTACCTTCTTCCAAGACATCCACAAAATGGTAGTTACTTGTCATAAGTGCCAAATCTTTGAGGCAAAAAGAAAGTTGTTTCCTTTTCCATTACAGCCAATCTTTGTTGAAGCTCCTTTTCAACAATGGGGTTTAGATTTCATTGGAGAAATCCACCCTTCCTCCTCTGCCCAGCATAAATGGACCCTTACTGCAACTGGCTATTTTACTAATTGGATAGAAGCCATTCCTTCTATGACTGTCACGGGCTTATTAATTATCAGATTTCTGGAAAACAACATTCTATCTAGATTTGGTTGGCCTAGGAAAATCATTATTGATAATGTTGTTCCTTTAAATCCAAGAAAATGGTGGATTTTTGCCACAAATATCACATTAATTTGGGACATTCTACAACTTATTACCCTCAAGGTAATGTGTTAGCTGAATCCTCAAATAAAATTTTGGTAAACATCATTAAAAAGTTGCTGGAGGAAAATAAAAAATCATGGCACAGCAAATTGATACATGCACTATGGGCATACAGGCTAACAAGTAAGAATTCAATCGATATGTCACCCTGTCAGCTAGTGTATGGAATGGATGCAGTCTTCCCAACAGCCTTGGAAGTTCCAGTAATGAAGCTCATTCAAGAGGTACAGTACGAAGAGAATGATATACAGAGAAGAATAAACCAAACTATTCAGCTGCAGCAAACCAGAGAAGGAGTATACAACAGAACACAGTTGTTACAAGAAAATATCAAGAAACTCTTTAACAAAAGGACCAAAGAAAATGATCTTAACATTTGAGACAAAATACTAAAGTGGGATTCAAGAAGAGAGGACAAAGGAAAGCATGGAAACTTTGACAACCTATGGAAAGGTCCATACACCATTCATTATGAAAGAGGTAATAATGCATTTTTATTACAAGAATGGATGGAACAGAGTTATTTGGAGGTTTTGTCAATGGCAGGATGTTGAAACATTATTTCAGTTAAGAATCTCAGTTGAATTTTTCTTCATTGTATATAACATTTCTTAAACAAAAATCTCAAAAAACATTGATAAAAAAATAAAGAAAGAAAAGAATAAAAGAGGGCAGATAAAAAGAAAAAGGTAAGCCTCATACCAAAAAATTAATATTTCTAAAAGTGTGCAAGTCAAAATGGAAATACTTCTAAGGAGGTCTTGTTCAATCATACAGCCTAAACATGGTTGTACAAATTTTGAATTTTTGCTGATAAGTTAGAAAATGAAAATCTGTCAAACTGTTTAATCTTGGCAGATAAGTAGTTAGGTAGAGAATAAAAGATCTCATCAATCTAATCTGAGACTTTGGAATTTATAAGGTTAGAAATAGATATTTTTATTTCAAAATAAAAATGATGTCAAGGTTTTCAAGTCTAAATGCACCCAATAAATGAAGAAAAAATGATAGAGTAGGTGATGGGTAGGAAGAAATTAATTTGCAAGAAGCATGGTTTTCAAGTTTTGAAGGTCATAATCACAAAAAGTTGCAGCAGATCAGCAACTACAAAGTAAAATCATCTAATTACAAACAGGCTACTGATATACAAATGTTCTTGACACCTCCTAAAGGAGATTCTCTCCCCAGTTGGAGCCACTGTTAGTCTCCTGTATTATACAGTATCACTAGATGATTATGTATTTTTTTTCAGTCTACTGAAAATAATATTCGTTGATTATCATTTATTTTCATAAATCTCACTGCCTTCGGTATTTTAATTTTAACCTATCCATTTTTTGGGCATTTCTTATATTCTTTCCACGACAATCCCCACGCGGACCCACCCATGGTTTTTTGCATGAGTTTGCACATAGTTTTGACCATCGTCCCCTGGTATTTTGTAGATCCGGTCAAGGGAACTACAGTTATATTCTAATCCAGGGTTAATGGATTGGGGTTTATGTATGCTTCGGCATCTATATATTATAATGAAAAAAATCAAGTTGGTCGTCCTGATTTGGGATCCAGGGGAAAATCTTTGTGTTTATATTTTTTATGTTTTATGCTCTCGCTATTGTTTATTTTATGTTTTAATATTCGTTTGTAGATAATTTCTGTACAGGGTTAAAACCTACATTTGGTGTCAAAGTTGTTTCAACTTCAAGGGGATGCCTTTGCTACTGAGGGGTTTTTTGCTCAGGCCTGAGGTAGACTTTTGGAACAGGGTCTCCTAACAAGTTGCGAAACTGGTCCATTTTGAATATTTTTTATTAGATTTAGTCTAGCGTCAGGGTTTTGGGGTGGGTCAAAGCCCCGAACGCATTGTAATGGGTAAAAGGGTAAACCAGGGGTCCGAAAACCACGGTTTACAGACCATAGGAAATTTTATGCTAGATTTTTATAAATAGAGAAGCATTTTGTATTGTAAAGGACAATAATGATGAGTTATTGATGCGATGTGTGGTTTAAGCTATATGTTTGGGTTTTGGGGAAAGGACTCCTGGTGTGTGCGCAGAGATCCAAGTCCAGCTGTGTGCGGACCCTGCTGCTGTGTGCACAGGTTGGGAAGGTAATTGTAAGGAAGAATTGATGAATGAATGAATAAGAAATATTGATAGAGAGCTAAATCTATGAGTACTTTGGTGCGGATTGCTGGTAATTGTTGTATTGTACATTTTCTATTTTTAAGTTGCGAATATCTGTGTAAGTGTGTTTCTGGATCTAGATCTATTTTGTTCTCTTTATGTACTGTTGTGTTACTGTCATAAAAGAATATAATCATAGATCTAACACACGTGGATGCGAGTAGAGACTTAATTAACCCTGGGCAAAATAAGGTAATCTGGGAATTACAGGACCTAGTGCAGCGTTGCTTGCCTTACCCATCCTTTCTCAGGGTGCAGAAACTTGGTTCCAGCACCTACCCATACTACTTCGGGTGATACTTTGACCTGCGCAAGCAGGTCACTACCGAAATGGCCAGTAGTATAGGGGTTTGTTGGCAAACCTTGTACACCAAACCTGGGTCAGGACCCCTCAAGCCAAAAAATGGTTCTGTTGCCAAGACCGGAAGAATTCTGAGAAAGGGATCGGCTAATGACAAGAGAATATTGGAAGCCTAAAAGAAAGGAGATCGAAGACTGGTTCGAAAGGCAGATCCAGGAGTTCGCAGTAAAAGAAAACGCAGTGAGAAGTTAACAATGGAAACGTGGAAAAATAGGTATATCCTTACGGAGAGCTACGAAATAGTATTTGTGACATTGGCGATTGAGCTCAAGGAGTGGCTGGCTAGACTTGTAGAATTCCAGAAGTGCTGGAAGGACAAACGAGTCACTTAGTGGATCCTAGAGCTGATCCAGTGGTTGGAAAAGACGGATAATACTGTCATGCGCATGGTAGATCACTGGGTGGATAGTGTGCTAGGATAATTTGTGACATTATTTTCCTTTAATCAGTTTGTCTCATACTCTGAGGCCGAACGACAATTCTTTAAGGGGTTCCGGGGCAAATTTCTGAGGACGTTATCGTTGCTGATTAAGATATTACTATGCGAAAAGAGTATTCTGTGTAGTCATACTAACTAAATGACCTCAGATCTAGACGGGAGTGCAACGCGCAGTGGTAAATACTATCGGACCAACCTTGACGGAGGGAGATCTGCCTATAATCTGTTTCAAGAAACAGCTGCGCAATATCCCCCAGCTACACCACCACCTAGGCCGCACAAAGGTAAGAATTTTCCCATACCACCACCCCCCTTAGACAGTGATATGGCTACACACTTGAAACTACCTACCTTCAAGGGGGTAGGAGATGAGGATATGGACCAGTTTTGGTTCATGGCAGACTCCATCTGGACTGCACAGAATGTGGCGAGTGACACAGTAAAGAGGTTACAGTTTTCATTAGCATTCGAGGATAGGGCCCTGGACTGGTATATGCGATACATTGCCCAGAACGGGAGCGCATCCATTCAAGATATCAAAGACGCTCTGAAGCAATAGTTCTGAAAGTCGAAATCTTATTCCTCGCTGGTAGCGGAAGTAAAGGACTTCAAACAAGGTGTGTCTGAGTCAGTATGGGAGGTTGATCAGTGATTGAAGAAGGTAATCAGGGAAGGAGGATTTGAGTATGATGATAGACATCATACGGAATGGTTCATCGCTATGTCGTTACCTCACCTGCGCACACTAATGAGTCATCAGACCTTTGAGTCGCAGGAGAAAGTTGTGGAAATAACTATGAAACTAGAAGCTGGCCCCCGAGAGGATACGTCGGCAGGGGTACAACAAATTCAGGAACAGCTTGGGGCTATGCATATGGAAATACAGAACCTGTGAAAGGAGCGAGGAAAGGATGGTTGTGCAGATCTTTGGTGCATACAATGTTGGGTGTCTGGCCATACAAAGGATCAGTGCCCTCTACTAACGGATTACATGCAAGTGGGAGGACCTAGTCCGGTACTCCCAGGAGCAAGTAGGGAACCTATTCTGTCACGATCAGGGTCAAGCAGACTTGCGCTATGGTGTGATGGTTGTTGGGTAGCAGGACTGCATGATACGAACCATTTTCCTCAGCTAGGTGCATATGTCCCACAATTGAAGCAACAATGGTGCAGATTCTGCCGATCAGTGGGACACGATGAGAAGAACTGTCATACTTATGATTTAATAATGGATCGTGGGAACTTATATAGGGTACAATCAGACCCTACGTCACCAAGAATTTCTACGCAATTTGGAGGATCACCAGCCAGAGGCAGAGGAGGTCGAGGAGGAAGCGCAAGACAAGGACGTTGGCAGCTAATCTGTTATAACTGTGGGGAAATAGGACACTTTTCCAGAGAATGCCAAAATCCCACCAAGCCATCGTGAAAATATTGTATGCAGTTGGACCATGTGGTGGAGGATTGCCCAATTTTAATAGCCAAGATGCAGGAAAAACAGCCCACCCCTACACAGAATGTAAAAAGAGTTAAAACTAAGTTAAGGAATATGAATCCAAGCGTAAAACTCATGACGCGTAGTGGGATGGTCACCAAGGGAGCAAAGGAGGAGCTTGCCCCTCGGGAGGGAGGGAATTTCAAAGAACAAGCTTCGCTAGCAGGCCCCATGCAGCAGCCGATGCACCTCCAAATAGAAGAAGAAGTGGAGCCCTTTTTGGAGGCATGTCTAAAGTTGCTACAAAACCCGCAAGCCGTAGGAAGTCTCCAAGAACTATTGAATACCTGCACAGCTTGGCCCAATCTGATCCCTGGGACCAGGGATGTACACAAACTATACAGCTATAAGAAACACACCAGAAGAGAAATGCAACTAACTGCACAGATCGGTGACTACGAGATGGATCAGGTCATCTTAGATCTTGGATTGGATGTGAATGTATTACAAAAGAAAACATGGAAATGAATGGGAGAGCATAAATTAGATTGGTCCACCATCCATCTACGAATGGAAAATCAACAAAAAATCATCCCTCTAGGTAGGCTACCAAAATTCATGGTTGGCATCGCAGGGGTAAGGGTCCTAGCTAACTTTGAAGTAATAGAAATTGTGGAAGATGCAGATCCCTACCCTATGCTCCTCGGACTAGACTGAGAAATAGACATGGGAGGTGTCATCAATCTCAAGAAGCGAAGCATGGTGTTTGAAAACAAAGGTACGTGTGTCATAGTGCCACTAGATCCAGCAGAAGGCGCGCGGTATACAGAGCTAGCCTATGAGGAGGAGGAAATAGATCACATTTATAAATTGACTACACGGGATGAAGATCGGGTTAACCCCACAGATGAAGGAGTGCTCTGCTGGGAAAAGGACAGTGAATGTTTTTCCGACTCTGATGAGGAGCTGAAAAATTGGCAGGGTCGGCTGCACGAGGTTTCAGCACTACGATGTCTTCGGACCACCAGGAATTTCCGACGCATCTCTACCAAGGAAAGAGACCTGCCTTTCCATGAGGACATGGGTGATAGTAAGAATATTTTTGAACCTAAAATTCCCAGGGACCGCAGGCTAGGAGCACTGCCACTAACACTGCACAAAGCACCTGCGCAAGGACCGGTATTCTTCACTCAAGAGAAGTATTGGAGTAGGGTGATCTTGCGCTTAGGGACCCCAGTTGCTAGATGGGCTCCGAGGTTAGTCGACCTACGCAAATACTTGCTGACATACAACACTCAAGGGTGCGATCGAACCCTGCTCGGACAAGCTCGCCTGGGTACCGCTGACCTAGGCGTGCGCTCGATTCCAAACCTGCCTAAACCCACGTGCAAATGGGAAAATTTTCGAATGCCTCAAGTAACAGTTGGCACGAGGATGCATGACTCAACCCTATCATACAGGGATATCTCAACCAAGGGTGAAGCATAGGGCTCGAGAAGATTGGTGGCCAACTTGCAGATTTGGTACCTGAACCATGCCACGAAACACCTAGCATCGACCTTAATTTAGGGTATGCAAACAGCATGCAGGCATCATATGCGGTCTAACGTTCCGTGGAAGAGACCTCAAGCACGAATGATGACCGTCAGCACATCCCAATTTGATAAGAAAGGAACCTTACGAGTCTGTAAAATAGGCGGCAGATCATCAATGCATCCATTTATGGTAAGATTGATTTGAATGATCGATGGTATGTTTCACGAACGAGCTACTCCACCATTAAATAGCTCCAGATGGTGTGCGGTTTGCTGGATGACCTCGCACCAGGATATTTATTTTCTCTACAACATGCTCCTGCTATCTATGTATTGGTTTTCTGAGATCATTAACATTCTCTGGGACATCTGTTTTCTTGTTGCTAAGATGGACCTTAACCCGCCGAATGATCCGTTCTCGGGCTGCTCAATACCCACAGACATCATCTTGAGAGGACCTGGGAATGCTAAGTGTAGTCAAAGGATTGAGCACTGGTTTCCTGCAGAAATAACTGCCTGCAACCCACACACAGACAGGCACCATTTCCACGCAATAGGAATAACCGACCTTCGCACCCCAGGGATGACCGCGAGACCCAGTCGGAGGGCCTGGGATGATATAGTAGAGGAGGATACGTTAGTACCGCAGTCCCCCGCCCGCAACATCACAGTCAGGTCACAACTGGTTCTTCACCAAGAAGGAATGCTGAGATACAGGGACATGCTACGACTTCTCCGCAACTCCAAAATACCGCCCAGCAGAAGCAATGTTTGTTCACTCCCTCGCACTGCCATTGTTAACAATCATGATCCAGCTACTACGGACATCCAATTAGATTTTACGCAACTATCTGGCACAATGCTACAAGGACTATACACCAGAGTGCTGCAAGAGGGTCGCCACCGTGACCAGATTACACGATAGCAGTATGACATACCTTTGGAAGTATGGGCCCAGTAGATTTTATTGGTCACAGATGCCACGCACATTATTCGGGAGCAACTTACGCAAGGTGTGCAGTTGGTTGAAACAACTACACAACTATGGATAGAAATTCGGCACCACACTATGCTTCAACATATCCAGAAGGAATTATGGCAAGCAGAGGCTACTCTAGATCAAGTCAGCCCTTCCTCACCCTCCAACATCTTTGTGCAGCATCTAGTCGTCATGGACCAGATTCAAGACCTTCACTGCACTTCGAAAGCGGTTGAAACCATGGGCCGACACTGCACTCCAACTCACCCAAGATGCTCAGTCCGCCATTGCGCACCTCCACCGACTGCTATAATGGATTACCGCGGCTCCTGATGGCCCCGCCTCTCTGACACTTTTCAAAATTGCACAGCGAGCTGCTACCCAGAGTCAGGGAGTGCTTCCTCCGCTTGTCCGCACTCTTGATACCTTGTGTGCGCAGATCGAAGGTGCACCACCGCAGTGACTCGGGACAAGTTACAAGATTGTGTTAGGGGACTGTTGAAACAGGGTCTCCTAACAAGCTGTGAAACTGGTCCATTTTGAATATTTTTTATTAGATTTAGTCTAGCGTAGGGGTTTTGGGGTAGGTCAAAGCCCCGAACGCATTGTAATGGGTAAAAGGGTAAACTAGGGGTCTGAAAACCACGGTTTGCGAACCATAGGAAAGTCTAGGCTAGATTGTTATAAATAGAGAAGCATTTTGTATTGTAAAGGACAATAATTATGAGCTATTGATGCGATTTGTGGTTTAAGCTATCTGTTTAGGTTTTGGGGAAAGGACTCCTGCTGGCTGTGTGCGTGGAGATCCAAGTCCAACTGTGTGCGGACCGGACCCTGCTGCTATGTGCACAAGTTGGGAAGGGAATTGTAAGGAATAATTGATGAATGAATGAATGAATAAGAAAGATTGATAGAGAGCTAAATCCGCGAGTAATTTGGTGCGGATTGCTGGTAATTGATGTATTGTGCATTTTCTGTCTTTAAGCTGCGAATATCTGCGTAAGTGTGTTTCTAGATCTGGATCTATTTTGTTCTCTTTATGTATTTTTGTGTTACTATCATAAAATCATATAATCATAGATCTAGCGCATGTGGATGCGAGTAGATACTTAATAACCCTACACAAAACAAGGTAATCTGGGAATTACAAGACCTAGTGCAGCGTTGCTTGCCTTACCCATCCTTTCTTAGTGTGCGAAAACCTGGTTCCAGCACCCACCCATACTACTTCGGGTGAGACTTTGACCTTCGCAAGTAGGTCACTGCCGAAAGGGCCAGTAGTATAGGGGTTTGTTGGCAAACCTTGCACACCGAACCTGGGTCAGGACCCCTCAAGCCAACATAGACCATGTTCAGTGGGAGATCTACGGGATCAATTCTTGTGGTGAAGTAGATGGCGAGCAGTGGAAAGATAGAGATCGAGAAATTTAATGGTCAGATTTTTGAGTTGTGGAAGCTCAAGATGGAGGACCTACTGGTCGATAAAGATCAATGGATCGTTGTACATCCAAGTACTAAACCAACGACAATGTCAGATGAAGACTGGAAGAAGTTGGATCGGAAGGTGAAGAGCACAATACGGTTGTGTGTCTTAGATTTGGTATTGTTGAATGTATCTAGGGAAGCTATAGCGAAGAATTTTTGGGACAAACTTGGCACTTTTTACCAATCTAAGTCTCTGGTGAATAAATTTTTCCTACGGAAAAATATGTATAACCTGAGGATGAAGGATGGAGACTCGGTGACAGAGCATCTGAATGCCTTCAATACTGTGGTAAGCCAGTTGTCATCTGTTGATATTAAAATCTCATATGAAGATAAGTGCATCAGTTTGTCATGTTCTCTACTAGATTCGTGGGACATCCTGGTTATTGCAATAGGTAGCAATACAACTACCTTGAATTTTGATGACATTGCCTCAGCCTTACTGTAGGAGGAAATGAGACGAAGAAATATGGAGGGCGAGAATGGAGATTCCTTATCTGTACGAGGAATGTCCCAAAATAGAAAAAATAATAAGGTTTCGAGTGGGAGATATAAATCTGGAGGGAGATCTAAATCTCCTAGAAATTTTGTAAAGGTTTTATGGAAATGCGGAAAGGAAGGGCACTACAAAAAGGACTGCAAATCTAAAGCTCCTAAGAAAGGAAAGGGATCTGATGATTCTCCTTCTACAGAGGCAAAAACAACCTTGGATGAAGGTGGGGATGTTTATTTTGCTTCTTCTTCAAATACACATGTATATCATGAGTCATGGCTGATTGACTCGGGTGCATATTTTCACTTCACTCCCCATAGGGAGTGGTTCTGCGAGTATGAGAAATATGATGGCGGTGATATCTTCCTAAGGGATGATAGGAAGGCCAGAATCATTGGACTTGGAAAATTCAAGATGAAGCTGCAAGGTGGAAGGATTAGAACACTTCCTGGTGTTCTACACATTCCTACATTGGCCAGAAATTTGATTTCTGTAAGCAAGATGGATGATGCAGGTGTAAAAAAGGTATTCGATAAATATACATATAAGATGGTTCAGGGAGCACTGGAATTAATGTGGGGAGTTCGAATTGGAACTTTTTACAAGCTTCAGGGCGGCACTGTTATTGATGGGTGCAATAGTTCTCTAGTTCCTGAAAGTGGAGCGGAAAGCCTAGCAGTCTCTGGAGAAAAGATCATGCTATGGCATCAAAGGCTTGGACATATTGGAGAGAAGGGCCTTCAGATACTGCATGGAAATGGTATGGTAGAAGGTATGTATAATTTCTCTTTGTATTTCGATTTCTATTAACATTGTGTGTATGGGAAGAAGAATCGGGTGAGTTTTCCTTCTGGTGCTAAGAGGGCAAACAAGAAATTAGAACTTGTGCACAGTGATGTGTTTGGACTTGTGTCAGTTCTATCACAGGGTAAATCTGTGTACTATGTTTCATTCATAGATGACTTCTCAAGGAATACATGGATATATTTCTTGAGAAAGAAATCTTAAGTCTTTGACAGATTTAAAGAATTTAATGCTCTGGTGGAAAACCGACAGAGAAGAAGATAAAGGTGTTGAGGACAGATAATCGTGGTGAGTTCTGCAAGAAACAATTTGAAGAGCTCTGTAAGAAGTGTGGTATAGCACGGTAGAAGACTACTCCATACACACCTCAGCAAAACGGAGTTGCATAAATAATGAACAAAACGTTGATGGAAAAGGCAAGAAGCATGCTCAATGGTACTGGGTTAGGACAAGAATTCTGGGTAGAGGTAGTGGAGACTGCATGTTACCTGGTTAATAGATCACCTTCATCAGTGTTGGAGGATAAGACTCCACATGAGGTATGGACTGGTAAGAAACCCTCTCTTTCACATCTGATGGTATTTGGATGTGATGCATATGTACATTTTCCAAAGGATAAAAGGACCAAGTCAGATAATAAATCTGAAAGGTGCATCTTTATTAGGTATAAGGATGGTTTAAAGGGTTACAAGCTTTGGAACCCAGAAACAAGGAATGTTGTGTACAACTGAGATGTGGTGTTTGGAGAGGTGAAAGGTGTTGTTAAACATGAATTCCTACCAAAGGAACCTGAGAAAATAGAGTTTGAGCTAATGGACGATGAATCAGACTCTACAATAGAAGAAGACTCAGAAGAGGAAGAGCCACAAACTCCAGCTATGAGAAGATTAGTTCAGGAAAGAAGGAAACCAGAAAGGTATACTCCATCTACTTTCTGTTCAAGTTTTTCCTTAACTATAACTGATGATTATCCCAGAACTGTCATGGAGGCAGTAGATTCAGATGATGGAAAACTCTAGAAGGAGGCCATGGTTGATGAATTAACATCCTTGCACAAAAATGAGGCATGGGATCTGGTGGAATTGTCAGCTAGAAGGAAGCCCATCGGGAGAAAATGGGTGTTTAAGAAGAAGATGAATGTAGAAGGCAAGGTGGAGAAATACAAAGCTCGGTTGGTAGCAAAAGGATATTCCCAGGTGCCGGGAATTGATTTTGGTGATATTTTTTCTCCTGTTGCCAAAGTTACTTTTATCTGTTGCTACTACATTTGATTTTGAGATAGAATAGATGGATGTGAAGACATCATTTCTTCACGGGGATCTAGAAGAGGAGATCTACATGAAACAACCTGAAGGCTTTATGGTGAAGGGGAAGAAAGAACTGGTATGCAGGTTAAATAAGTCTTTGTATGGGTTAAAATAGTCACCAAGGATGTGGTATCAGAAATTTGATACCTATATATGGGGACTTGGCTCCACCAGAAGCAAGGAAGATCACTGTGTTTATTTTAAATTAATTGGTGACCATGCTATTTATTCGGTATTGTATGTGGATGATATGTTGTTGATTGGAAATTACAAAGAAATTATCCAAGATTTGAAGACCCAACCATTCTCCAAATTCGACGTGAAGGATCTTGGTGCTGAAAACTATATTTTGGGCATGGAAATTAAGAGAGATAAGGCAAAGAGGAAGCTCTGGTTAAAGCAAAGGAAGTATGTCGAGACTATATTGCAGAGGTTCAATATGCAGGATAGTAAATTGTTGAATGTTCCTATTCCTGTAGGTGTAAAGTTGTCTGTTGAACAGTGTCCCAAGACACAAGAAGAAGAGGAGCATATGTCCCGTGTTCCATATGCAAGTGTAGTGGGTAGCCTGATGTATGCAATGGTATGTACTAGACTAGACATTGCACATGCAGTGGGAGTATTGAGTAGGTTTACGTCAAACCCAGGGAAGGAGCATTGGATAGCAGTGAAGCGGGTTTTCAGATATTTGTGTGGCATTAGTGATTATGGCTTGTGCTACCAGGAAAGACCAGGATTCGAAAGAGTGTTGGACATTCATGGTTTTGTTGATGCAAACTGGGTTGGAGATCTGGACCAAAGAAGATTTACAAGTGGGTATGTGTTTAGTCTATTTGGAGGTGTAGTCAGTTGGATGAGTAAAAGACAGTCTGTAGTGGCTTTTTCAACTACAAAGGTAGAATACATGGTAGCCACTCATGCAAGCAAGGAAGCAGTTTGGTTGCAGAGATTGTGTTCAAGTATGGGGTTGGTGCAGCGAGCTATAAGGATAGACTGTGATAGCCAAAGTGAAATTTTCTTAGCTAAGAACCTTTCTTATCCTTCAAAGGCAAAGCACATTGATGTTCAATATCACTTTGTGAGAGATATGGTTGAGGATAAAATGGTGTTGTTGGTAAAGGTGGACACTTTGAAGAATGTTACAGATGCATTGACGAAGTCTGTGAGCACTCAGAAGTTCTCTTGGTGTATAGAAACAATGGGTGTTGCAGTATTGGGATAATGACTAAGCTTTCATGTGGCCCCCTTGCGAAAAGAAAACAAGTGGGAAAATTTTGGGTATGTGTTATATTCTTTCCACGACTAGCCCCACTAATAGGCGGACCCACCCATGGTTTTGTGCATGAGTTTGCACATGGTTTTGGGGGATGATGGTTTTCGGCCCCTGGTATTTTGTAGATTCGGTCAAGGGAACTATGGTTATGTTCTAATCTAGGTTTAATGGATTGGGGTTTATGTATGCTTCAGCATGTATATATACGTGTTGTAACACTAAAAGGAATATAATGAAAAATCAAGTTGGTCGTCTCGATTTGGGATCCAGGGGAAAATCTCTGTGTTTATCTGTTTTATGTTTTATGCTCTCGCTATTGTTTATTTTATGTTTTAATATTCGTTTGTAGATTTTATGTACAGGGTTAAAACCTACACCATTATCTCTCATTTTTACCTTATCTAATGCTCTCATATTCTGAAATCCCAGTTTAACCTTAAAATCCCTCATTTTGGCCTTGCCCCTTTCTTAAAACCTCTTTCCCTATGCAAAAAACCCCATTTTCCTCACTAAAATCCCTTCCCCTTCACTCATTCCATTTGTTCATTCAAAACAATATAAAACTCCATTTTTACATTGTTTTAAAAATAAATTTTTACTCGGGTCCCACCTAAAATAAACTCTATTTATTCAGACCTCCCGACCCCATTATATTGACCCCTCGACACACCTCATATATCTAAACCCCTGCCTTTAAAACCTTTACTCTCTACTTTCGTATAACCCTGGACCCCACCTTTATATTTAAGCGCCTCTGCTTTAACAACTTACCCTGGGCCCCACGTTATTTCAAACCCTCTGCTTCATTTAAACCCCCGACCCCACCTTCCAAACTAACCTGTGATCTATTCTCACCTGACCACCGTCTGATCTACTCCATCAAATCCGACGGCCCATGATCAATATCGCAATCCCAACTGCCCAAGTTTTAGAACCTTGTAGGGCTTGCAAAATAGGCATTTTTCACACCCCTCCTCCCCTCCATGTGTCGCCTCTTCGTTTTATCGCATCCCTCCACCTAAAACTGGCTAACCACCTATGCACCATGCGAAAACCACAAAACCACCCCTCGCACCATAACAACGAAACCATTGACCCTTTTCGAATATTTTGAAGCCTTGTATCACTGCGATAAGCCCCGAGCCACCCTGTAACCCCTGCAACATTTCTAAAGACCCGGTGGGTCACAACTAAATGTAGAAACCAAAGGCCACCAGTGTCCAAACTCTGTCCACAGACTTCCCGAGATCCTCAAATCCATACTGCCTCCCTGTGGGATCCCGTTTTTATTTAATAATTTTTTTTAATTTTGCAGGTGATCGATGTATTAAAAAATGCATAATTTTCATTTCTAATTCCAAGAATTTCTTAAACAAGGCTCTCTGAATGAAGATTTAGAAGATGTAATATTCCAAAATTAGCATGTAGCTAATTGGAATATTGAATTTTTCTTTTGTCACCTAGCAGTTAAATAAATGGGTAAGAAGGCCCATGCAAATTTAAAAAAAGAATAAAATCTGTCATGTTGTGAAAAGGGATCATAAAACTAGCTAGATTTTACACTCCCAAGTGTGAACAAGGACAAATGCATGTGGACAAGGTCAAGTTTGACCAAGTCAACGGTGCTAATATGAGAGGAGGAGATCACCCATAGAGACAGCGCAGTGCAAGTAGGAGGAAGATTCCTTGGTGGAGGAAACCCTAATGTGTGGGGCTCAAGGCAAGAAGGCTCGCATTTTTTTAAAAGGAGGGCAAGGCAGCCATATGAAGACATGAATTGAATATTGGATTTTGGTCTACATGACTATTCTGCTTTCTCCAATTGTTTAGTTGAGATTGTTGTGTTGCTTAGCACAAGGTATTCTTGTTTAGGAATCCCTTCTCCTTTCTTGAGATGCCTCTTGAGGGAGCTTGTATTGAAATTCTCCACATCCAGGCTTGAGGCCAAGTATCCTCCTTCAGCTACAGCATCATTTCTGTAGTAGTATAACGTTTTGTTGCAGGGTGTTGCAATGGGGGTTCACAACACCACTTCCAGAGCTTGTTTTTCAGAGGAAAGAGCTTCCATTCCTTTGGGAGATCAGAAAGGAAGATTATGGAGCATATTTTCATATCTTGGCACTTTTTCAAAGTACTCCCATCACCTACAGCATAGTCCCTTGCAGGAACTGCGTCATTTCTTGTAGTGTTGCAGTGTGAGGGTCAAACCCCTCAATCATGAACTACTTTCTTAGGGAAAAGGCCAACCTTTCTCCTAGAAAGTTTGTAAGAAGAATACTCCTTCATTTATTGTGTTATTTAGTTGTATGTAAGCATAGCTTCAGTATAATGCATTATTTTAGATCCAGGTCTGCAGATCTAGCATTTTGTACTTGGGCTTTCATGAAACCCTTGTTGGGTTATCTTCATAATGTGTAAAAGGGGCTAGATCCCTATTTTTCTCCATGCTTTGAGTAATAAAACTACAGATCTATTATTTCCATTATATTTTAGTAGAAACCCTCATAAAATTATGTTGTACATGCTTCAGAAAACTCCACATAGATCAAGTCATGGGATTTGGGCATTTTTAAGCAATATTGGGACCGGGAGATCTATTTAACACATCAAAAGGGATTTGTTTCTAATCCCCTTCTGGATGTGAGTCCCATAATACATAAGAAAGGGGATCCCTGAGTTATTTCTCATAGTTATAGCATAATTCCCTCAAAAATAATGTTTTTAGGGCATATATTACTGCATTTCCCCACTTTGGGATAAATTAGTGGGACATATTTCTGGATGTTGTACATGTAATTTATGGCTATGTGTTCCTCTCACATTTGATGAGGTGATTTATCACCGCTATTTCTAGAATTTTGTATATCTATTGCTGCATCCCCATTTTGGGATATTACAGTGGTATCAGAGCATAATCTTGGCTCAGCCTATGAGTTCCAGCCATTATGCTATCAGAAGAATAAGAAGACAAAGAGAAGAAGTAATATTATAATTATGGAGATAATGAGCTTTGTCTCATCACTTTTCAGATCTATAAATAACCTCTCCAAGGAGGTTAAGAAGATGAAGGAGAAAAGTTGCACTGAAATTCCTAGAGGGTTTCAAGAAGAGGAAGGGCCATGCACTTCCTATTCTCAAAGAGTAGAAGACAAGAAGCATGAAGGACACTTGGAATCTGAAATTATAATAAGGTACCTTGCATAATACAAATCCCAACCTAGAGCTTTCAAGGAGACTCTAGCTCTTCCTCAGTTTATCCAGTTGGAAGAAGAAAGGAGGCCCTACAGCAATGGGATGATGAGAGGCAATAGATTTCTATTGTCCACTTTTGATGGATCACTCACATTTGCAGCAAAGTCTTGGGTGATGAAGCTAGAGGCATTCTTCCTACTACATCCGGTAGTAGAGAGAGAGGTTATAGAAATTGCAGCGCTGCACCTTGAAGGTGAAGCAAACACTTGGTGGTTCAGCGATTTGAGCCATGCAAGAGTGACTACTCTTGCTAAGTTTTCTCAAAGGTTTATCAAGAAATTTGGCAAAGGGAAGGAGAATAACTCACCACCATTGGAACAAACATGTACCAGCGCTATTATAACCATCGAGGAGCAGCCTTCATCTTCAGCAGTTTGGGAAGCCAACACATTAGAAGGAACTCTTGCAGCCATACAAGATACTTCCAAATTTCACCAAGGTATTCCTAAGTTTCCATCTCTTATCATTTCAAAAAATGTTATGGAGGGATATACATCATTTCATACTTCTAATTTAGAGCAATATAATTGCATTGCGCTATACAAGAGCAGCCATGAAGAAAAGAGGACCCATTCCTTATGGGAGCATTCAAATGACAGCTTCCTTCATGAAGTAGTGGAGGAAAGGATGATAGATGGTAGACATCTCGAAATGAGGAATATTTTCTCCTTTCTAGATGACCCTTTCTCAATGAGAATTCCACAACTCAAAGAGAAACTTCTACCTGCAGCAGATCTAGAACCTAATTGGTTTTGGAAGGCCATTGATGAGAAGAAGGTCTCATGGAGAGATATTATGGGAGGTGCACTTCAACATATCAGGGAGTGCAAGGTTCTTCAACAGCTTGAGGAGGTTTTTCCCTCATCACACTTGGATCATTATGGATTCAAGAAGGAAATTGATGAGAAATATTCTCTAGAATATCTCCAAGGAGTTGCATTTCAACATCCCATGAAATGCAAGAGGATAAATCTGATTTGGAGGAATGGTAGTCTTACTTGGGAGAGTACTAAGGGAGAGCATGATGGAAGGCACCCACATTTGGATGAATGGATGGGGATGGGGATCAAGAAGTTGGAAAGCTACTTGCAAATCTATGATACTAGGCAGCAGGAGGCTTGGCTGCGTTGGCTACTCTTGAAAGAGTTTTGCCATCATATGACATATCCTTTTTCCAAGGGAGTGTGGGTGGAAGAAACTTGGTAGGACACTTGCATCATATGGCAGCAAATATTTTGGGTGCATTATGTTGATATGATCTTCTGCTGTCAATCAACATATTTTCACCTCATAATTTGTATGTTGGAGGTGTGAGGGGGCAGCAAGAGTTATTATTGTTGTGGATTCTCTTGGGAGAGTATGGACAGAAATTTTTCCATAGTCATCATGATATTTCCGGAGAAATGTATGGCACATTCAAGGTGAAAAGAGGCTACCCTTCATCATTGGAGGATAAGGAGGGGCTTCCACATAGGAATAATATTTCCCCACATAGCAGCATGATAGTGTATGACTTTGGCATGTGGAATGTTAAGGAAATAAGTCGTGGAGTGACAAGAGCCTTCTCACTAAGGCCAACAGCGTTGTCACTAGGGATTATGTTTCTATTGATGGAGTGTTCCAAGGGGAGTATGCATCCTTTCTTGTTGTAGATTTTTATAAGAAGATTCTCATGGGAGGACTCATCCATGGACCTCACTTTCAGCTTACTCATTATGCATGGTAAGAAATGTATCTCTGTACTTATTGATTATTTCATTGAGTATATACAGCTTCTCACCATGTATGTATAGTGCATTGCTCCACAAGAGGGCAAGATTATTTATGGGTTTCATGGTCATTCTAGAACCAACATCTATGATGGAGATAGCCCTTCTCTACATGACTTTGGACATGTGTGTTTTCATTCTCATTGTACTCAACTAATATATAATGATATTTACCACCTCATCGTAGATGTGAAAACATGCACAGCTGTTATCTTGTTGAAATACCACTTGCCACATGATGATCTAAAGCAGAAGTTGGGAAGTCTGCGTTGTATCCACTTGAGAAACCATTGTTATCATCCAAAATTACACATAAACTTCAACATTTTTCTGATTTGGATGCCAAATGGTGATGATGTGCCATTCATTTTGAATGGAATGATTTGGGCTAGCATGATTTATGACATGGGAGAAAGGATCTTTGGAGATCTAATCTTCTTCTTGCCACTTGAGGGCAACCTTATTGCAGCCCATGATCAGCATATGCTCTACACTTATCATAAGTGGAGAGGAAGACAATGTGGGTTAGGCCATTTTGTCTACCATGTTCAAATTTTCAGCCCACCTACATTGCAGGAGCTCAAGGTCGAAGAGGATTTTCAAAAGTTTCCATGTTGGGAGGTAACTCATTTTGTATTTATGATAGCTTGGGGATGGAGGTTTCATAAGGGATTGGTAGTTCCCAATGCATTTTAGACTCCATGCCTTGAGAGGACCTCTAGACAGCATTTAGTTGTCTCATTGAGTATTTCACCTTTCCATGATGATGTCCATTTGGGATGCTCACCAAATGCTAGCTTGTATGCTTGGGAAGGGTGCTATGGAGACTTATTGTTGAGACAACATCATATTCCTTGGAGGAGTTCATCATATGGGGATGCTAGAGGAGGAGGAAAGGAGACTTTCCAGTTCTATCCTTGCAATTGCTTGAGGACAAGCAACATTTGGGAGGGGAGGACTATAATATTCCAAAATTAGCATGCAGCTAATTGGAATATTGAATTTTTCTTTCTTCACCTAGAAGTTGAATAAATGGGTAAGAAGGACCATTCATATTAAAAAATGTTGTGAAATAGCTCTAAAAATACAAGAAAAGAGATATCAACGCCTTAGAAATAAACCACTTCGAGGGGGCAACCTCCAATACATTATATGAATGAACAATTCTTGGATGATACAAATTACAAAACCTCCTTTCTATATATATATGAGTCCATGGGGCCACAATGTAATCCTAGCCGACCTAACAATAATAATTTATGGGCACAATAATAACAATATGGGGGTTACAGGGGTACAATAATAACAATAAGGGGGTTACACTAACAACAATAAGGGACTATACTAGTAATATAGGGACCTAACATGCCCCTCTCCTTCAAAAAAGTGTTGTCCTCAACGCTTGAGTAGCTCTAGGTGCTTCTGTATAAAATTCTCATCCTCCCATGTCGAATCTTCAGTGGGTAAGTTCTTCCATTTCTTTAGTGCATGCAGTATTGCTAACATTTCCTTCTCGTAAATAGCTTTATGTAAATACTTTCCTTTGATTGGATGAATTTCAAAATCAATGGGTCTTCCTTCTTGCATTAAAACAACACCAATTCCATTTCCCGAGGCATCAAATTCCACAATAAAGTTTTTGTGAAATCTGGCGTAGCTAAGACTGGTGCTAGGCACATTGCTTCTTTAACATGTTCAAAGGCCTTAGTTGCTTCAGGAGTCCATGAAAATGCATCTTTCTTCAATAATGTTGTTAGAGGTGCTGCTATTCTCCCATAATTCTTAACAAAATTGCGATAATACCCTGTTAACCCGAGAAATCCTCGCAACTGCTTTATGGTTGTGGGTAATTTCCATTCCTTAATGGCTTTAATTTTGTTAGGGTCTACCTTAACACCCTCGTGAGATACAATATGACCCAAATATTCCACCTCTTGTACTCCAAAGAAACATTTGGATGTTTTTGCATATAATTGTTTCTCCCGCAATAGTTTGAGCACCCTGTCAACATGTTCAACATGATCCTTCCAAGACCTGCTGTAGATTAGTATATCATCAAAAAATACTAGCACAAATTTTCTAAGGAAGGGTTTGAAAATGGAATTCATCAACCTTTGAAATGTAGAAGGTGCATTGGTAAGGCCAAAAGGCATGACCAAAAATTCTTAATGACCCTCATGAGTTCGAAATGCTGTTTTTGGAATATCTTCAGTCTTCATTCTAATTTGATGATATCCTGAACGAAGATACAACTTGGTAAAATAAATTGCTCCATGTAATTCATCCAATAATTCATCAATCACCGGAATGGGAAATTTATCTTTAATGGTGAGCTTACTGAGCTCTCTATAATCCGAACACATGCGCCATGATCCATCCTTCTTGTGTACCAATACTACAGGAGTAGAGAAAGAACTTTTACTAGGTTGAATTACACCAGCCTCTAACATTTCTGCAATCATACGTTTAATTACGCTCTTTTGGACATAAGGATATCTATAAGGCCTGATGTTTGGAGGAACACTTCTTGGAATCAAATGAATAGCATGATCATGATAATGAATAAGTGGGAGTCCTTTGGGAGTTTCAAACATCTTGGAATGATTGTCCTAGATTTTTTGGAGATCTGAAGAAATAGATGATTTTGATGTTGGAACTTCTAGTGAGCATAATTGTGAAATTACGCCTCGTTGTTCTTTCTTTAGAATATTTTTCATGACATTAGAGCTTATTATCTTTCCCAGCTTCCCTACAATACCCCGTAATTTGAATTCCTTTCCTTCTGAAAAAAAATTTCAAGAAAAGTTCTTGAAAATTAAAAGTTATCGTCCCCAAAGATTGTAACCATTGTACTCCTAGTACAACATCAGCACCTCCCATAGGAATGGAAAGAATTGGACTATTCAATACATATTCCCCCATGGTTAGCATGATATTATGGCATTTTCCAGAGCAATTTATAGTTCCTCCATTTGCAACCATCACTTGACATTTTGGTTTTGGGTATAGGAAACAATTCAATTCCTTGGCTACCTTACAATGAATAAAATTATGGGTACTACCTGAATCAATCAACACTATTACCATTTTATTCTTGATATGTCCTTCTATCTTGAGAGTTTGATGAGTGGTAATTCCTGCCAATGCATTACACGATATGGTCGGACCCATTTCTTCCTCTTCTAGGGTTGGTTCATGGTGTATACCCTCTTCTTTTGAAGAGTCTTGTTCATTTTCTTCTCAGCACACTTATGACCTTTAGTGTATTTTCTATCACAACTGTAGCAAAGCCATTTTTCACTTTTTTCTTCCAATTTTTGTGGTGTCAACCTTGTAGGTTGTGAAAATCTAGGAGTAGCAACACTTCCCTCTTTATAGAAGTGAGTGGTAGGCTTCCTTGTCGCCATAATTTTACATTCAATTTTTCTGGCCAACCTGAATGCCTTCTCCAATGAATCAGGTTCCAAAACACGAAATTCATGTTGGATATTATCCTTTAAATTACCTATGAAGAGATCAATCCTATGTTCCTCTGAAATATCAGTTACCCTTATATTCAATTTTTGGAAGTCCTCAATGTACTCCCCCACTGAACCCTTTTGTTTGAGATTTATCAATTGGCTAAAGAAGATGTTTCTCTTTGTATCCTCATAATGTGCTATCATTTCCTCTGTCAAAATTGAGCAAGTGAAAAAAATTTTACGGAAGCAAATCCATCGATACCATACAAATGTATTTTTTTCTAATGTAAAGTTGCAATGCGTACCTTTTGTGTGTTTTGCACATTATTGAGATCAAAATATTGTTGCATCTGTAGTATCCATGTTACAAGATCCTTTCCATCAAACTTCCTCATATCCATTTTTGGAATATGGTGGTTCTTCCCTCCAACATTAGAGTTTATGAAATCGCGATTAACATTTATTTTGTTCTCATCATGAGTTTCCTCTACTATATTTTCACCATTAGGAACAATTTCTTGTATCAACTTTTCCAAACCTTCTATGTCTACTTTTAGATCATTCTTCATGTTTTCCATGTTGTCTTTTATTTTTTCATCAATATTAGCTTCCATGCCCACTTCTATGTCATCCCTCTTAGCTTCCAAACCATTCATCTTAGTTTCCACGCCTTTCTTCAAACCATCCATATTAGTTTCCATGCCTTTCTTCAAAACTTCTATTTCATTTTTTGTTGCTCTTTGCGAGAGCGAAATTTTTTGCACTTGCTTTTGTAATTTTGATATGTCATGTTGCCATTCTTCGTCTTCATGAGTCATAGTAGAGCCTTCTAAAGGCTTAATGGGTGTTGAATTCTTTTTAGGGGCCATTTTAGAATCCAATACTGGTATCTATTTACAATATGCCTTGGAATCAATTAAACTTGATTCTTCAAACAAGACTTATGTAATTTGGAAAAAAAAATTACACACCTTTTACTTTCTTTTGAGGAGCTCGATATTGAAATTGAATTATCTCTATAATTGTGGATCCTCAATATCTTAAATTTGGCCCTATATTAGCCCTCTAAATCTTCTTTCAAATGCCACAAATCTGATCTAATTTGGACTCTTCAAGGCAAATTTATGTCTAATCTCCCACAATGACCCAATTATGGATTGGCTCAGTAGAGTGAACTTGTATGACTTGCCACGTGTCACTGTTTCCTCCTTTGGATCTAAAATTTATATACATAAAACTATAGTCTGTGTACTTGTGACCACAGTTTACAACATTCCAATCTGATGCTCAGAGAGAGAGCTATGAATATTTTTCCACAGTCACCTCTTTGAGATGAAATTTAGAAGCCTAAAAAATCCCTAACTTCCACAGATCATATCTCTGAAAATATTGCGAACCAAGATCTAAAATTTTGTGACAATATTCCTCAGGATTTCAGCTCCGCACTCTAAACATTAAAGCTTCTGAACCTTTGTATAAAAAAAGTTATATCGAAAATTCCACGATGACCTGTTTAGGTTAAATTCAAGAGCCTGTAAAATGACCTAACTTCCACATATTATAACTCCGAAAATATTGTGAATCAAGCTCTGAAATTTTGCGACGATGTTCCTCAGGATTTTGGATTCGCACACTAAGAAAATTTCATTTGTGGGTTCTTAGAAGCTAAACGTTACGAGCGAAAAGGTACAGGTATTTTGTTTCGGAGCGGTGAAACTCTAGAATCCAAAGCTTTGATACCAAATGTTTTGAAACTAGCTCCAAAAATACAAGAAAAGAGATATCAACACCTTATAAATAAGCCATTTCGAGGGGGAAACCTTCAATACATTACATGAATGAACAATTCTTGGAGGATACAAATTACAAAACCTCCTTTCTATATATAGGAGTCCATGGGGCCATGATGTAATCCTAGCCGACCTAACAATAATAATTTAAGGGAACAATAATAACAATATGGGGGTTACAAGGGTACAATAATAACAATAAAGGGGTTACACTAACAACAATAAGGGACTATACTAGTAATATAGGGACCTAACAAAAACAGGAATAAAATCTCTCATGTTGTGAAAAGGGATCATAAAACTAGTTGGATTTTACATTCCCAAGTGTGAACAAGGACAAATGCATGTGGACAAGGTCAAGTTTGACCAAGTCAACAACGCTGATATGAGAGGAGGAGATCACCCATAGAGACAGCGCAGTGCAAGTAGGAGGAATATTCCTTGGTGGAGGACACCCTAATGTGTGGGGCCCAAGGCAAGAAGGCACACATTTGTTTAAAAGGAGGGAAAGGCAGCCATCTAAAGATAGGAATTAAATATTGGATTTTGGTCTGCATGACTATTATGTTTTCTCAAACTGTTTAGTTAAGATTGTTGTGCTACTTAGCATAAGGTATTCCTGTTTAGGAATCCCTTCTCCTTTCTTGAGAGGCCTCTTGAGGGAGCTTGTACTGAAATTCTCCACATTCAGGCTTGAGGCCAAGCATCCTCCTTTAGCTACAGCGTTATTTCTGCAGCAGTATAATGTTGTGTTTCAGGGTGTTGAAGTGGGGGTTCACAACACCACTTCCAGAGCTTGTTTTTCAGAGGAGGGAGCTTCCATTCCTTTGGGAGATCATCAAGGAAGATTCTGGAGCATATTTTCATATCTTGGCACTTGGCCAAAGTACTCCCATCACCTACAGCACAGTCCCTTGCAAGAATTACGTCATTTCTTGCAGTGTTGCAGTGTGAGGGTCAAACCCCTCAATCTTGAACTACTTTCTTAGGGAAAGGCCAACCTTTCTCCCAGAAAGTTTGTAAGAAGGATCCTCCTTCATTTATTATATTATTCAGCTGTATGTAAGCATAGCTTCAGTAGATTGTGTTATTTCAGATCCAGATCTGTAGATCTAGCATTTTGTACTTAGGCTTTCATGAAGCCCTTGCCAAGTTATCTTCATAATGTGTAAAAGGGGCTAGATCCCTATTTTTCTCCATGATTTGAGTAATAAAAATCTATATATATTATTTCCATTATATTGTAGTATAAACCCTCATATAATTACGATGTGCATGCTTCAAAAAACACTGCATAGATCAAGTCATGGGATTTGGGCATTTTTAAGCCATATTGGGACCGGGAGATCTGTTTAACACATCAAAAGGGGATTTTTTCTAATCCCCTTCTATATGTGAGTCCCATAATACATAAGAAAAGGGATCCCTGAGTTATTTCTCATAGTTATAGCGTAATTCCCTGAAAAATCATGTTTTTAGGGCATATATTGCTGCATTTCCCCACTTTGGGATAAATTAGTGGGACATATTTCTGGCTGTTGTACATGTAATTGATGGCTATGTGATCCTCTCACATTTGATGAGGTGATTTATCACTTCTATTTCCATAATTGTGTTCATCTATTGTTGCATCCCCATTTTGGGATATTACAGAAGACTTGTTCATCAAGGGATTTGGAGCGCAAGAATAATTGAAGGCAGCAATGGATCACGAGAAATAAGGATCATTAAATTCCTCCAAATAAAATTGGGTTTATTACAAGTGAATGACAGAGTAAGAAAAAGGAGGGTTTACTGTGACAGTGATAGGTGAAATAAATACAACATAGCAGTCACGAGTTCAAATATAGAAGATCGAGTCAAAGATCAAATGAAAGGCAGTCAAAGAGAAATCAAAAGTAAAACAGTGAGGTAAATAAAGAAATAATAGTGACAAAGTGAAGATATTATATAGATGAAGACATATTAAAAGATTAAAGACAAATCAGAGGATAAATCAACGAAGAAAACATAGCCAAATGACAAGGCCACTCAGCGTTTACTTCTTCACAATCACATTGGCCACCTACAGCCTAATTTTGCTTTAAATGAAGGCAGCCAAAGTTAATATTATAGTCAGATACATTTTAGCAGCAGTTTAGAAGTTAATGTTTTAAGCAAATAAGTCAAAGATATTTTAAAGTTAGCTCAGCAGTAAATTAGAAAGTTATTACTACAGTAGGTCAGTCAAAGATATAATTTCCCTAGAAAGTAACTTATCAGTAACATAATAGGGCAAGATGTGGGGAGAATCATAACTCCCGAAAACTCTAACATAGGTGAAATTCTCTTCGGCAAACCACCTCGCAACGGGAAAATTTTTTGTGCTAGCCTCTTTAGAAATCCTAGGGGCTTTCTCATTAAAGATAATCTGATGCATACGTAACATGACTCAATTACAAATTTAATAAAAGTGTAAATGAAAATTGGACTCCCAAAGGGCTTTGTGGTAAATATGGATTGGAGTGGGGTCTTGGGTTGTCCATTTCCATCCCATGATAGGAAAACTTGAACAAAAGAAAATTGTGTCCATGACATAAGCACTCATGTAAAAGGCGGGTATTTCCCTAGAGGAAAGGCTTCTTTTACTTCTATAATCCATGATATTTCTATCCAAATTATCAGACAAAATGCTCACCCAATTCATAATTGAAGAATTGACGATTGCGTCAATTAACGGGACCCAGTCTACAGAAAACCTAGTAGTATCTAGATTTCCAAATAATCTACATAACATTCTAGCAACATAGCAATAAGTGGAGGAATTGCGCTATTGAGTACATACCGAGTTTGTCTCATTTCAGCTTGCCTTGGTCATCCTTCCATCCCTTTATAACTTTCATTCGGTCTGTATGTTTCTTTGTAAAGCTTTGGACAAAATATTTGTCATAATTCTGTTGTGGCATGGGTAAGTGGTACATTGTCCTTAAATCTTCTGTCGTGAATGAACCAATATTCTCCAACTTTGAATTTTTAAATGTCCTATCTGCTATGTTAAGGTGGTCAATTACCCATTTTACCATATCTGTGTAAGGGAGAATCTTCGGCCTCGTTGCTACTTTGTGAAGAAATGAGCATTCAATGTCGAAGAAAGACGGGTCTGAGGAAACTAACACGTCTGCTGAAGAAATTTTGACAACTATCCTTGTCTGTTCATCCTCTAAGAGTTGGTACATTTCTTCCCATGAGGAATTTCTGCAATCCTTGTTGGAGGTTGTATCTAAGAATAATTGAGACATGTCTAAGTCTCCAACAGTTGATGTTTGGTCAATTTCCTTGCCTTTCTTTGTCATTCCAGTTATCCTTACTCCGTTAGGCGGTTTCCTGAATTCAAGTGAATAGAGCTAAATTAGATCTAAGATGAATGGAGAGAAGGATAGAGTTAAAATAATATAATCAAAAATTCGGCACTCAATCATTTAAAACACACTCAAAGTAGATATCAATTTTTTGAACCTTACTCCAATTATGGTTTGCTGATTGTCGTTCATAATAGGAAATTTTTTATAAAAAAATTGCAGAACAAATATAGGCTGATGACATGGCAGCCCAGTGAGCATTGAGGGAATCTTCTTCATTTTTTTTCTAATGGGACTGTGACAAGTGTCACTGCGGGATTCGCCAGTTTGGTTTGTGAAGGTAAAATTTTCCCAGTGACCTTCTAAGGTTGAATTTGGTTTTATGATATTATGTGTTGGAGATCATTTTTATTATTATTAAGATTTTATATATATATATATATATATATATAGTATGGTTTTATTATCATATGTTATATTATAATATTATATATATTAATATTTAAACATCACTTTCAAATCTTAATTAACATTATTAAATTTCTGCATATATATTATTACAAACCTAAAGTTTGATATATTAATGTTTTCAAATATATACATTGCAAATCCGTTAATCCAAAGTATGGTCGGGATTAATTATATGGACAACATATATATGAGCCTGTTGTCATATCAATATTTCAAAGGGTGGCATATTAAAGTTTGGACATGGTGCAATGTTTTAATATGGTGGCAACGTATTAAATTTTGGAGGTGTTATGTGTTATGCGTATTACAAAATTTGTGTTAATAAGATTTGGTTGGCACAAATTTCAAAGGGTTTTTAAAATACGTTTCAAAATATATATATATATATGGGGAAAAAGGTCGGGTTCAACCCCGTTACCTTCCCCAAAGACTGCACTCCACTACCAATGGGCCATGGGCTCGATTCATTGACAACCATCGTGTCGAACCAGTATTTGAACGTGTTTGTTGATTCGATGGTGGAAGGAGGGGGCAACCCTCCTCCACGTGACCATATGACATGACCACGTTCCAACACCTTCCACTAATGTGGAATTAACGCGTCCTTATCCACCTAACTACGGATTAACAACTAATTAATCTCTTACTAACTAGCATCTCTTTTAGCAGATTTCTATTTTTGGTGAATTCCACTGAATTTGTCAGAGTTGTCTAGAATTTTTCCAGATTTGGAGGAAAATTGGGAGAAAATTTGTTTTTTCCATAACTGAATCAATTTTCAACCAAATTGAGCTCGGAAAGAGTCATTCTTGGCTAATTGGCATGCTATGAACACATTTGAATAGGTTTCAGAGGTAGAGGAGCTCATATACAGAGGATTTTGTTTCCTTGAATAAATTTGAAGACGAGGGCCACTAGGAGGGAAGGCCATGCCTAGAGCATCTGGTAACTAAATTGAGTAAATAAATAGTCATTTCTGATATATTTCGACATTTTAAACTCATTAGAATAGGGTCCAAGATAATTTTATGCATGTAAACATAATTTTAAGCACAATTGAGCTAATACAGAGGCCCAAGTTATGAAGTTGGACCAAGGAGATGTAGCCCAGGAGGGGTGAAATCCATCAAAACTTTGTTTTAATGGATCAGTTGTGATGGTTTGATGTTATTTCTGTTGTTGCTATTCAACCGTTTAAATTCATGCTTTATGCTTTCAAATTCACGCATAAAATTCATTTTTAATTACCTCTTTGGAACACATAAGCAACAAGGGAACTTGTACATCAAGCATAAGATCAGTAAATAAGTTTATATCTGAAAATGAAATTAGCACAGCAAAACTAACATTCAAATTCAGATCAATCCTCCGTTGAAAAAAATACTAGGAGGCGGGGAGGTGAATCAGTATTTGAAATAATCACAATCTTTTACTTTTCTCTTATTTATTTATGTACATGACTTTGATTAGCCCAACTAGCGTATGTACGCGGTTATCCCAACAGCAACTTGCATATACTCATATAACTTTACTTTTTTAGATAAACATTATTTAACATAGATCATCAGTTATGTATCAAATAGTTAAGCAGTAAATATGAGCAGTAATAACAGAATAAATCAACAGACAAGAGCATCACACATGAACACCAAGATTTAAGGTGGAAACCCAATTCGGGAGAAATCCACCATTGTTGTCATATTTTTCTTCAATATTTATTATATATACAAATTCTTACAATGTTGTACTTATGCAGACTCATATTAGTATGCAGGCATTTACCTGCAAAATACTGCTACCTTCTCTCATTCTCCAGCTGCTACTGGAAGGGAGCTCCAACCCCCTAATGTCATTTACCAGCCACTATTGGAAGGGAGCTTCAACCCCCTTATTAGAACACCAGCTTCTACTGGCAGGTAGCTTCTACTTCCACACTGAAGGCTTCAACCCTTAGACCCATTGTAGACCACGTTTCATAAATTTTCACACTGGATCCAACAGCTTCAACACAACTCAAAATATAGATCAACACCAATATACTTAGCCTAAACTTCAAACAAAACAGTGAGATCATTGTAATCATAACATAGTAATAAACCCATATTTCAAAATCAACATGCAGAATCAATTTCAACCCTGATCATTCATTATCTTAAATGCATATGCTACTTCACTTTACTGAACCTATGTGTATATGTGCTTTCCTGCACACCAACCTGCGTATAGATCTGTGAATACCGAATTTCCATAATTTGACCAGTATCAGAAACATATCTGAGGCTTTCAGTCATATATCTTTTCAGATTTTCTTAAACCTTATTCAGTCAGTATCATTAATCATATTTAATCACTTATTGTTTAGATTTGTACATATTCATATTAGCCGCATATACAGTATTCAAACAACCCAAATCTATATGAAGACTTCATTGAAATACAGCATAAATATAACAACAATAAACAAATAACCTCTCCATCAAGCTTCAGAAAACCTTGACTTCTATACGTGCTTTAGCTGAAACAAACCCACGTGTATGCGCGCTTTCACCATGATGAACCAGCGTATAGATCTGTAAATGTTGATTATGTAGAAAGTTTCAGATCTATAGACTTACCCAGATTCTTCACTTCACTTCAGAAAACATGCGCCAGGTCACAGATCCAAACATCTCATCAATAGATGAAGAAAATACATAGTCATTTCAGGTCTAGAGATCATGATCCATCATTGTATTCATGAGTGCATCATAATTTCAGATCTACCAATAAACACAACCCATTTCATATAGATATACTTCAAAGAGAAGTACTCAATTCAAACCCTTTCACCTACACCACCTTGCATTATGATCTTCTTCTCCTTATATAAGTTTATCCTTTATCAATACCATGAGCCAAAACCACACAAGTGCCAATGGTATTCTTGGACGGAATCAAATAGACGACATCGCCCTCAATATTGTGGGCTAAAACCATGGTAATACCCCCTGGTATCATAATTTTAGAGTTCAAAAGTCATACGCGACTTGGATCGCTCTTGTCCGCGTGTATACGTGACTTGGTCTGCACAAATTCACGTATAGAACCTTTATTTATGAAAATTAACCATATTCTGCTGGACTTGTACTTTTCTTCTGCTAGACCTTCTGCAAAACCATTGTGCTTTTCCAGAAGTCATATACTTCATCATTTGCAAGATATTTTCCATCAAGGACAACATATGCAACCATAAGAATCATATTTCCAACAACATCCCCCTTTGGACTTGATGACAACCATGATGGAGTTTTATCACCACAACCTGTAGATACATAAACATTATTCAAACACCAAATACTCTCCCCCTTTGACATTAAGAGAAAAGAGCGGACAAATTCTCCCCCTAAGCACATGCGGAGTCTTTAGATTTTCAACACTCTTTAAATCAACGGAGTATGACTTTCCGATCACCAAGGACACAAAATTACATCAAGGATCCAACCGAGTGGATTTAGATATTGACTCAATCACCCAACCAAGTGGGTTTACAAATTTGAACATGACAAAACTTACATCAAAGGTCTCAACATGACCTTTATATCAAATTACAAATATGACATTTTATAACCAAGACCAAAGAATCTCAAATAGGATATCATAATAGCAACCAACATAGTGCCAACAATGCAATATTTTCATCAAGGCAAATGTTCCCCCTAAACCTGTGCATCTTGAACACCTTCAACAACCAATTCATCAAAGCATCTTCATCAAGGAGATAAATATCAAATAAAGGAACTGTAAGATGAATACCAAAACATCATATTTTACCCATCAACACCACAAACTGTTCTGAAAGCTGACCCATATATTTTTTGTTAGCAAAACCCATACGTGGCTTTATACACCTAAACTCGTGTATATACGCAACTCATCTTCATGAAACCAGTGTACCGAATTTAATCTTATGAAATTAACCATATTTGATAAGTGAGGCAAAGACAACTCCTAGCTTCTGTCTGAGATATTCAAATGCTTCCCTAGGAAGAGGTTTAGTAAATATATCAGCAACTTGTTCTTTGGAGGGAACATACTCCAATTTAACCTTTTTCTCAAAGACTTGTTCTCGTAAGAAGTGATACTTGATAGGAATTTGCTTGGTCTTGGAATGAATAACAGGATTTTTCGAGATACTGATGGCACTTCTATTATCACATAAGATGGAGATGGGAGAAGAACATTTAATTTGAATATCTTTTAATGTCTACTTCATCCAAAGAAGTTGTGTGCAACATGATGCAGCAGCCAAATATTATGATTTTCCTTTAGATAAAGCAATGGAACTCTGTTTCTTGTTGAACCAAGATACTAATCAGGGCCCCATATAGAATGCACCACCAGTATTTCTTTTTCGATCATCAAAATTTCTAGCCCAATCTGCATCTGTGTAAGCATGAAGAGTGAGATGAGCATTATTTGGATACCATAGACCAAAGTCTTGAGTCCCTTGTAGATATTTGAATATTCTTTTTATAGCCTAAAGGTGTGACTTTTTTGGATTAGCTTGGAATCGTCCAACAATCCCAACAACATGCATAATGTCTGGTCTAGTCCCGGTCAGATAAAGTAGACTTCCAATCATAGATCTATACTCTGGTTGATTTACCATGGTAGAATCATCATGACAATTGAGGTTACATCCGGTTACCATTAGATTGCTTACAGGTTTTTAGTCTTCCATCCCATACTTCTTCATTATTTGCTTGTGATATAAATATGCCATATGTTGCCTGTTGCATTTGTAAGCCCAGAAAATATGTTAGTTCCTCAAGTAATGACATTTCAAATTATTGCTACATAACAGAAGCAAATTTCTGACTCCTGGACTCTTCATTACTCCCAAAAATGATGTCATCAACATACACAACAATAATTAACAGTTTATCATTCTCAATTTTTGTGTATAAGTTACTGTCAGCAGATCCTTTGGTGAAACCTTGTTATTGAAGATATTTTCCAAGATGATAGTACCATGCCTGAGGAGCCTGTTTGAGACCATATAGAGCATTTTTAAGTTTGAAAACAATTTTTTCATCATTTCCCATAATGAATCCTTCTGGTTGTTCTATATCTAGATCACCATTGAGGAAAGCGGATTTTACAACCATTTGATAAACTTTGAATTGTTGAAAACTTGAAAAGCAAGAAAAATTCTTATAGCTTCAAGCCTGGCTACAGGTGAAAATGTTTCTTCAAAGTCTATACCTTCTTGTTGAGCATAACCTTTCCAAACAAGCCTAGCTTCATTTCTAATAACATCTCCATTTTCACTTAACTTGTTTTTGAATATCCATTTTGTTCCAATAACATTTTTATCATGAGGTCTTGGAACCAATTCCCAAGTACGATTCTTTTCAATCTGATCAATTTCTTCATTTATGGCTTGAACCCAACATTCATCTTTACTAACTTGATTTACATTCTGTGGTTCAATAGTGGATCAGAATTCCAAATAGCTAGGGGATCCTACAGGAGTTCTTCTTGTTTGAACACCTGATCCCTTTTCTCAAAATATTTGAGATTCTAGATGATTCTTTTGAACATACCTGGATGGAGCCTTTTTTGATATATCTTCTTCTGGTTCTTCATTTGGTTCTCCTTCTATATTGTTGTTATTTGATGATGGAAAATATACATCATCATCATCTTTATTTGTTGTTGTCATTTCCCTTTTGGGAGTTGTGAGAGACTCATCAATTACAACATCAATACATTCAACGATCTTCTGAAGTCTTTTATTGTAACATTTATATGCTTTACTTCTAGAAGAGTAACCAATAAATATTCCTTCATCTGCTCTAGGCTCAAACTTACCAAGTTTTTCATCATTGTTCTTGATAAAACATTTGCTTCCAAAAACTCTAAAATGCTTCACAGTGGGAAGATTACCATACTAGAGCTCATAAGGATTTTTATCACTGTTCACATGAACATGAGCCTTGTTGAGAATATTTACTGCAGTATGGGATTCTTCTACCCAAAAGGTATCAGGAGTTCCAGATTCATGAAGCATAGCACGAGCCATCTGCTGAAATGTTCTATTCATTCTTTCTGCCATGCCATTTTGTTGTGGAGTTCCAGCTACAGAAAACTATCTTTTTATGCCATAATGTTCACAGAAATCAAAGAATTCATCTGATATATATTCTCCTCCTCGGTCAGATCTAAGACATTTGATTTTTAGTTCTAATTTGATTTCAACCAAATCTTTGAAGATCTTAAATTTTTCAAATTCTTCATCTTTATGTTTCTATAAACCGATCCAACACATTCTAGAGAAGTCATCAATAAATGAAATATAGTATTGTTCTCCACGATGTGAATTTTTCCTTACAGGACCACATAGATCAGTATGTATAAGTTCAAGAGGCTTACTTGATGATCCTTATTTGGCATTGAATTACACCCTAGTTTGCTTACCAAATTGGCATGATTTGCATATTATGGTACTTTTAGGCAGAGTGATGTTGGATATATCACAAACAGCTTTGAGTCTGCTAGATTTGCTTATTTGAGAGAAGCTCAAATGTTCCGATATTCTGTGCCATAACCAATTTTATGTATATTTACCTAAATAGAATTTCTCTTGGCCACCTTTTAATATATACAAATTGCTTGGTGTTCTAGTTCCTTTTATTACGGTTTTTCCTGTGTCAAGTTCATGAACTATACATTCTTTTGAACTAAAGACAAATTCCTTTCCTTGATCACACATTTGACTCACACTCAACAAGTTATGCTTTAATCCATCCACATACATAACATTGTTAGCTTTCACCTTTTCTTTTAGAAAAACAGAACCTTTACCCTTAATGATAGCAGGAAAGTCATTTCCAAAAGTAACATTATTTTCCTTCTTTAATGCATTGTATGAAAGGAGTTTATTTTTATCACAGGTCATGTGTTTTGAGCATCCGCTATCAATTTACCATTGATTTTCTTCTCCTTATACAAATAAAGCTATGCCACAGCTTTCAACCTGTAAATCCTTCTTTCTCCATACCTTGGAGTTTGTGGGTATATGTTCTTTTGGCTAAATTTTTCTCCTGCATTCAGATTCTTCATGTCCAAAGTTATTTCAACAAGAACTTTCAATTTCATCTTGAAGAAGAGAAAAGTTGTTATAGGAATTATTCTTTATTCATGTCTCATTTATTTGCTTTCTTGCTTCTCTGGTCATGATGGTTTTGTATGTAACACATTGAGCAGCTTTATGACCAAAATTATGACATGAGAAACATTGTCCATTAAAAAAGAAATTCCTACGATCATGGAACCTTTTATTGGTATTTACCTGTTTATTTGTGTTATTGTTCATTCTTGAATTGAAGTGGTCATGCTTTACCTGGGCATTATCTTTGTTCTTTTGCTGAGTGACGAAGTGTTGCTGACTGGCTTTAGCTCCATTTAGATAGCTTGTTGCTGAAGATTGAGAATATTCTCTGATATATCCAAGACCTGTCTTTACAATAGGAGAGTGTTGCACCTTGATAATTAGATCTAAGGTTTCAGATCCTTTAACAAATCTAAGATTTAAAGTTTTCACTTTCTCAATTTCCTTTCTTAGACTTACTATTTCACATTCTAATTTATCATTGTGCTTCTCCTTTTCTATAAGTTGATTCTTTAGAGTATCTATGGCCATTTTTTTTAATTCCAAAACTATTTTGAGTTGATTGATTTCTACAAGAAAATCATTATAAAAGTATCTTTAGCCTCAATAGTGTCCTTTTCAAATGCCATGAGTAGTCTAATATCTTGATCAGATTCTCCTTCTTCACTATTTGATAGACCATCATTATCTTCATGAGTATAATAGCTTTTTCTTTTGATAAAATGTTTCTTATTACCTTTTTTTAATTCCTTTCCCTTTTCATGATTATCTTTATGAGGACATTTAGCAGCGTAATGACGAACTCTTCCACAAGAAAAACATTTGAAAGTAAGCTTACATTTGAACCTTCCAGTACCAAGTTGAAGTTTCTTTACAAAATTTATCTCATCTTCTTCTGATACATACCCTGATCCTTCTTTTTCTTCCATTTCCTTTCCTTTTGTAGTAGCTCTAAAAGAAGCTTCTTTGACTTTAGATGGACCTCCTTTCCTCATTTCACACACAGTCAAAATCCCATGCATTTGAACAATAGTAAGAGTTTGTAGATCCTGCTTCTCTTCTATAGAAGAAACTTTTGACTCGAATTTATGAGTTAGAGATCTTTAAAATGTTTCTACTAGAGAGGTGTCTATTATAGTTTCACCCATATTTCTCATATGATTCACAATCTCATCTAGAAGTAAAAAGAAACTAGCAATGCTTTCATCATTATGCATTCTGAGTTTTTCATATTGAATTCTGAGTGCTTGAGTTTTGCGCTTTTTACCTTGGCATCACCTTCATAGCTCAGAATGATTTTGTCCCATATCTCCTTTGTTGTATTCAACTTCATAACTTTGAAAATTTCTAATTTAGTCAAACTCCCCAATAAATCATTGACATCCTTTGCATTGGTTTCATAGTTTTTCCTTGCTTCTAGATGTGTTGGAACTGAGGTTGGATATTGGTAACTACCTTCAACTATAGCCAATACATCTGCTCCAAGAGACTAAAGATAGGATATTGTCCTAGTCTTCCAGAATATTAAATTGTTTCTCTTGAAGAGTGGAGGTCTAATATATGTTGTCCCATCTTCATTTCTCATCTTAGATAATCTTCCTTCTAGTGATTAAGCTTCTATAGAAGGACCTACTCTGATACCAATTGTTGGGAAAATACTGAGAGGGGGGGGGTGAATCAGTATTTGAAATAATCACAATATTTTACTTTTCTCTTACTGATTTCTGTATGCAACTTGGATTAGCCCAACTAGTGTATGTACGCAGCTATCCCAACAGCAACTTGTGTATACTCAAATAAATTTACTTGTTTAAATAAACATTCAGAAAACATTCTTTAACCCATATCATCAATTATGTATCATATATTTAAGCAGTAAATATGAGCAGTAATAACATAATAAATCATCACACAAGAGCATCACACATGAACACCAAGATTTAAGATGGAAACCCAATTCGAGAGAAAACCACAGTTGATGTCGTCTCTGTCTTCAATATTTATTATATAGAAAATTGCTTACAATGTTGTACTGATGCAGACTCATATCAGTACGTGGGCATCTAACTGCAAAAGGTTTCAACCTTATCTTGTTCTCTAGCTGCTATTGGAAGGGAGCTCCAACCCCCTGATCTCATTTACCAGCCACTACTAGAAGGGAGCTTCATCCCCCTAATCTAAACACCAACTTCTAGTGGCAGGTAGATTCTACTTCCACATTGAATTCTTCAACCCTCAGACACACTGCAGACCACATTTCATAAATTTTCACACTGGATCCAATAACTTCAACACAACTCAAAATATAGATCAACACCAATAGACTTAACCCAAAATTCAAACAGGACACTGATATCGTTGTAATCAGAACATAGTAATAAACCCATATTTCAAAATCAACATGAAGAATCAATTTCAACCTGATCATTGATTATATAAAATGCATATGCTACTTCACTTCAGTGAACCTGCGTGTATACACACTTTCCTGTACACCAAGCTACGTATAGATCTCTGAATACTAAATTTCCATAATTTGATTAGTCTCATAAACATATATGAGGCTTCCAGTCATATATCTTTTCATATTTGTAGAAATCTTATTCGATCAGCATCATTAATCATATTTAATCACTTATTGATCATATTTGTACATATTCATCTTATCAACATATACAGTATTCAAACAACCCAGATCTACATGAAGACTTTATTGACAGACAGCAGAAACATAACAGCAATAAACAGATAACCTCTCCATCAAGCTTCAGAAAACCCTGACTCCCATACGCGCTTTAGCTTAAGCAAACCCGTGTGTATATGTGCTTTCACCGTGACGAACAAGAGTATAGATCTGTAAATATTGATTCTACAGAAAGTTTCAGATCGATAGACTTACCCAGATTTCTTCACTTCACTTCAGCAAACATGCGCCAGGTCACAGATCCAAACATATCATCAATAGATCAAGAAAATACATAGTCATTTTAGGTCTAGAGATTGTTTAGATTCAACAAGAAATTTTTGGCACCCATGATCCTAGTGACATTAAGCACCTACACTAAGGTGGGGCTACAGTGCTATTTTTAGGTGCATGTCTATTTTTATTATCCCTTAATTTAGATGGACATTAAACTGTAATCTATTCTCAACGTGGACTTGAAATAGTTAACTGAAGTGGAAAATTCAGTTAGCTAGTGAATTTTGAGTTAGAGGTTGATTGGTGGGACATGCAGAGTAATTCTAGTTGTAACAGAGTTCGAAGTGCAGTGGTGCATGAGTTTGTGCAAGTTGTAAATAGTTTAACTCAGTTAAGTGAGTTAAACTCAGTTGTGCTAGTTGTAACTGAAGATACAAGTAGTGAGAGATCAAGTGAATTAAATATTAATTAATTCACATGCAGTGATCTCACATGCAATTGAAGATTTACTAATATTAGTTGCATGCATGTCAGATCCAGTGAAGACCCAGTTGAGTTCTAGGTGAAAGGGAAGTTGACTATCAGTTGTGACATTATCCGCTTGCACACATGCAAGTAAACACACATTGGATGTGCCCATGATACTTGCACAATCAAGGAAGGTAGGATTGTGTCAATTCAAGGATTGCATTCAGCAAGGATTACGCAATGAAGGCAGGTTTTCTTGAGACAGTAAATTGGCTAAGGAATTTTCCAATTTTTGTATGACAGTGTGAGACAATTAGTTGATCTACTTAGGGTTCTTGTGAGAATAGTTTTGTATGTAATTGTCTCATGATCCATGATATAATATACAATAGAAGATAGTGGAGTTTTTAGCTGTAAGCTTTCCCCTGGAAATTATCTGTGTTGTGTGTGATTGATATTTCTTCATGTTCATGTGATTAGCGATTGTCTTTTTAATTCTGCAAAATATTTGTAGAAGCGATTCAGTATTTAACTTTAGTATATTGTTAGATCAAGTGAATCCAAGATATAAATGCATATTTTATAATTTCTATAGAGATCTTGATCCATCATTGTATTCATGGGTGCATCATAATTTGAGATCTACCAATAAATGCAACCCATTTCAGAAAGATATACTTCAGAGAGAATTATTCAGTTCAAACCCTTTCACATGCACCACCTTGCACTATGATCTTCTTCTCCTTATATAGGTTTATCCTTTATCAATACCATGAGCCAAAACCACACAAGTGTCGATGTTATTCTTGCATGGAATCAAATAGCCGACACTGCGCTCAATATTGTGGGCTAAAACCATGGTAACTCCCCCTAGTATCATAATTTTACAGCGCAAAATGCATAAGTGACTTGGATCATTCTTTTATGTGTGTGTAAGCAACTTGGCCTGCAAAAACTCGTGTATAGAACCTTTATTTATGAATATTAACCATCTTTTGTTGGACTTATACTTTTATTCTACTAAACCTTCTGCAAAACCACTGTGCTTTTCCAGAAGTCATATACTTCATCATTTGCAAGAGAGTTGTCATCAAGGACAACATATGAAACCACAAGAATCATATTGCCAAAATCCTCCATGGTTTCATAAGAGATATAACTTGAGAAATTAAATCATGCTCTTGTTATCACATGTTTTGCATGAAAGTATGTATTACAGATATAGAATACCATGACTTACACTTCAAGGAAATAACTTGATGGATGCTCAAGGATTATGAAAGAAGGCCTCACAAGAAAAAGCATTGGAGTTAAAAAGGTTTGTCAAGAAACAAAGGTATGTCTTAGATCATAAAGCTTTCCATCCTCTTTGGAAAATCCAATCTATATTACTAACAATTGTTGTGTCTATATCTCTTGAATCTAAAAGATTCTTTTTTAGGGTGATTCATCATCTGATAAATCTACCCACTTTATATTATTGATTTTTTGTATAAAACGACCCTAAAAATGTTCTTTGGAAAACCCTAACCTAAGAGTATGATAATAATGTGTGAAACCCTAAATCTACTTAGAGTTGTTGATGAAATTAATGCTATTATGTTGATGATTTCATTTTTTGGGTTTTGGTATGATCATGGAAGCTCTAACTTATTAGGGTTTAAATGGTGATGTTTGAAATCCCGAACCTTTGAAGTTTTGGTATAATAGGATTTTCTTTGTTATGAACCGAAACCCTAGGTTTTGGTTGGGTATATAAGAAAAATCCTTGTTATGTACTTATAGTCCTAAGAATGAAACCCTAGGTATGTGTCCATTATGTTAAATCCATAGCTTGGTCTAGGTCGGTATATGTCTAATATGTTAATGTTATCTATCACATTATATGCTAATGAATTCCTAGATATATGTGTTGACCTAATTACTAATGGTCATAATTCCTAGGGTTTGGAAACAAGCCCTAGCCAAAAATTTTAATTTCTAGAACGATGTTATTTGGAAAATCTATGGTTTTGTAGCTAAACCCTAGTAGTAGTTAAAATTATCTATTATGTATAAATCTGGAATCTATAGATGGAAAATATAGGGTTTACATCAAACCCTAGTAGAATCTATTCATGTTGATTAAGCTCTGATAGAATTTTTTTGGTTATTGCAGCTCATGTTTGAAATCTAAGGTTTACATGAAATCCTATCTAATAACTTCTGAAAGTTATTAGATACTTTTATTTTAACTTATTTCTAGGGATTTCTATATGTCAGAACTTGTCTTCTAACATCTTGACTAAATTGTTGATGTGATTGATGGTTTTTAACAAAACCTGAGCTAGAATTTGAAATATTGAAGTATAGTCTCTTGTTTATTGTATAAATTTTAATCCTTTCGCTACTATAAGATTTTGTTATGACTAACTTCATGCTTCTATAGATTTGGTTGTACTTGTTCTTTAAGTTGTGCACGTACATCATATTCAAGATGGTGAAGATTTCCATAAGTCAAAGTTGGTATGATAAGAACGATGAGAAGGATGGAAGCCCTAAAATATTCTTTGATGTCGTAGTAAATAAATTTAGCCTCCCTAAGTTAAGAGGCAGCTTGGATGAAAGGAATTTCTCTAAGTTAAGAAGAAGTGATGGATATGATTCTCTACTTCATGTGTCATGCACTAGACTAGGACTAACAGTCATAAGTCTTAGTGAAGGCCATGAGTAAGAGAAAGACGCATCACACCTATCTTCATGAAAACAAGTCTCTAAGTTAAGAGGGAAGGCATATCATAGTCATGATGGTTACCTTGAAAGAATATGATTGGAGAATGATTTGAGGTGATGATGTAAGAAGGAAAGAAATATCTGATTAAATAATATGTTCTTACATGTGAAGTAGGAAAGGAAAGTGTATGATTGAGGAATATTATGTCAAAGATTTTGTTGATAGTCCTAATGTGTTGAGAAGCAACATCAAGTTGCTTGAAAGACTTCAGAGGTTTGTGTTTTTTTATGAACATGTGAAAGTATATTATTGATTGGGGTTGTGTTTGTACATGTGCCATTAGAGAAATTTTGAGGTCTAAAATGGGCCTTCAAAGAAAAATGTACAACTAAAATAAAATTTATAAGAACCAATAGGATTTAATATGATGATGTCAACCATGGGGGATGATTCACCATTTTTGGGGTAAAAAGGTAAAAAGATTAAAAATTAATAAAATAATAAAACTATTTTTTCAACTTGTATTTTCAACTTATATCCCTAAGGTTTTACTCAGTTTTCGAGTGGAAGTACTTTTTGGATGAAAAATTTAATTCCTCGTCCAATGAGTACCCATGTTGCATACTTTGGATGGACCCTACTACACGAAAAATGAGAAATACATGAAAAACGTGATTGCAATCATATTTTTCACGTATTTCTCATTTTTCGTGCAAAAGGGTCTATTGAAATTATGTAACATGGGTAATCCTTGGATGAGGAATCAAATTTTGTATCCAACGAGTGTTCTCACTCGACATTTAAGTAAACCCATGGGGAGATAAATTGGAACTATGAGTTGAAAAAGTAGTTTTTTATTTTTTCCCTCTAAATTTTGTTGATGTAATCTAATATTGTATTATTATTTCCACTATTATTTTATAATTTCCTTAGGAGTCCCATTTTAGACCTCAAAATTCCCTTAATGATCTCTCAAAATTATGATAAGCATAATGGTTACCGGCCAATTTGATCAGGAGAGATTTGTTGTTTAGGCTTTGTGAGTGAAGCATTGCCTGGAAAGACATCAGGTAGGCACTTTGTATTGATGTCTGGTAGGGAGGGTGGCATCGGGTGGATGCGCACCTAGTTGCCTGGGTTGATAGTTAGTAAGTAAGCCTGATGGTACATATAGAGGCTCAAATATTTAGTCCATCTTAGTCCCACTCGAATATATTTCCCTTGTCAAGAATCTAGTTTGTGGCATTGCGGTGCCTAAACTTTTGAGAGACCAAATGGATAGATTGACCTGGTCAGGAATATAGTCCATGACATTGTGGTGCTTAAAATTATTCATAGATAAAGTGGTATATTCCAGTACCTCTTTGATTTTGTGTAAAAATGAATACCTCCCTAGTTAAGAGAGAGTGTTGAAGAATGTAACTAGGTTTAGTCTTCATTATTAATATATTTGTCAAAAGAATTTATTATTATTTTATTGACTTATTAAAGCATGGTTTGCATGCTTGGGTAAATTATATTTCAAGCCTCCATTGTAGGCTTTACGTTGTTGTCAAATTCATTTATTATTTGGTCAAAGACTCATCCATCAAGTCTTCCTCTTCAGCAAGTCGTCAACTCATCCTCTTCAGCAAAGTCTTCAATTCGACTTCAAATGAGTTTTTCTCAAGACAGCTTCCCTCAAAATATCACATGTCAGCCTAAATGGAGACACACCTCTTCATATGTTCATGTCGGCTTATTTATGACGGGAAACAACTATGTATGCAAGGATGAGGTCCTCGCATTACTTCACCTCAGAATCTCGGACCAATTAAAGAGATGCAAGTTCAGATCAAGCTCGGATAATTTCATGAGATATTTTCGGTGCAATGATAATGATAAAGTTTGGTATCATCACAGTAAGGAGGTCTCTCAAGTTTCAGTGTCATTACATTTCAACCACATTTTTGGTGCTATTGCAAAAATAAGTTCAGATAAGGATGATATCAGTGCTACCACAATGCTACCACGGTGCTACCTCAGGGTCATGCTATCACAGTCACAATGATAATACAGTTTCAATGCTCTATAGTACATTAATTCAAGGTATATCACAGTTTCTCTACCACCTCAGTGTGAACTATTTCAGTGCCATCACAAGGTTTCGGTGTCACCACATAGATGAGATCTCAATGTCATGACAATGATGACGTTTTGGTGGAATAACAGTGAGGAGATATCAATGTCATGACAGAGATGTGGATAATGTCTTGGTGCAAAAACAATGTCAATACAGTGAAAGGAAGATCAAACAAGGATGACTTGATGGAGGAATTCTCTATTCTAGGGTCTTGGTCGTCTCATCTTGAATCTACTGAAGGAAGAATTTTGACTGGGTTTTCTCCAAAGAATGGGGTTTTTCCCTAGTAGCGTGCCTACATCTTCTGTATTTTTCTATTTCTTGCTTGGCATTATTCTTTATGATAATAAAATATAAATCGAAAGAACACATAATAATAATGAATACATCTCTTTTGATTTCTCAACACTTTCAACACTGCTCTGCACTCCTCAATGTCTGACTAACACTTATTCTCCTACTACTGAATGTTGTGGTCCCTCGTAGTAAGATAATGATCCATGATAAGAAAAAAAAACACATCTCAATGGACCTTGCCCATATTTCTACACTCTTGGGACTATGTATTTACATTTCCCCACCTCTCACATGGAGGTATGGATGCATGTGCTCCCTCTGCCAACTTGTCTCGAACTCTCCTCCTACTGAAGGTCTCTGACTGATCCTCTTCATCATCATCCTCATGGTCAGCCCATCTGAAAACTAGCTGAGGCTTCCTCTTGAGAGATAAATCATGCTCCCTCTAACCCACAATATCTCCAATCCATGCCTTGCTCCTCAAGGTTGTGCATGCATCATTCTCTAATGTGCAGAAGCTCTCGATCTTGACATTAAATTTCTTGATTTGACATGAAGAAAGATGCTTGAGGTAAGTTTTCCCATCTCTGAATACTACCTCATGTTGAAAATAGTATACGATAAGCATGCATACATCTGGATCCTCCTGATCTAACAATATTTATCTTCTTACTAAATACAGAATCCGTCCACCATAATTCTTGTGGAAATTTAATCATCAATTGCAAAACACATGAAGCAATAAAAACACACATAACATAGTTTTTTAACGGGAAAGCCTCAAGCTGAAAACCCCAACTAGCATATTATGTATATCATGGAGATCATGTAACAATCTCATACAAAGCTTAGTACATCAAGCTCTCGATACAATCAATCGTCACACACTAACATAGAAGAAATCTGCAAATCCATGCACCAATCTCTGCCCTCCTACTAGCCTGTATCCACTGTGCAATCCAAGCTGATTACAAAGACCAATTTGATGCAATCCCACTCTCCTTGACTTCGTTATTCTCATTTGCATCTCCAATGTATATGTAGATGCAATTAATGCATCACTAGTAGTCACAACAGATAGTCTATCTCACCCTTTCACCTATCTCTCCACTATGTCTCCATTGGAACTGACATGAAAGTAGTTAACTGTTGTATTTGTTCAGTTTTTAGTGAGTTATTAGTTGTGAATTAATTCACTAACCTCTCACTAGTGTATCATTTAGTTAGACTAGATACAACTAGCTCAACTGAGTTTAACTCACTTTAACTGAGTTAAACTGAATACAACTCCATGAACTACTCTTCCAACTCTGTCATAACTTTTCCACTTCAGTTCTAACTGAGTCCTCAATGCATGAACTCTAGTAAACCCTTAATAATTGCATAATTCATTCAGCCCACTGATTTGACAAATCTGTATACTGAAAATAAGTGCTCCAAGAGAATAAGTTGTTGTTCAGAGGCTGATTATTATTAAGGGTTAATAATAACCGACATGCATCTATTTTTAGATCAGCGATGTATAAATAGACTTTACCCAATCTTCTAAAAATAGAATCTCATCTTTTTTTCACATTTGACCAACCATCTATAAATATCCTCCTGCTACATATAGAATATGCTCACCATGTCTAAAAATAGACTTACAACTAAAAAATAGCCTGTGTGGGCCCCACCTAGTTTAGGTGATTATTTTCCAACTAGGATCGAGGATGATGTTTTAGGATGCCTCCTTCACTGTTTCTTGTTGTAAACTTCAACACTCCCTCTCAACAAGAAAGGATTGTCTTTGCATGCAACATGCAACTCCATGCATTCGCCCTGCAACTCTTGTTGCAACACTTCTGAGACTGAAAGGCTCCAAACAACTCAATTAGTCTAATGCATCTATCATCAAAGTCTTTGACTTCTACTTAGCTAATGCACATGTATTCAGGAACCACTGCACTGTTGAAATCTACACCCATGCACTCTGCACTTGCTGTCAACTCTGAACCGCACTCCAGTATCTGACATTGTCACTTTGATCTCACTGCATCAATCCAACTGATCGTGCTACTGCTGCTCTATGGGCACCTCATAGCCAGGTTCAATTCATGAGATCCACACCATCTCAATGAATCCTGCCCAAAAATATATTCTTGGGATTATCCATGCATGTCACCCCACCTCTTACCTGGTGGTATAGCTACATGCACTCCCTCTGCCCATTTGGCACGAAATTTCTCTACATGAGTGGTTTCTCCGACTCCATGATCCTCATCTTGTGAATGCTCCACATCCCGAGGTTCACTCTTACCTGCATGCAAATCCTGCTCCCTCTCAAGCTTCAATTGCATGTCTTTCTTTCACTTCCCAACAGTAGGAAGCTCCGTAGAAATCCCATCTACATCAAATCTATAAAGATTCTTCTGCATCTACATTTGTGGCTGCTCCACAACATTCTGAGACTGCTTCTCAAGCTGCATGTTGAGAGGCTACCTCTTAGCCACCAAGTCACTAGCCTTTGCTTCACTCCTCAAAGCTTTGGATGCATCTTGTACCTCAGTGCATGTATATTCTTGGCTCGCGCACATTGTAATTGTCCCGTCGTCGCAAAATTTTCTAACAAAAGAGTTGATTTTAAATCAACAATGTCTCCCTCATCCGAGCTCCGATTCGACCGTTTTTTTTTTCAATTTAGGTATTTGTTCGCAAGAAATCCAAATATGCTATTTATTTCTGAAAATATTTCACCAAAATTTCAAATATTCTCTGCAAACTCGCGTACCCAAAAATTCCTGCTCTCATTCCATGTAGAGAATCTATAACAAAGCTCTGATACCATGTAGAAATTAGTATAAAATAAGCATGCATACATTTGAATCCTCCTGATCTAACAATATTTATCTTCTTGCTAAATACAGAATCCCTTCACTATAATTCTTGCAGAAATTTAATCATCAATTGCAAAACACATGAAGCAATAAAAACACACATAACACAGTTGTTTAACGGGAAAGCCTCAAGCTGAAAACCCCAACTATCATATTATGTATATCATGGAGATCATGTAACAATCTCGTACAAATCTTATTACATCAAGCTCTCAGTACAATCAATCGTCACACACTAACATAGAAGAAATCTGCAAATCCATGCACCAATCTCTGCCCTCCTGCTAGCCTGTCTCCACTAGGCAATCCAAGCTGATTACAAAGACCAGTTTGATTGAATCCCACTCTCCTTGACTGTGTTATTCTCATTGGCATCTCCAATGTATATGTAGATGCAATTAATGCATCACTAGTAGTCACAACGGATAGTCTATCTCACCCTTTCACCTATCTCTCCACTGTGTCTCCACTGGAACTGACATGCAAGTAGTTAACTACTATATTTGTTCAGTTGTTAGTGAGTTATTAGTTGTGAATTAATTAGCTAATTAATATTCTAACCTCTCACTAGTGTATCATTCATTTAGACTAGATATAACTAACTCAACTGAGTTTAACTCACTTTAACTGAGTTAAACTGTATACAACTCCATGAACTACTCTTCCAACTCTGTCATAACTTTTCCACTTTAGTTCTAACTGAGTCCTCCATGCATAAACTCCAGTAAACCCTTAAGAATTGCGTAATTCCTTCAGCCCACTGATTTGACAAATCTGTATACTGAAATTAAGTGCTCCAAGAGAATAAGTTGTTGTTTAGAGTCTGATTATTATTAAGGGCTAATAATAACCGACGTGCATCTATTTTTAGATTAGCGATCTATAAATAGACTTCGCCCAATATTCTAAAAACAGAATCTCATATATTTTTCACATTTGACCAACCATCTATAAATAGCCTCCTGCTACATATAGAATATGCTCACCATGTCTAAAAATAGACATAGTCTAAAAATAGACTTACACCTAAAAAACAGCCTGTATGGGCCCCACCTAGTTTAGGTGATTATTTTCCAACTAGAATCAAGGATGATGTTTCAGGATGCCTCCTTCATTGTTTCTTGTTGCAAACTTCAACACCTCATACCCTTTGTCTTCAATCCTTAATTTATTCATCAATTCAAGCTTATTGGCTTCATTCCTCTTAACGAATAGCTCATTGAGAGTCTTCCACATAGAAAAGGGAGTCTCTTTGCCATGTATTTTCAAAACTATGTGGTCTCTCACACCCTCTAGGATGATCCTCCTAGATTTTGCAACACACTTCTTCCACTCTACTAGATATGTAGCATCATATGTTGGAGGCTTCGGGTTATCATGATCTATGAATTCCTTCATTTGATTATCTTCCAATGTTGCATCCATCCTATCCTTCCAAGAAATGTAACTTGAGCTACCCTCAAGGGAATACTCGAGTCTCAAGCCATAGAATGACATCATGCTAGCTCTAAAGAGTGATACTGCAAATTAAATTCACCTGTAAGGACAAATTCAAATTCTTCTCTTCTATTGTGATTTTAGCTTTCATACCATGTAGAAATTCCTTCTAGATTCAAACTACTAATTTTAATTTACTAAAACAATAAACTTGAATCTACTCTACCAACTATGGAAACAATTAAATGACCGTGAAATCACAAATCATACAAGAGAAATAATTCAATCAACACATTACACAATAATTTCCTGGGGAAATTCATAGCTAAAAACCACGCTATATGTATATTTCATTAGTCAGAAAATATAAGAAGATTACAATTCTTTTCTCATGCCCGAGCAACCTCTGCACTATCTCTATCTATTTCACTTCTTCCTGGACTGACTCTGGCCAACACTTAGCCAATTTAGTAGTCTTCTAAGCTCCTACTTCCTTGTGTTTTTCAATGAGGAATTAGGCCCCTATTTAATAGGAATTTCCTCCATTGGATTGTGCAGTTCCTTTAGACTCTTCCTTTAACTGCATGCACCACTTGTACAATTTGTATGATTATACAACTAATAGTACACTGCCCTTGAACTCCAATCTCAATTGTGTAACTCATAGATAACGCATGCATAAGTTGTTTATGGCTGATTTATCAGTTAACTGGTTGAACATTGAATTTACACTCCACTCCTAGACCTCGTACTAGTTCCTCCAACAGTTCATACTAGTTTAACTGAATTTAACTCAGTTAAACTGAATTAATCAATTACAACTCACAATAAACTCAACCAGGGTTCCTAAATAGTAGGAACCACTCTACATGACTCAAGTTAGACCCTCAACTCAAATTAATTGAACCAACTAAGTGAAACTTAGTTAACTCGTACAAGTTGTCATGAGATGTGGAATTACAACTTTATTCTAATTTAATTTAAGGGAAAATTAAATTAGAATCTTTCTTGCTTCCATTTTCAACATTTCTTGTTTCCATTTTCAACATGATTTGGGTAGTACACATAATATTATTCATTGTAAGATAGCCAAGGATTTGAATTTCTATCTATATCAAGCACCAGAGTGTCAAGTGAAGCTTGTAAATGGAAGAACTTTAAATTTCCCAAGAAAATGTCATAATATCAATCTAACCATGGGGGAATATGTATTGAATATTCCAATTCTTTCCATTCCAATGGGTGGTGTTGATGTTGTATTAGGAGACCAATGGTTACAATATTTGGGGACAATAGCTTTTAAGTTTCAATATTTTTTCTTGATTTTTTTCTCGGAAGGAAAATAAATTGAATTAATGAGTATCGCAAGGAAAGCTAAGAAGATAATCAGCTCTAATGGTATGAAAATACTTTTGAAGAAGGAACAATGAGGGATAATTGTACAATTATGCTCACTATATGTTCATACATATAAGTCATCTATTTCTCCATATCTCCAAAGAGTTCTTAACAATCATTCCAAGTTATTTGAGACTCCTAAAGGTCTCCCACCTATTCTCGATCATGGTGATGGTATTCACTTGATTCCAGGAAATGTTCCTCCGAATATCAAATCTCACAAATATCCCTATGTCCAAAAGAGTGAAATTGAACGTATGGTTGTAAACATTCTAGAGGCAAGTATAATTCAACTTACCCAAAGTTATTTCTCTTCTCCAATAGTATTGGTGCATAAGGATGGATCATGGTGTATGTGCATAGATCATAGAGAGCTCAACAAGCTCACTATTAAAGGTAAATTTCTCATTCTTGTCATTGATGACTTGTTGGATAAACTACATGGATAAATTTACTTCACCAAGCTAGATATTAATTCAGGATATCATCAAATTAGAATGAAAATAGAAGAAATTCTAAAAACAACATTCAAAACTCATGAAGGTCATTATGAATTTTTGGTCATGCCTTTTGGCCTTACTAATGCAACTTCCACATTTCAAGGTTTGATGAATTCCACTTTCAAACCCTTAGAAAATTTTTGGTAGTATTTTTTGATGAGATACTAATCTACAACAGGTCTTGGAAAGATCATGTTCAACATTTTGGCAGGGTGATCAAATTGTTGGAGGAGAAACAATTTTATGCAAATCCCTCCAAATTTCTCTTTGAAGTACAAGAAGTGGAATGTTTTGGTCATATTGTTTCTCATGAGGGTGTTAAGGTAGACCCTAACAAAATTAAATCCATTAATGAATGGAAAATCCCCACGACCTTAAGGCATATTCAAGGATTTCTCGGGTTGACAAGGTATTATCACAAGTTGGTTAAGAATTATGGGAAAATAATAGCACCTCTAACAACATCACTGAATAAAGATGTTTTTTTTTACTCTAGAATAAATTAAGGCCTTTGAACATATTAAAGACGCAATGTGTCGAGCTCCAGTCTTAGCTACACCAGACTTCAGAAAAACCTTTATTGTGGAATGTGATGCCTCGAGAAATGGCATTGGTTCTATTTTAATGCAAGAAAGAAGACCCATTTCTTTTGAAATATGTCCAATCAAGGGAAAGTATTTACACAAACCTATTTATGAGGAGGAAATATTGGAAATACTACATGCCCAGAAGAAATGGCATCCTTGTCTAATGGGAAAACACTTCAAGGTAAAAATGGATCATGATAGTCTTAAATGCTTCTTGGAACAAAGATTATTTTTAGAAGAGTAGAGAAAATGGGTCACAAAGATATTGGGTTGTGACTTTGAAATCATCTACAAAAAAGAGAATAAAAATGTTGTTGTATACACACTCTCAAGAAGGGATGAGGATGTGCAGGCATCGCTCTATGCCATTTCTATTATCCAACCTGATTGGATAACTAAAGCAAGGGATGAAAGGAAGAATGACGAAGAGGTGTGGACACTCATTCAAAATTTTTTGCAAGATCTAAATGCATATGATACATTTATCTATGTAAGAACTCCCAACTCAAACAAAAGGTTCTTTTGGAATTGCACATCTCTCTTATAGGATGGAAATCTGGATTTTTTTAAAACTTACCACATGGTTAAGAAGGAATTTTTTGGGATGCCCTTAAATCCGATATTCAAAATTTTTTGGCAGACAGTTTGGTTTTCCAAAAAAATAAATTTGATACAACTAAGACCCCATGTTTTTTACAATCATTAGTCATTCCATGTTAGTGTTGGGAGGAGGTCTCCATGGATTTTATCATAGGTTTTCCCATGTCAGAAGGAAAGAGTGTCATCATGGTGGTAGTTGATAGACTTTCGAAGTATGCACACTTTTGTGCACTTGATCTCACCCTTTCAAAGTAAGTACAGTTTCTACTGCATTTGTGGAAATAGTTCAAAAGCCACATGGAAACCCAAATATTATTGTGACAGAGATCCCATTTTCACTGGAAATTTTTGGATAGAATTATTTTCTTGTCTTGGTACTCAATTAACTCATAGCTCATATTATCATTCTCAATCTAATGGGACAAACGAGATAGTGAACAAATGTTTGGAAGGATATCTTCATTTCTTTGTATCTCATAAACAAACACAATGGGTCAAGTGGTTACCTTTGGCATAATGGTGGTATAACTCTTCAATATCACAGTAAAAATGATCCCATTTATGGCGCTTTATGGATATCATCCACCATCCATCACATCATATTTAAGAGAAAATTATAATGTTCAAGCAGTGAAAGATCACATCGAGCATAAACAACAAGTTCTCCAACTCTTAGTGGATAACCTGACTCTGGCACAAAATCGAATGAAACGATAGACATATCAACATCGCAATGAAAGAATTTTTCACGTGGGAAATTGGGTATTTTTATGGATAAAACCATACAAACAAATGCCCCTCAAAAAAGCTAAGAAGGATAATAAATTATCATCTAAGTATTATAGCCCTTACAAGGTGTTCCAAAATATTGATTCTATGGCATACAAATTGGAGTTGTCTCCATCATTACGAGCACACCTAGTTTTATGTGTTTCATGTTTAAAGAAGGTTATAGGTGACAAGCACTCAGTTCAAACTATATTGTTAGAGCCTTATGAGGAAGTGAAAATCATATTGGAGCCTAAACTAATCACAAAAACACAAATCCAACAACTGTAAAATTGATCAATTTTCAAAGTATCTCATTAAGTGGAAGAACTTACCTGCTGAAGATTCCACATGGGAGGATGAGTATTTATACAGAAGCATACATAACTACTCAAGTGTTGAGGACAACACTTTTTTTAAGTAGAGGGGCATGTTAAATCCCCATAATACTAGTGTATCCCCCACATTGTTATTGGTGTGCCCCATAGAAACCCACTATTGTTATTATTGTGCCCTTACATTATTATGGTTATTGGTGTGCCCCATAGAAACCCACTATTGTTATTGTTGTGCCCTTACATTATTATGGTTATATTTTGACCCCTTACACTCATATATATACAAAAGGAGGTATTTTCATTTGAATCATCCAAGAATTTTTCATTTATGTGATGTAAAGGGAGGTTTCCCCCTTGAAGCAGCTTATTATATAGTCATTGATTTATCTTTTATTGTGTTTTTGTGTTATTTTTTATCTAAATACCTAACATTGCCAGGGGTTGTTGGCTACCAGCTGGAAGAGATGATAGGAGAAAAATACATCCTATGGGGTCACCCACTTTTGATGGGAACAAGTCCTACCATTATAAACATTTATGGTACCTCTTCCAGCAATTCTTGCAGATTTTTTGTCTCCAAAAGACACATTTCCTCCTTTTTATTCTTTTAGAGTAATAAATTTATTTTGATCTCTGATCACGTGTTTAGAACACCCACTATCAACAAAGAAATGACTTTAATTTTTTCGAGCACACATACCATGTAGAAATTTAATGCAATATGCATGTATATCCAAACTCCCCTGATCTAACAATTAAATCCACTGTTAAATACAGAATCCTTCTACTTAATTATTTGTGGAAATTAAATTGCCAATTGTAAACATATGAAGTAAAATCAATCGCACAAAACAAGATGTTTTACCGGGAAAGATTAAATCTAAAAACCCCAACCATCTGTTGAGATTCAGCAAGATGATGAGCTTAGTGAAAAGAGTCGCCTTCACTAAGTGGGCCCGTGGGCTATTTTTGGCGCAAGTATATTTTTAGACATGGTGATCATATTTCAGAAGTTGCAGCATGCTATTTTTGGATGGTTGGTCAAGTTGGAAAAATAGATGAAATTATATTTTTAGAATATTGGGCGAAGTCTATTTATAGATCGTCAATCTAAAAATAGAAGTGTCGATTATTATTAGCTCTTAATAATAATCCGACAGTAAATAACAACTTATTATTTTGGAGCACTTAATTTCAGTGCACAAATTTGGCAAATCAGTGAGCTGAAGGAATTACGCAATTCTTAGGGTTTACTGGTGGTTCATGCATGGAGGAATCAGTTAGAACTAAAGTGGCAAAGTTATGACAGAGTTGGAAGACTAGTTCATGGAGTTGTTATTCAGTTTAACTCAATTATTGGAGTTAAACTCGGTTGAGCTAGTTGTATCTAGTCTAACTGAATGATACACTAGTGAGAATGGAGTGAATTAATTAGTTAATTAATTCACAAATAATAACTCATTAATCAACTGAACAATACAGCAGTTAACTACAGTGCATGTCAATTCCAATGGACCTAGTGGAGAGATAGGTGAAAGGGCAAGATGGACTATCTATTGTGACTATAGTGATGCATTGATTGCACCACACAAACATTGTATTTTCCAATGAGGATTGCACAGTCAAGGCAAGGGTAATTTGAATTCATTCAGAGCTATTCTTCAGCAGGGATTGCGCAGTGGAGGCAGGCTCTCAGGAGGCAGAAATCAGTGCATGGATTTGCAGATTTCTTTATGATAGTGTGTGACAATTGATTGTATTGAGAGCTTGATGTACTAAGCTATGTATGAGATTGTTACATGATCTCCATGATACATAATATATGATATTTGGGGTTTTCAGCTTCAGACTTTCCCGTTAAACAACTGTGTTATGTGTGATTGTTTTTATTGCTTCATGTGTTTGCAATTGAATGTTTAATTTCTGCAAAAGATTAAGAGTGGAAGGATTTTGTATTTAGCAAGAAGATAAAATATTGTTAGATCAGGAAAATCTAGATATATACATGCATCTTGTATATAATTTCTACATGGTATCAGAGCTGTGTTAAATCTTGAAGATTGCAATTGTGAAGAATTGTTGAGTTTGTGTTGGTGGACAATTCGAATTTGCTTCATAAAATTCTTGGTGCGACAGTTGAGTATACATTGAAATGTCTTTCAATGGGTTGCGATTGGATTATGCTCTTGATGGGAGCTCGAATTACATAGCCTGGAAGGATAGGATGGAGGCGGTGCTAGAGGATAATGGACTAAAGGAGTTCATCGATAGTGATGTTCCTAAGCCAGGATCTAGCGATGCTGCATTACTTGACGCATGGCAAAAGAAGATAGCAAAGACAAGAAGAATTCTGTTGAAAGGTGTGAAGGACCATATTGTGTCCAGCCTTCATGGAAAAGCCACTCCATCTGCAATGTGGAAGGCTTTGACAGATTTTTTCCAAATCAACAGCGACTAGAGGAAGTTGGCGCTGAAAGATAAGCTCAGAAAAATAAAAATGGAGAAGGGCGACAGTATTCCAAAATATCTCATGAAGTTTTTCCACTGTAGGGATGAACTGAGAAGTGTGGGGATTATTGTTGATGATTAATACTTGGTGAGCTTGGCTCTCCTTGGGCTTCCGAAGAGTTGGCATAGCTACGAAGGCTCTGTCAATGGACGGGAGAAACTGTCGAGATGGGAGTGACTTTGGTCAGATCTTGTGCAGGAGGAGATAAGGTGAGGTACTAGGGATGGCTCTTCATCGAAGAATGAAGATGAAGAGAATTGCGCTTTAGCTGCCAAAGAAAGGAAAGGGAAGGGGAAGAAATATCCTTCAAAATCCGAAGCTAAAGGCAAGAAGCAGGATCTGTCCAAGGTGAAGTGTTTTCACTGTCACGAACATGGGAATTTCACCACTAACTACCCACAGAAGAAGAAGAACAAGAAGGTTGTTGGAGCTGCAGTTGGAGAGGCCTTAGCCTCGCAATTTGAACTTTATTTCTCTTGTGTGGTATCTTGATAGTGGTGCATCTCTCCATATAACGGGAGACAAGGAGTTATTTAGTGACTTGGAGGAGAAGGACCTTGAAATGCATACAGAGATGGGCGACGATGGTCGATACAATGCGACCGACATTAGGACCATTACCTTTGAGAGGGGGTTTGGTAATCCATTCTTGTTGAAAGATGTTATGCATGTTTCAGGTCTAAAGAAGAACTTGGTCTCAGTCGCAATGTTGGAAGACAAAGGTTATGATGTTGTTTTTAGTGAGGGAAAAGCTTTTCTTCGACATAAAACAACGGTTCAAACCAAGAATATAGGGGTTAGAGTTAAGAATCTCTACAATTTGGAGGTAGATGGCTGCACTGCAATAGTGGGAAAAGCAGAATAAATGGTGAGCCGGGATGAGGGCGAATTATGGCGCAAGAGATTGGGTCATCTTCACCATGACGCTTTGAAGATTTTGTAGCAGATTTCTACTGGACTTCCCAAGGGTACTCTTGCACAATCAAATTAGTGCAAGGGATGTACTATGGGTAAGTTTTTGAAGACCACCTTTCATGAGAAGGAGAACCGTGCTTCGGTGATCCTGGAGAGAATTCACACAGACATGTGTGGCCCTTTCTCGGTTGCTTCAACTGCAAAACACAGGTATTATGTTATATTTATTGATGACTATTCTCGTATATGTTGGATCTTCTTCATGTAGAAGAAGAGAGAAACATTCTCAAAGTTCTGTGATTTTAAAGCATTGGTGGAGAAGGAGTCGGGGAAGCAAGTGAAATCTCTACGAAGCGATAATGGTGGTGAATACGTCTTGGGTGAATTCAAAGACTTATGTAGCAAAGAAGGAATTTAAAAAGAACTCATAGCGCATCATAACCCACAGTATAATGGGTTCACTGAGAGGAAGAACAGAACAGTCGTGTGTGATGCACGAGCGATGTTGCATGACTAGGGCCTACCGATCACTTGTGGGCGGAAGCATGCAACACTGCGGTTTATGTGCAAAACCGTTTTTCTCATAGAGTACTTGGCATGAGTACACCTGAAGAAGCTTTTACTGGTAAGAAGCCTGATATTTCTCATTTGAAGACTTTTGGCTCATCTGTTTTCATTCATGTGACAAAGGACACCAGGAAGAAGCTGGAGCCGACTGCAGAAGTTGGGATATTTTTGAGGTACACAAAAACACGCCATAATTATCGTGTGTATTTTCCAGACAGTGGGGTGACTGTGGTGCGACGAGATATAAAATTCAATGAGGTGAAATCCATGAAGTTGTCGCTTAAGAGGGAGCTACACTTGCATGCAGAGGAGGAATTTCTTGTTACCAAAGATGAGCCTCTAGATGTGGATCAGCCACAAGAGGAGATTCATGGGGTGGAGGAGTCCACTCATGCAGAACCAAACATAAAACAAGGCAGAAAGCATACCACAGAAGCTGAGAGACTGAAGCTTGATGTGGCACAGAATGTAGGAGTCCCTACATCACAGCGCAAACAGAGACAATCACCTGACCGTTTTACTGGATACATGGCTCTTATGAGCAAGTGTATCGTGACAAAGCCATCTTCTTTTGAAGAAGCAGTGCAGGAGCCCACATGGGTAGATGCCATGGTGGAGGAGTATGACTCCATTTTCAGAAACAGTGCTTGGGAGATTGTTCCAAGGCCGGTGGGAAAATCAGTTCTAGGATCAAGATGGATCTACAAGGTAAAGCAAGCTGCTGATGGGAGTGTCGAGAAGTATAAGGAAATATTTGTTTCCTGGGGATTCTCACAAATCGAGGGGATTGATTATGAAGAAACCATTGCACCTGTTGCACGGTATTCTTCCATAAGGACCATCCTTATTCTCTCAGCGCAGATGGGTTGGCACATTCATCAGATGGATGTGAAGACTGCGTTCCTTAATGGGATCATTGAGGAAGAGGTGTACATTGAGCAGCCTGAAGGTTTTGAGATCTTCAGAAGCGAGTCGCATGTGTGTAGGCTCAAAAGAGTGTTGTATGGGCTGAAGCAAGCACCTCGTGCTTGGTATACATGGATCAACAGCTATTTCACTGGACTTGGCTTCACCAAGAGTGAGGCGGATGCAAACCTGTACCAAATTGTGGTGGAGGGTAAGCTTTTAATTTCTTTATGTTGATGATTTAATACTAATGGTTGATGAGCATTTGATACACTCATGTAAGGCAGATCTTGCAAAGGAGTTTGAGATGAAGGATTTGGGTCTCCTTCATTATTTCCTTGGATTGGAAATATGGCAGCAGGAAGGTGAACTGTTTGTGTCTCAAGGTAAGTATGCCCGAGAGATACTGGAGAAGTTTCACATGCAAGGCTGCAAGCCTATCGACACTCCTCTTCTAGGAAATTGGAGGAAAGAGGATGCTACATCGGCAGAGGTAGTGGATGCCACTGTTTATCGACAGTTGGTGGGTTCACTCATGTATTTAGTTAATACAAGACCGAACATATGCTATGCAGTGAACCAGCTTTCACAAGCGATGGTTAAGCCTACCAAGCTCTTTTGGAAGGCAGGCAAGCATGTCATGAGGTATCTCAGGGGAACAAGAGAATGGTTTATGGTACAGAAAGACGGATGAGGTGAAGTTTCATGGCTTCACGAATGCAGATTGGGCAAGCAACCCAATGGACAGAAAGAGCACATCGGGAGGGGTTTTCAGTATCGGATCTATGGCAGTTTCTTGGTATAATAGGAAACAAAGATCAGTGGCACTCATTTCAGTGGAAGCAGAATACATGGCAGCAAGTCAAGCTGCATGTGAGGCTATCTGGATGAGGAAGATCCTGGTTGGTTTGTTCGGTTCACATTTAGATCCTATAGTGATACATTGTGATAATCAGAGTTGCATTAAACTCTTGATTAATCATGTGTTTCATTATATATCTAAACATATTGATATCTGATATCATCATATCAGAGATTGTGTGCAGCGAAAGATCATGTTGCTTCAGTACATTCCTATGGAAGGTCAGGATGGAGATATTCTGACAAAGGCGCTCACCAAGAGCAAATTCGAATACCATAGATACATGATCAAGGTGAAGGATAATCTCTATCTTGTTGAGAGGGAGTGTTGAGATTCAACAAGATGATGAGCTTAGTGAAAAGAGTCGCCTTCACTAAGTGGGCCCGCAGGCTATTTTTGGCGCAAGTCCATTTTTAGACTATGTCTATTTTTAGACATGGTGATCATATTTCAGAAGTTGCAGGATGCTATTTTTGGATGGTTGGTCAAGTTGGAAAAATAGATGAAATTATATTTTTAGAATATTGGGAGAAGTCTATTTATAGATCATCGATCTAAAAATAAAAGTGTCGATTATTATTAGTTCTTAATAATAATCCGACAATAAACATTAACTTATTCTCTTGGAGCACTTAATTTCAGTGCACAGATTTGGAAAATCAGTGGGCTGAAGGAATTATGCAATTCCTAGGGTTTACTAGTGGTTCATGCATGGAGGACTCAATTAGAACTGAAGTGGCAAAGTTATGACAGAGTTGGAAGAGTAGTTCATGAAGTTGTTATTTAGTTTAACTCAATTATTGGAGTTAAACTCAGTTGAGCTAGTTGTATCTAGTCTAACTGAATGATACACTAGTGAGAGTGGAGTGAATTAATTAGTTAATTAATTCACAAATAATAACTCATTAATCAATTGAACAATACATCAGTTAACTACAGTGCATGTTAGTTCCACTGGAGATCCAGTGGAGAGATAGGTGAAAGGGCAAGATGGACTATCTGTTGTGACTATAGTGATGCATGGATTGCACCACACACACATTGGAGTTGCCAATGAGGATAGTGAAGTGAAGGCAAGGGTAATTCGAATTCATTCAGAGCTATTCTTCTTGGAGCTAACTTGTTTGCCAAATCAGTTAACTGCAATCAAGTGCTCCAAGAGAATAAGTTATTATTTATTGTCTGATTATCATTAAGGGCTAATAATAATCGACATGCATTCTATTTTTAGATATGTAATCTATAAATAGACTTCGCCCATGTTCTAAAAATAGAAACTCATCTAAAGATATAATTTTTTCAACCATCTAGAATCAGCATCCTGCTAATTTTAGAATATGCTCACCATTCTAAAAATAGACATACACCTAAAAATAGCCTGTGGGCCCCACCTAGTGAAGGTGCTTAATTTTCACTAAGATCATCATCTTGTTGAATCTCAACATACCATAGTTCAAAAAATAAGTTAAGGTATGGTTATGCATAGATAGGGATTCAAATCTTTTGCACACAAAGTTTTTAGACTAGTTGGACAAAGGCGTTACCTCTACACCCCACAAAAACTTAAAGCATGCATGGGGGATGCAAGTTGTGGAAGCAATTCAAGGTTGGGGTAAGACTCAAGATGGAGTGCTACCTCTGCCTTCTACACTTTTTTCACTATGTATGATGAAGAGGCGTGTGGAAATCAAGTGCAGCATGAGGTCTGTGACACCATCACGTTCCACTCTTTACACCATGAAGAAAGCATAACCATGTGTAGGATGAAGAAAGAGGAGGGACTCCAAAAAAAAGAATACAAGGAAATGAATAAGATACCACATAGAATTCATGTTGGAAAAAATTAACCCTAAAAGAAGAATTGTATCACCAAAAGTATTCTCTCGGAGACTATTACATTGTGGCATTTTTTTTGCATCATTAAGGTTTCTGCTAAGGAGATAAGAAGGTGGTGTTTTGGGGGGATTGTGCGGCTTCTACAAAGAGAAAAGAGAATAAAGAGAAACACCAAGAGAAGAAAGTGGGAGATTTCTCGAACATTAGAGGATGAACAAAGGGTTTTTCTATAGATTTATCCCTAAAAATGTTGAAGAGTCAAGAATGGTGTAGTATAAAAAACATTGAGATGTAGAAGACGAAATATGTGCCTATACTGATAGGACAAAAGGATTTTATGCTTATCCCCAGAGAACAAAGATTTTCAATGAGCCAAATATTAATCTACAAGGCATGCTAGAAGTGTGGTTACACAACCTCTATTAAAGGGTGTAAAGCTCCCATTTGTAATCATTCCTAAGCATCAAAATATTTAAAGAAAGAAAATTTGTTATTGGATTTTCCAAAATAGATTTACGGGATAAACATTTGTGTTGTTATGCATGTTTGTTTCCTTGAACATTATTTTATCTATTTAAATTGCAATGTGAAAATAATATGTAAGCAAATTTATGCATGGTTAAATAAAAAATAGAAATGAACAACTTTATTTATGCAACATTAATAAAGATTTATGTTGGTGAATTGACTCAGCTATAGGTTGATCAATTATGGATCACAAGTAAAGGTACTAAATATGGTATCCTTGCTATTAGATTAAAGATGTTCTAAAAGTAAAACTTGTCTTGATTGAAAACATTTGAACCAAAGGATAAGCTCACAAATATGATGATCATTAACACTAAATAAGCATGCTAAAATACAATGTTTATAGATCCTAAAGGAAAACTTTCAACATTAACACTACAATAGGTATTAACTTTTGTGTTGTAGAAATGGAAATATTTTTTCAACTGCTAATAATTCGACTTGAAATCAAGAGACGCAAATTTCTTCTACTATTATGCGGAAAGGAAAACACATGATAGAAACACGTGAAATAACATGCAACCATCAAAACACAAGGAACGCAATGATTTTACAAGGGAAGCCAACTGGGAAAATCCCCTTTGTTTATTTGCATTAATTTAGATGAGAATATATATCAATTACAATGACAGCTTCACACATGAAGCACACCCTGCACTGCAATTTTGATCTTCTGCTCTCTAACCTGCTCTAACCAACACTTAGCTAAAATCCACCTCTACTTTCCTCTTATTTCCTCACGCAATCCTTGAGGAAGTTAGCCCCTAAAAAATAGGATAATTCCCTATTTCCTTGCGCAAATATTGAAGGAATTGACCACCTGCTTATTGCAAAAACATTGTACACTCGTCTAGTATACAATTGGTAATTACAATGTGCCTTTTCCTCCACTCCAACTAGGAAATTCGAATTCTATGCATGATTGAGAGACTATTTTTAGTAAACTGATTAGTTAACTGAGATATTAGTGAGTTAACAATTGTTATAACTACTCAATTGAACTCTTACTGACTCCACTAAAGACTAGAGCTCAGATAATTGAGTTTAACTAACAACAACTCCACTAGATTGCTATATTTTAACAATCAACCCATGCACAGCTCTACTTCTAGCCTATAACTCAAATTTATTGATTTAACTAGGAGACAAATCCATGTCACTCCAGCTAACTGCAATCCAAGTCATCTTGCTAATGTGGAAAATATAATTTCTCCTTTTGACTAAGGCACAAGTAAAATGAAGTCTTTTCTTGCTACAATTTAACACTCCCTCTTCGCATGAAAAGGGTTTTGCATCACCCATATCCTGCTCCTATGGAACTCGAATTTTCCTCTTGATGATGCATTTGTAAAATTATTTGCATCCTTCTCCTTTGTGGGAATGTACTACAACATCATGATTCTCCTCTACACACAATCTCGCAAGTGATGGTACCTGATATCAATGTGCTTATACCTGTCATGAAATACTGGATTTTCATAGAGTTTGATACAACTCTAATTATCATAATAATCATAGTAGGATCCATCTCCTGACTAAAGAAACCAACAATATTTTTCCTCAATCTGCATCAGCGAAGCCTTGTAGCTTCACACCATTAATAGTCTTATACCATAAACCAAAATATGTTGTGCCTCTGAGGTATTTAAGCACATATTTTGTTGATTTCCAATGAAGCTTGGTAGGCTTCAACATAAATTGACTAAGTTTATTAACTGCAAAACATATGTCAGGCCTTGTTTTCACCAAATGCATCAAAGACTCCACCAGTTGTCTGTAGATGGTGGCATCTATTGCCTCTCTTGTAGAAGCATCCCCCTTCCTCAAATTGGTAGCTAGAGGAGTGTCCATAGGCTCGCAGTCATGCATATGGAATCTCTAAATTATTTCAGAGGTATACTTCCCCTGACCCACAAACAACTCTCCATCTCCCTGCCACACCTCCAAACCAAGGAAGTAGTGCACCAAGCCCATGTCCTTCATCTTGAACTCTCTTGCAAGGTCCTCCTTACAAGAATGGATCAAATTCTCATCCCCTGTCAGTATCAAGTCATCTACATACAGGACTAAGATAAGCAATTTTTCATCTACCATAATGTAGTAGAGATTGGCATCTACTTCACTCTTATTGAAGTCGATTCCATCAAGATAGCAGTCTATGCGAGTGTACCAAGCATGGGCTACTTTCTTGAGACCTTAAATGGCTCTCCTGAGTCTACACACATGTGTCTCCCTGTCAAATGTCTCAAACCCCTCAGAATGCTCAATGTAAATCTCTTCCTCAAGCACTCCATTGAGGAAGGCAGTGTTCACATCCATTTGGTGGATCTTCCACCCCAGCTGTGCAGTTAATGCTAGAATGGTTCTGATGGAGGAATATTTTTTCACAGGGGAAAATTTCTCCTCATAATCAACTCCCTCTACCTATGGCAAGCCTTTGGCCACAAATATGGATTTTTACTTCTATATACTACCATTAGCTGAATGTTTCACTTTGTATATCCATATGGAACCAACCATTGACTTGTTCTCTAGCCTTGGCACCACCTCCCATACATTTTTCTTCATGATGGATTCATACTCCTCCACCATGGCATCTACCCACACTAGTTGGGAAATTTCCTCCTCAAATGAAGAAGCCTTAGAATTAATGAGTTTTGTCATGAGTGCCATATAACCAGTATATATCTTTGATGTATCCTCTACCTACGCAAGGATGTAGGAGCTCCCACATGCTTTTGTGCATCCTACACCAACTTGTCAACGTCTCTGGTTCTCTTCCTCCCCTCTTTGGAAGATTTTGGTTGAGTGGGTGCCTCCATTTGACCTACTCTTTGCTCCTACACATGTGGCTACTCCACAACATCCTAGGGCTCTGACGGAGGCTCCTCCTTTGGAGCCATAAGCTCCTCCTCTAGTGGAATATACAGCTCTCGCTCTAGAGAACTTCTCATGGCCTTCTCATCAAATCTGACATCTCTCCTCATCACTGTCATCCCAAGTGAGGGAAAATACACCCGATATTCATGAGGTGTCTTTGTGTATCCTAAAAATATCCCCATCTAAATTGTAGGCTCCAACTTTCCCAATATCCTTGGAGACATGAAAATAGATTGTAGCTCCAAAAATTCGAAAATGGGATACATTTGGCTTCCACCCAGAGAAATATTTTTTGGGTGTGATCATGGCAAGTATTTTGTGAGGGCTAGGGTTCTGCAAATAAATTTTTGTATTACAAGCTTCTGCCCACAAGGATAAGGGAAATCCTTGGTCATGCAACATTTCTCTTGCAGCTCCTATAATGCTTCTATTTTTCCTCTCTGCCACCTGATTTTGTTGTGGGTTGTGGGTTGTGGGTTGTGGGATGCAATTAGTTCTCTTCTAATACCTTCCTTGGCACGAAATTATTTGAAGGCATTAGACAAAAATTCTCCTCCATTGTCACTTCTAGGAGATTTTTTTTTTTTTCCGGTCTCATTTTCAACTAATATTTTGAATTCAACAAATTTTCCAAACACTTCATCTTTCTTCTTCATAATAAAATTCCAACACTTATGGGAAAAGTCATCTATGGTAATTACATAATACATGTGCTTTGCAACTGACATTGTAGAAATGGTCCACACACATTTGAGTGGGCTCGCTCCAAGATGGCTCCAGCTCTACTATCTCTGGCCTAGAAGGAGGATTTCACATATTTTCCAAGGGTGCATCCCTTGGAAACATCATGTTGGTCAAGGGTGCATTTTGGAAGTAATGTGGTGATCTATTGCATGATTTTCAAAGCTCCATGGTGTAGGTGACCCAAGTTCCTAGGTCAAAGTTCTCCAACATCCTGACTCTGAACATGTTCTTCTTTGCTACTCAATGCAGCGCATGCATCCACCTATAGCTTGTAGATATTTTTCACTCTAACACCAATTTTTTTACTTGTCCAGTAACAAAATACTTAAGAAAATCTTTCCCTTTACTGAACACCACACCATATCCTTTGTCCTCCAATACAGCTACGGAAATCATTTTTTTCTTCAGCCCAGGCATATACATTACATTTTTCAAATGAAGATGGGAGCCTAAATCCCTCTTAAAGGTGAAAATACCAATCCCTTTGGTACTATACCTCCCATCATCTCCAACTTCTATGTGTAATTGTAGGTCCTTCTCCTCTAGGTTGATGAAGAACTCCTTAGATCCTATCATATGAAATGAGGCTCCATATTCCAAGTACCATACAATGCCTCATAAATACTTGTCATGCATGAAATGAGATTGAAATCCAATTCAAATTGTGATGTGAGAGCATGGCCTCCTTCTCTTGTGATATTTTTCCTAGATTTCTTGTGCAGACACTTGGTTGCATAGTATCCATATTCATGGAAGTGAAAACATCTAATTTTGTTAAGGTATTTCTTCTTTCCATGCTTCTGGATGGATTATTCCTTGCCTTAGGCCTTCTTTCCCTTAGTCTTCTTTCCTCTACTTGCTAGATTAAAGTTTTCTTCTTCCTTGGATTTGGATGTGACACTATCTCTGAGTGTTTCTTTTAATCTCCTCCTACACCAAATCATGCTAAAGCCTCTCTCAATCTGGTAGTTTGTCTCTTCCATTAACTAAATCCTGATAGTTGTGCCACAATTTCGGAAGGCCAAGGAGTGCTAAACTCACAAGTTTAGAGGATGCCACATTTTCTCCTACTCCTCCAAGTTCATCTCGAACCTGAGTGAATTTGGATAGGTACTAAAGAATTGTTTCATTATTATGCATGTGAATGCTCCTTAGTTTATCTCTCAATGCCAATTTCCTGGCATCATTGCTGCTCTGCAATAGATCTATGAGAGTTTTCCACATTGCAAAAGGAGTCTCATTTCCATACAAGTTTGAAACAACATGATCTTTGACACCCTCCAGAATAATCTTCCTATCTTTTGTTGTGTCTTTCTTCCACTGAGCAAGTGCTTGTGCATCTTATGTCATTGGTTTTGGAATAGCAGTTTATGTGTATTCCCATACTCCATTTTCATCCAAGACATCTTCCATCTTGTCTTTCCAAGTACAAAAATTTGAGGTGCCCTCCAATGCATACTCAAGCCTCAATCCATTAAAAGACATTTTTCTTGCACTGAAGAGAATCTGCACCATAAACTCTACAAATCAAAATTTCTCTAAGAGAATATATGGAACAAGGTTTCTATGTATTCTTTCGTAACTTTGATACCATGTAGAAATAGCAAGAAATTTAATACTGCTAATGAATTCGACTTGAAATCAAGAGACACAAATTTCTTCTACTATTCTACAGAAAGGAAAATATATAGAAACACGTGAATTAACATGCAACCATCAAAACACAAGGAACACAATGATTTTACAAGGGAACCCAACCGAGAAAAAACCCTCCACTGCTTTGCATTAATTCAGATGAGAATATAGATCAATTACAATGACTGCTTCACACATGAAGCACATCCTGCACAGCAATTTTGATCTCCTACTATGACCAACACTTTTCCAAAATAGTTATCTACTTTCCTCTTATTTCCTTACGTAATCCTTGAGGAAATTGGCCCCTAAAAAATATGATAATTCCCTATTTCCTTGCGTAAATCCTGAAGGAATTGACCACTTGCTCAATGCAAAAATATTGTACACTCAACTAGTATACAATTGATAATTACAATGTGCCTTTTCCTCCACTCCAATTAAGCAATTCGAAACCCATGCACGACTAAGACTATTTTTAGTAAATTGATCAGTTAACTGAGAGATCGGTGAGTTAACAATTGTTATAAATACTCAACTGAACTCCTACTGACGCCACTAAAGACTAGCACTTAGTTAACTAAGTTTAACTAACAACAACTCCACTAGATTGCTATATTTTAGCAATCAACCCATGCATAACTCTACTTCTAGTCTATAACTCAAATTTACTGATTTAACTGGGAGACAAAGCCATATCACTCTAGCTAACCGCAATCCAAATCATCCTATTGATGTGGAGAATCGAATTTCTCCATTTGACTAGGGCACAAGTCAAATGAAGCATTTTCTTGCTACAATTTAACTTGTTATTGAATTAGATGGTGTAGATCCAAAGTCTAATTGGTTGGTCAAAACTAACGGAACTCCTAAATTTAAATAGTAAATCTTAGATTTTCTTGAAGTTATTAACATTGCATGAACATCATGATAGAGACTTCCCATTTGAGTCATGACCCCTATTTGTTTACTCTCGAGTCCTAAGTCATTTTACCATTTAGATTTTTCCTTGTGCTAACATCTATGGTTTAAGGCAATTGTCAATATCATGAGACATGAATATTAGATATATAGTGATATTTTGCATTGTAGAAATTGATACATTTCATATTTGAGAAATTTTATTTTCTAAATAAAAATCTGTGCATGTTTGAGAATTTAATTTATTATTCAAGTTTTTGTTTACTCTCTAACCTCACCAAATTTGTATCAAGCCAACTTTGGCCACTTCGGAGTGTATAGTAGTTCTTGTTATGTTTTAACATGTACCCATTGACATGAAGATGAATTAACACAGGAAATTTATCATTACATCGATAGGAAATATTCTATTGCAATATGGATTTCAATCTTTAATTTTCCAAAAAATATGAATAAATTCCATGGTCATCATTGTTGCAATTGTCATCATACTTTTGATCAACTTATTAGGTGATGCATACGCCTTGCTAGCATAATCTTGTCATGAATTATCTTACAAACCCTCGAATTTGGGTTCCCCATACCAAGTCCTTCTACTAAAGACAAAAGGATTCAATATTGCCAAAAAATATGCAATGTTGCAAGATTCTTTAGGGAACTAACTGATACATTATTGGAAAGCAATGCAAGGGCACTCTATTGTTCCTTATTCTAAACATCATCAAGGAGGCTTTTCCAAACTACTATGTTGTTGTTGAAGAGTTCTTTATCTCAAATACAAGATGAGATAGGTATGTGCTCCTATTTCAAAGAATTAATCTTTGTTGTTTACTAACCCATTCCTACAATCTCTAAGATTTGAAGTTTAAATGTTGAAAAATTCAAAACTTAAGGCAATTCCAATGTCAATTATAAGACTAGAATAATTTGTTTTTATTTTTGAAACAATTTAGCGTTGCACATATTTACAAAATGATATAATATAATTGAAGATTGGCCTTATTAAAGTAAAGATAGAGATGTTGGTTTCCAAAGGGCACAAACATTTGGTTGTAATTAATTTGTAAAGTATTGTTGAGTTGTATTTTCTCTGAACTCTCATTTTTCCATGTCATCTTTTGGTGCAATGGTGTAATCCATTTTGTATGTGGGTTTTTTCATTAACTATAGAGGCCCAAGGTTGCATTAAAGCCTATCAATCTATCAAACCATAGATCAGAAATGGTTGATATATACAAATTGATAGTTTTATGCAACTATGATAGCATATGGGGGGGGTTTAGACTATCAATAATTGGTATTCAATTATTCCAAGGGAATATTCATATGTATTTAAAAAAAATAGAATATTATGTTTTTTTGCAACCACCTACCCAATTACATCTTCTAGCTCCTGAAAAATGGATTGATCTGAATTTGATCAAATTAAGTGCTTAAGCAGTTTTGATTAGTTTGTCCTTTAGATTGACTGTTAACTGAAGTATGCTTTAATGATAAAGAACATAAACCAAAGGCATAAATGAATTAAATAACCACAAGAATCAAAGAGAAGAAGAGGCAAACAATTTGATGACGGAGTTCGTCCCTCCTGGACTACATCTTTGAGTCCACTTTTAAGTGGGCGTCTGTTTTTATTAGGATTGACCTTGAAGAATATTTACACTAAAATGGAATAGGAAGAATGTGCTCGCAGGCACTTCTGAACCCTGTAAACAGAAAGTACTCTTCGCTGCCTTTCCAACACCTATCTCCGTGCTCAATTCCGACCACCGACTGCTGAGCAATGTTGTAAATAAAATCGCCTCTAACCTCCTGAAACTGCACTCAAAATCTCAATGTCTTCACATAAACAAAAGATGATCTTCAAAGAAGAAATTTCATGGCTTTAATAGGCTGCATCGAACCTTGGCTAGTCAAAAATATCCATTGGTTGAGAAAATTTGGTGATAAAGCTCTCGAATACATGGACCTAGGGATAAGATCCCAAACTTAGCGCTGTATTTATTTTTAAAACCCATAAACTGACCATATAATAAAATTTTAGCCGCAGAGTTAGCTAACCGGGCGGAGGAGAAGCCGCCGCATGTGATCTAGCAGATTTTGTCCGGCGGTTAATGTGTTTTCCCGACAGTTAGGCTAACCGTTATCTGTTGCGGTTTATAAGCCCGTTCACATGGCAACTTCCACGGATTTCACCGCCACATTAAAACTCCGACACGGTTTTTACTGAGACGGTTATTACAAACAATTCCGCTGCGGTCTTTACACCTGTCACATGTTACTCCGACATGTTTTGGAAGCTAGCGGTTACGGACTTTAATTCAAAGCGCACTTGCAGAGTGCAAAAGAGCAAAAATTAAAAAGTTTGAAACAAATTGCTTTCCGGTTAATGCTTGGTTTGACGAGGAATGCAAAAAGGCAAGGAGAAGGTGGAAGGAATCAAACACAGATAGCATAAAGCTCAAAGCTTACAAGCAGACAGTAAAAAAGAAAAAAGTTGATTTCATGGTTTCAAGGAGAGAAGAACTAATCTTCCTCGGGAAAAATAACCCCAAATTATTTTGGAAGGAGCTCCAATCGAAAAAGGTGCAAACTGAAAACAACATTACAGCGTCTAAATGGTTTGACTATGCAAGACAACTTTATGAGCAGGATCCCAAGGTTGACCCGCCTCCCTTGGTCAACACAGACACAAAACTCTTCACGGTGCAAGAAGTAGAGATGGGTATCAAGAAGTTGAGCGCTGGAAAAGCAAAAGACTTAGATGAACTCCAAGAAGAGTATCTAAAGTGGGGCTTAAAAATTCTTTCACCTCACATCACAAAAATTTTCAACAACATCTTACAGCAGGGGTTCCCCACAGATTGGACAACTAGTATGGCAATACCTCTTTTCAAGAGCGGTGACGTCAATAATCCCTCCAACTATAGAACCATAATGATAAACCCCTTGTTTGCAAAGTTATTTGGAAGCATGTTAGAAAATAAAATCAGCAAGTGGGCAGAAGAAAGAGATAAACGTGCTAAAGGGCAAGCAGGTTTTAGACCTAAACATTCCACAGTTGATCATTGTATAACTTTAAGGCACATCATTGAAAAAGTTTGGGAAAAAAAAGAAGAAGTTTTCTGTTGCTTTGTTGATTTCAGAAAAGCCTTTGACACGGTTCCTAGGGATAAGCTTTGGGGCAGAATGGAGGAACTCGGGGTTCCCAAGCATTTGAGAGCAGTTGTGCATAGGTTGTATGAAGAGGTGAAAGTCAAAATCAGAACTTCAACTGGCATTTTTGAAAGTTTTAGAAGCGATATCGGGGTCAAGCAAGGTTGCCCATTATCTCCTACCCTTTTTGGGTTATATATTGACAAGCTTGAAGAGTGGCTAAATTCGCATGGGGGTGACGGTATCCATTTGGGCAAGTTCGTTATCAGGCTTCTTTTGTATGCAAATGACCTTATATTGATTGCTAAATCGGCTCTTGGTTTGCAAGAGCATTTACGCTCCCTTGAGCATTTTTGTAGAAGGGTTGGGATGCAAGTCAATATTAGCAAAACGAAAGTAGTGGTTTTCTCTAACAAAAGAAAGCATAACCAACATAAGTTCTATTTTGAAGGCAACATTCTGGAAGAAGTTGCAGAGTACAAATACCTTGGAATTGACTTCAACAAAAATTTAAGTTGGGATGGTTGTAGAAAGAAAAGAACTTTAGGGGGTTGGAAAGCATTTTATGCTCTTCAAAACAGGTGTAGAGAGGCAGAGCTGTGGGACTGGAAAACCACTTTAACTCTTTTTGGGCTTCTAGTGATTCTGGTGATTCTCTACGGTTGTGAACTGTGGGCCAGCAGCACAACCAAGATGCAGTGGAAACAAATTGAGAAAATTCAGAAACATTTGATTACAAACAAATTCAAAATTAAAAGTGCAGTTCCTTATGCTATTCTGTTAAGTGAAACAGGGGCTGCTCCTATTGAAGCAATTGCTATGGTGCGAGTCATAAGGTATCTGAAAAAAATTGAGCAAATGGAAGAGGATAGATGGCCTAAGGTTGTGTTTAGTGACAGATTGTGTAAAAGACAGAAGACTTGGATGTGGCAAAATAACAAATGGTTTAGTAAATGGGGTATTTGCTTGAGCATGTGTCCTACAAACAGTAAAGAGATAAAAACTTTTGTTATGGATAAATTCCACAAACATACTTGGATGAAAGAGCTAGAGAGAAAGAAGAAGTACTACATTGAAGAGTTTAACCCCACACATAACCATCAACAAAAGGCGTACATAGGGGCTAATATTTCTTGGAGATTTAAAATTCTTATTGCTCAATTAAGGACTAATTCTCATCAACTCCGTTGTGAAACAGGGCGCTGGAAAAGGCCAAAAGAAATGTGGGAAGAAAGAGTATGTATTTTTTGCTCCTCCGGAAAAGTGGAAATAGAAAAACATTTCATTCTAGAATGTGAGGCCTTCAAAGACATCAGGGAAAACTATGCAGGTATTCTGGCAGCTAATCCTTGGGATAGCTTATTCAGCGAAGAGTTGGTCGATAAGCTGGGAGTGGTCATTGTAAAACTTCACAGGAAAAGGGCTGAATACAAGAGTCAGATAGAGAAGCACACTGTCCCATAGGCTATTTTAGCCTCGTGGACTTTAAAAATTCTTTCTTTCTTTCTTTTTAAAACATAACCCGAACCCATAAAAAGGGTTTTACACCATGGTCTTCCGAACCTTTAACTTTTTACACATATGTGCTTTGCGCCATATGGTTTAAGACTTGGGTTTAGGGGTATGTGTATAGGGTTTTACAATATAGTTTTATTATATAGTTTTTAAAACTATATATGTTTTAACATTTTCAACCATCTGAACCTTTGTTAAAAAGTTTTTTTGCAAGGTTTATAATATGGTTTTTGAATAGATTTGTGCTAGGAATTTAAGTTTAGGATTAGGTCTTAGGCCATAATTTATGTTTAGAGATAGGTTTATAGACTTAGGGTTTTAGACTTATTAGGATTTTTACCAAAGTTCTAACCCAATTTTCACCTTCTTGACACACATGACGATATGAACCTTAAAGCCTTACAAACCATGATCCTGACACTGAAGGAGCTTTCACTGGTGATTTAACGATTCTGAAGATTGAACTAGACGTCGAACTACTGAAGTTGACTTGGAACTCCGTTGACCTATACTAATCAAGATCCTCTTGGATCAATCCTCTCCACTTAAAATTCTTTTGGACCAGAAAAGCTTAATTTTAAACTAACAATAAGTGAGAATACAACTCTTTCACTTTCATCTTGACTTTGATGACATACAACCATACCTGCTCGTTGACCTGAAACTGATGCTTATCATGGCGCAATTTGAACCTGTCTTGACTCAATGCTTGTCGTGGCGTAGAAAAATGTAAGGCTTGATTGTAAGCTTGATGCACAAATTGTATATTACAGTTACCTCGAAGAATATGTATCCCAGTCCTATTCACCATTTATGTCTGTCCTTGAACCAAATCGATGCTGCCCCATGGTTGCAAAGTAACTGGAAGTGGTGTTTGCAAACCAATCTTTCGATTGCATGGCCTGCTTGTCAAACACATTACACATCCCTTTATGTACTTCACAATTGTTTCATACATATGAGGCCAGTAACAATATAGTTGACTTTGTGTCGTAGTCTTGCTTACACCTACAATTTCCTGAATAACCTGCACCTTTTCTATCTAAGCATTATGAGTTAGTGATTCAAAAGTATCTTCGAAATCATTATCAGTACTATACTGTTCTACATAACTTTCATAAACCAATGAACTTTTATGTAGTACTACTAAAGCATTCAAAGACAACATATCAACTACTTTACTTGTTATTTCTTCCTTGTCCTTCATTACTAAGTGATTTTTCTGAATAAATCCCATCCAACTGTAGTGAGATTGTTGCATCTTAGTATATGACTGAAAGTATTGAAGTCGTTGATAATCTATGTGAATCATTGTTTCCATTGCAAAACCTTTAACATCTATTTTAACTTCATATGGTTGTTGATGATTTATCAATACTGTGAAATGTTTCTGCTTAATTGAATCAACTTTAACATCGACACTTATTCTCCATGCCCTGTTTTGCTTATGAGCCGAAATTATGGGTAAACTGTATGGAGTTAAACTGTGTCGCATTAATTCCATCCCTGAAATTTGTTGCTTTATTTCTTTACACTCTACAACTGACTTGTGACACATTCAATTATTAGAGGCATTAAACATTATCTGCATCTCATGTGATATTTCCATTTTATGAAGTAGATGTTTTGGTTCTTTAACTAGATCCTGAAATGAATCTACCTTTTTAACCAAAATACCTTCATACTGAATTTCACAACCTGAACAAGTATCAATAAGATCCTTATGTTGCTCTTTTATCGACGTGAGTATGTATCTCCTACTTGAACTTATTAAGCGCTTCATCTTATTAGCATTAATTAAATTCAATTGATCTTTGTTTTTATGTGCCCGAACGATGTACTTAATCGCATCTTTCCTGAGGTGATACACATGTTCCTTTCTATAGAATACGGCATCACTGTCATAGAGATAAGGGCTACTTAAGACAATTCCACAAATGTCTAACGGTATCACATCTAGCTCCACTTCATCGATATAGTTAGCTGTAATTGCAAATTTTAACCGACACTGTTTGGTAACATGAATTTGACTTTGTTCCTTTAACCACCCTAAAGGATATGGCTTTGGATGATTATATGTTTTCAAACCCAATTGTTTAACCAATGACTCAGAAATCAAATTTTCCTGTGATCCCGTATCGAACAATGTATCTATCTTAGTATGCTTTGAAGTTACCCTTATATGAAATAACTCGATTCTTTTATCTTCATTCTATGGTTTGATGTTTGAAGAAGCAAAAGTACTAGTATCAGAAATTTTACCTGTTGTGACCATAGCAATGATTTTACCTTCATCACTTGAATCGGATCCCAAGTCCAAGCCTTGTTGGACAGCTGTTTCAGCCTTCTTTTCACCCTTCTTCGATTGAAACTTCTTTGGCTTCAGTTCCAGATGAAGTTTCCAACACCTAGCTTCATCATGGCCGATCCTCTGGCAATGTGTACACGTAAGTCTATCTTCTTCCTTCTAAGTTGTGGCAATGTTCTTTCCCTTTGACTTGCCCTTCTTTTTGTTGTCTTCAGTTTCCATCTGCTTGGATTTCTTTGGTGTAAACTTGAATGGTCTACCACCTGATTCGACATGAATTGCTGGAACACAAACTTCATCAAAATCATTAAGATTGAACATTAATAATGTATGCTGCAAATATGAGTACAAACTGCCAATATATTTCAACAAAGTTTCTTTTGTGTCCAAAGAAATACCAAGTGCTAATGCCTTATTTCTGAATTCATGTGTGAACTCTTGAACACTTTGTCCCTTACCTTGTCACAAGCGTTGCCAATCAATTACAACTTGATGTGTGTGACCCAACGAATAGAATTGTTTCTTTAGAGCTTTAATAAACTTAGTCCATGAGGTGATAACTTGTCCTTTATGCTTTAAATCTATCTGTGTCCTACTCTCCCACCAGATCAAAGCAGTACCCCTCATTCTAAAAGTAGCTAATTGGATCTTTGTCTTATCATCAGTAATATCTTGAATACGACAATAGAATTCTAACTGTTTTACCCAATTATCTAGTTTCTCAGGGTTTATTTCACCATCATACACAGGTAATTCGAACTTAACATCAAGTTTCAAAAGTGGATTCTTATGTTTCTTTTCTTTTTCTGATTCAGAACTAGAAGTAGAAGAGGAAGAAGAAGATGATGGAGATGACGAAGGAGAAGGAGATTTATCTGCCTTGCCTTTACCGTTGTCCTTCTTTGATGCCTTTGACGATGAGGTTGCATCCCTCGTCTTCTTGTCTTAATTCTGCCAACATTTGTTGCATGTTTAGAAACATCTGTTGGATTTGATTCTCATCCATGGGTTTCTTTTCAGTAGCTTCAAGAGTCTTAACAGTCTCAGTCCCTGTCATCGTTGATTGATGATCGACTTTCCACCTTCCGATCTCTAGATCAAATTCCTCAAGCTCGCCTTTTCCACGTTGCAATCCCAACCTGGTTAACATCCACTGACAAACAAACTACAAGCACAACCTGCTCTGATACCAAAAATGATTGAATTAAGTGCTTGAGCAGTTTTGATTAGTTTGTCCTTTAGATTGATTGTTAACTGAAGTATGCTTTAATGATAAATGACATAAACCAACAGCATAAATGAATTAAATAACAGCAAGAATCAAAGAGAAGAAGAGGCAAACAATTTGATGACGGAGTTCGTCCCTCCTGGACTACATCTCTGGGTCCACTTTTAAGTGGGCGTCCGTTTTTATTAGGATTGATGTTGAAGAATCTTTACACTGAAATGGAATAGAAAGAATGTGTTCGCAAGCACTTATGAACCCTGTAAACAGAAAGTACTCTTCGCTGTCTTTCCGACACCTGTCTTCGTGCTCAATTCCAACCATTGACGGCTGAGCAATACTACAAATAAAATCGCCTCTAACCTCCTGAAACTGCACTCAAAATCTCAATGTCTTCACATAAACAAAAGATGATCTTCAAAGAAGAAATTTCATGGCTTTAATAGGCTGCATTGAACCTTGGCTAGTCAAAAATATCCATTGGTTGAGCAAATATGGTGATAAAGCTCTCGAATACATGGACCTAGGGATAAGAGCCCAAACTTAGCACTGTATTTATTTTAAAAACCCATAAACTGACCATATAATAAAATTTTAGCTGCAGAGTTAGCTAACCAGGCGGAGGAGAAGCCGCCGCATGTGATCTGGCAGATTTTGTCTGGCAGTTAAGGCTTTTTCCCAACAGTTAGGCTAACCATTATCTATTGCGGTCTATAAGCCCGTTCACATGGCAACTTCCACGGATTTCACCGCCACATTAAAACTCTGACACGGTTTTTACTAAGACGGTTATTACAAACAATTTCGTCGCGGTCTTTACACCTATCACATGTTACTCCGACATGTTTTGGCAGCTAGCGGTTACGGAAACTTTAACGCTGTGGGTTTATTTTTTATTATAAAGTTTTATTTAAAACATAACCCGAACCCATAAAAAGGGTTTTACACCATGGTCTTCCGAACCTTTAACTTTTTACACATATGTGCTTTGCGCCATATGATTTAAGACTTGGGTTTAGGGGTGTGTGTATAGGGTTTTACAATATATTTTTTAAAACTATATATGTTTTAACATTTTCAACCATCCCAACCTTTGTTAAAAAGGTTTTTGGCAAGGTTTTATAATATGGTTTTTGAATAGATTTGCGCTAGTAATTTAAGTTTACGATTAGGTCTTATGCCATCATTTAGGTTTAGAGATAGGTTTTTAGACTTAGGGTTTTAGAATTATTAAGATTTTTACCAAAGTTCTAACCCAATTTTCACCTTCTCGACACACATGACGATATGAACCTTAAACCCTTACAAACCATGATCCTGACACTGAAGGAGCTTTCACTGGCGATTTGACGATTCTGAAGACTGAACTGGACGTCGAACTGCTGAAGTTGACTTGGAACTCTGTTGACCTATACTGATCAAGATCCTCCTGAATCATGGATGGCGATTATTAGAGGATTAAACATCCTTTATCTCTTACTTCCACAACTGATACTTAAACCTTATATATAAAACCAGAGCTTTCCATCTTTGACTGCTTGGCATACAACAATCCTAAGTAATTAACTTAAAAGTTCAAAGCCAGATATATGAATGAAATTTTAACGTCCACGAGACTAAAAATAGTCTATGGGACTATGAGTTCCATGTTTTTCGCCTTTTGCATTTCAGTTCTTTTCTTATTCAAATTGATAATGAGCTGGCCCAACCTTCCAACAATCTCATCGCTGAAAAGACAATGCCAAGACACTGATGCTAACATATTCCCATAACTTTCTCTGATGTCTTTGAACGCATCACATTCCAAAATGAAATGTTTTTACAATTCCACTACCGCAGACGTGTAAAATGTACACACTCGTTCTTCCCAAACTTCTTTATTTTAGCCTATTGTAACATTCCTTAATCAGAGACCATTGCAACAACATTTTTTTCCAAGTTTACTATTATGTCCTTTGCAGCGAGTCTAAAAGCACAATGCACAGAAATAATATTTTCAATTGGTTTATATTCATTTTGCACAGAGCTTGTTAAAGATTTATTCAAATTAGAGGATCTATTGTGAACCAACTCAAAATTAATGGTCTTCCTTGAGCTAATATGTTTCACTAGAAACTACAGAACCTGCTAAAATAAGGGAAGTGGCTTGCACTAATATTAAATAATAGTGCATCCACTTAAAAGATTACAAGGTGTTCAACATTTGTTTCAAAAACCAAGCCTCAAAGAGTGATAAGTTAAACAAAAGACGGACATGTATTAGCCAATATCAACTGTGATACATAAAATGCAGGTGAGATGACCTTCATACAAGGTTTCACACAATGAATCAAATGGAGCATCTGGGTAGAACGCTTCTATTCAGCCACATATACCATCAAAGGGAGAACGAAGAGGTAAGAGTTTCCAAAAAAATCGAGAGGGGAAAATAAAACACTAACCTGGATCAAGTTATTCTTGTGTGTGAAGAGAGCGAACTTCCAAGGGTAAAGTAAAAAGGCCTAGATCAAGATCCACACCAAGGTATTAAGTGGCTCAGTTCCATAAAGATCTATATCCGACTACACGAGCCTGGTATGAAACCATACAATAAAGCACATTTGGAATACATGCTTCCATCGGAATTTCTTATCCTTAATATAATGGGCAATGAAAACTCTCTTGAGAAAAATGCCACGGACGAATCCATGCGCAGAGAAAAATCAACATGTGCGACAGAAAAACAAAAGCAACCTTTCGGAAAAGATCTGGAATGCTTTGGAATAAAGCCATGAATGCTTATATACCAAGGCCAAAAATTACTACATATTTTGAGCATCAGTTACTGGTTCGTTTTCATGTTTGGTTCAGTGTAAATAATATCAGCTTCACAAATATGATTCTCGGACAACCTTTATCAACAAGCTCTTGGATAAAACTACTCAGTAAAGTCGATCATTGCATTTAAGCAAATAGAATGTTAAATTTACCAACCATTTTCTTCGCAGAGACAAGAATAGGCTAACAAGTAGCAAATCTTCCTACCAAAATGCATATTTATATGATAGCATTCACCCTTAATGTATGTTCTTTACTTTTTCAGTTGTTATTCAACATGAATGAATCTACAAGAGCAAGGAGCAGGTATTTCTATAACTCCTAGAGCTAAAAAAAATAAATCTGAACACTTGTTGTCCTATTGAGCTTCAAAAACGGATACTTGTCTATTTGACAATTGTAAAAGAAAGTTGAAAGTAATTTTTTTCCCGTATTTTTCACTCTCTTAACCCTAGTTTCAAACCATTTCAATGAGTATAATCACCAAAGTGAAATTTATATGAATCTATTCCTGAAGTTAGAATTATGTATCATAATAGATTTATATATATATATCCGTGTGGACTGTTTTGTTAAAAACTTGAATACATATGAACCAACCTATTTCTGAAGTTAGAGAGGAGATTTGACTCCATCAGTAATAAAGAATGGACTTCTATATCGATTTCTTTCCACATAGAAGAGACCATAATGATTAATTACATAGAACATCCAATCAACAAACAAATATGGGAATTTGAACAATTAACATGAATATGAATATCAGATAACTCAATGGAAAGATCCGCATTCCTAATCTCCATCAATTTTTCCAAAAAATACATGTGATTTGAATGGTAAGGGTATTGCCATCATCATTATTTCTTTAGGTGAGACATTTCCCACATGCAAATTGTATTTGGCACCTTCACACCTGTACTTATGGACATACTCCCTGTATAAATGCAAACTCTTTAATTTTCCCAGAATGATGAATAAGAACAAAATCTCAACTGAGGGGTTTACACCAATCATGCAACCATTTTCAAGAACCTGTTTGATTTTGTCTGGAAACACGTGAAATGAAAAGGAGCAGCAAAAGTCAGTTTGCTATAAACACAGTACACATGAAAATAGAAACACTGAGGTGCACCCACTTTGATCAAAATAATATTATACATATTTTCTGGTGCATCAATAGAATAACACAACTCTCGCATAATACATAAAGCTTCCATGGAAAATGTTACCACATAACCATGACACACTGTGGTATGACAAACTACATTTTCTATTTCCATTTCAAGTGCATTCAGCTTTGTAACGACTTCGACCCGAAAAGGGTCACCATCAGAACAATGCCTGCAGGAAAATTACATAGATATGGTAAGCATAGTTTTGTTTCACTGCTCCAGTGAATAAATCTGCGAATTTGATCAATAATGGAAGCAGTAACACATGGCTTGCTTAAGAAGAAAAAAATGACTATGTTTTTGACTTATTGGTCACCTAAATGTCAATTTAATTAATGCATTATCTCGCTATCAATTCCTTGTGTTCTTTATTCCACATTGACATGCTATCCTGTGAGCTGAGCTCTGGAAACTAATTGTAAGAAAGATGCACAGAATTTTCACTTTGCAAATATGTTCTGTAAAGGCTGATGATACTATTATTCACTTCCATTGAACTATGAGAAGATTAAATCATAGGCTCTGCTTCAATACCACATAAGAAGGGGAACTTCAACATATATGTGAAAGTAAGATCTTGTGATCCTTACCTCACCTTAATTTTATAGACTCAAATATGCACATTGACCATCTGAAGCATTACAAGCTTTGCTCCTGCTTCCATTGATAGTATTTATGTGAGGAAACAATAGAGTCTGTGATTGCTGAACTGCAAACTCACCCCCTAGTACAACCTTCCACGGCAACTACTAGCCCCACAGTTACAGGGGCATCCCTTGCCAGGTAGTAGCTTGTAACGATAATCATAAGCTAGCTCTTCCCCAAAAGCAATCTGACATCAACCCAGAACTTAAGTTAATGAATATGAAACTTCCTCAGCTGTTATAGTGAACAACATCACTCTATATTTCATTAAAACAAAAGCAAAATTTCAATACGAAGAATGGTGGAAGATGTGATATTCAAGGCAATCCAATTGCACAACTTACACATAAAGGCATACACCAAAAAAAAAAAATTAACTCCAAAAGAAACCACATACATCTCGACTTACATATAGCCAATATGTGCAAGCTGGAAATCCATGCTCTCCACTAATACTTGGTAATTTACTAGGTTTGGCGAGGAACTGGAATACACAAACATAAAAGATATTAGTCCCATGGTTGAAGCGGAAAAAATCTGGTGCCACTGAAAAGAAAAACCCAGTATAGAAGTGACATTCAGCCCCTAAAAAAATGATTTTAGGAATAATATGTTCAGTATACAAGCTTATTTTTAAAATTTATAAAACAACTAAGAAATCAGAACAATGTGTGTTACCTATGATTTATAAAGCATCCAACATTCCCATACTTGGTAGCATCAATAACATATGGTTGTACACCATCAATCAAATCACTTGTATCAATATGGGCGTCAATATCATATAGGTAGCTATAGCCTTCATTGTCATACCTGAATAGTAGTAATTTAGAACAAACAAGAAAATCAGTGGCAGTAAGCAATAGGTGCATTCAGTTAGAGAACCATTTATGATGAAGAAATAGGAAAACAGAATTTAATACAAGATAAAAATTTACCTTTCTCCTCTTTTATTTGCTTCTTGATCATTTAAGACCTCTCCAAGGTATTCACAAATGAATGTCCCACGTGAAATTGCTTGTGCAGCTCTAACTGCCCAACCCTAAAATCAAACAGAAAGACAGACCAAAACATTGAAACAGAATTGGGGACTTGTTGCACCATGGTTTATTGATAATTTTGAAACCAAGCTTTTGCTTTTTGAAAAAATGCATCTGATTAACAAGTGAAGTTATTTACATTCTAGACCATGATTACATTTCAATAATGCTCCTAATGCACTACCAATACTAGAACTTCAATAAAAGCAAAATAACACCTTATGCTTTGTTTTATATACTTCAATTCTGACTTGCACTCCCTTCTGCAGCACCCGGTTTGGGCATTCTTTATTACAGCTGCACATAGAGTTGCATTCATATACCAAGAACCCTTCCTGGAGAAAAATAGACATTAAAGTCAGAAAAGATAGGCTAACCACTAGAACTACGATGCTAAACCTTAGCAGTGAAGTCATTCTATTACTGAAGTTCACTACACATACTGACAAGAACTAAAACACAGTGAGAAACAAGAAATTTCCGTGCTTTTTTTCATGTTTCGGGCACTCTGATGTCAATGCCCAGTACAACACAATTGAAGGACAGCTACAGTGGCCAAATTATGGTAAAAAAATGACAACAGTATGCACAATTATTTGCATATCATAAGAGAGGCCCTCAAATAACCCATAAAGCTGTATGCAAGAGGAACAGTACATGACAAGTCATAATGAAGTTTGTAACTTTGTTGTTAAGAATGCCCACGGATAGATAAACGTACAGTTTATCATAAAATAATATTAGATTGACAGTATGATAGGTTTCTGGAAGAATATCATGTTTCGTGCAACCAATTTATGAAAGGTACTATTGTACTCATTTTAAGCACATCCATCTCTTTCCTCCATTATGCATCATTAGTAATGAACTCGATACAAGGCATATTCAAACATTAGGTGTAATACATTGAGGAAAACATTGAAACTTGGACAATTTTTCTAATCAAACTTGAAATTTAGTTCTCTGTCATCAAAAGCAGATTTTGTATCAAGACAAAGGAAGAAACAGGAGAAGAGTGGCACGCAAACAAAATTGAAAAGGAGAAGCTGAGGAAAACGGCTGTTCACGGTTACCTCCAAAATTATTCGACCATTTTCATCATATGGAAATCTACCATGCATGGGTTGTCCATAAATGTCTTCTGCATCATCATTGTCATTGTCGAAGAGGTAAACATGATCACAGGACTCCGGAAAGCACTGTGGTTGTGTACACGTACATCCTAGTTGTGAGCTCTGCAGAGATAAGAAAAACAATAAATAAAATTTCAGTTTGTTTGACTGGTTATTCAAAAAACTATAACAACTTATGTACCAGATGAAACTGGGATATTATTGAGATAAACATGGAAAGGAAACACAAATCAATAGTCCTAAGCCACTTTTTGGGTCTTTTAAATTGTAGTCATATTACGGCTTTGTACTCCATTCGAAGGTTGTGTTGTAAGCCTTCTTCAATGGTCATTTTAGTTCAGTTCTTGTGTTTCAGAATTTTGTTCTGCGAGAAGCCGGTACCCAAACTAAGGTAAAAGGTTTTCTGCTAGACATGGTTTGTCAAAAATGTATCTCCTGCAGCATACTCTCATTATGTAGCACTACTTTATCCTCTCAGGTAGAACTTGTATTCACTTTGTACGGTTCTAAATTTTATATATAATATAAGCCATATTCTCTCAAAAGAATCAAAAAATAGAAATAAAATGAAAGCAACACCTTTGTGTCAAGACCGAGTGAAGGGTCCAGCAGCCTCTCAGTGATGTAGGTGAAATTCTGCATGTATGTGTCCAACTTCAGGTCTTTGCCCTCTTTATAGAGAGCATAAATAGCTGGATCAATTAAGTCTTCATCAATCACACAAGGGACTGGCATTGCTTCTTTCCCAAAGCTCAAATCCTCACAGATGACAAAAGCTTTTTCTTGATAACTTCTTACAAATTCAGTTGACGTGAGAACCAAGTGACTTTCAGCCTTCTCCCATGTCCCCCCATTACCATTGTCGCTGGCCACCATTTTCAGATCATCCAATTGAGCAGGCAGAGAACTGAAGCACACATCAGGAAGAGGGGTTAACATGATACCATGCTTGGAATCTTCCATATGTTTGCACTGCTTAGGGCAAACAAAGCCTTCCCTGTGCCATTCTACTCTGATATTTGCTTCACTGCAAAGCCTGGCAGCCTTGATGTAGACGCGTTCTGGCAAAGGACCATATTTTTCTTCCAAAACAGCATGCAGACTGAATTTGCAGCAGGCTGAACGGGCAATGTTAAGTAGTTCCTGATTGCTGGGACAAGGTCGAGTCTTCTGAACCTCAGTCAGTAACATCTCAGCCACAGCTGAACAGTAAGATTCTGTAGTTCTGCCACTTTTTTCACTCAGTTCTGGTATCTCAGAATACCCATTCATCTTTATTGAATCATGTAAATCATTTTTTTCTACAAACTTCTTTCTAGCAATAAGAGCGGCATGTTTAAGTCCTATAGATGAGCCCACTTTCTGTGTTAATTTAGAATTTACTTTGTTGGACCTCCATTTTACAGAAAGAAACTCTTTACTTTTCTTTGAAATAGAGGTTTTGTTTGAGCTGGTACCCATATGTTCAGCTTGATGATGGCGACCAAGATCTGGGAGAAGATGAAACTTCAACCCACAGAACCTACAGGTGTACCTGCGCACAGTGTTACGATTTACAATACCTTTTCCTTTGACTGTACTCCCATTATGGCTAAATGCACGATTTAAAATGCCCAAGGAAGAGCTCACTTCCTGCTTAGAATTCCCACAAGCAGATGTATCATTTCGTAAGCCATCCTCAGCTTCCACGGGTACTAAAGCTTTTGAGCCATTTGCTTGTTCTAGGATACCCACTGATCTGATGAATTCCTCAGAATGAGCAGATACAACATGCTCCCATAATTGCTCATAGTCCATGAAATGACTACCACAATGGATGCATGAAAGTAATATGCAGCATTCAAGCAAACTTTCAGCATGATGGATCTTCACATGCCTCTCAAGATCTCTCTTGTTAGTAAATGGATTCTTGCACATACGACATGCATATCCTCTGAAAAAACACTGGGCTTCCTTTTTATGATTCATGATCCAATGGCGTCCAAGAGCCTGGGAATCAGAAAATTCCTCTCCACAGAGCTTACATCTCAGATTCTGACCATCAGTAGCAGCACAATTGCCAACTATCCCATGATCGAGTGTCCCATTCTCTCTACTTGCTTTCAGTCTTCCATCATCTATTGATGCATCAACAGGAAATTCGGCCTTTCTCTCAGGAACCCATGGAACTATTTCTGTGAAACTGTTTTGTCCTTCTTCAATGCCCAGATGCTTCCCGAGTTTTTCCTTTTCACATGAAACAATTGCCAACAAAGCTTCTGCAGCTTTTGGATCTTTTGACATCTCTTCAATTATCCAATCAAGGATTCTGGCTTTAGAATTTGATCGATAAGCAGTCCCTTCTAAAAGACAAACATTCATGAATTCACGCAATAGATCTGAAGCCCGACACAAATGGATCCTGTCTTTTTCTGAACTTGTATTTCTCAAAAGCCTGTTCAAAATTTCAGATGAGACATGTCTATCACTAATCTTCCCACCATGCCCAACTGAACTTGGAAGATGCTTTTCGCAATAGGAAGAACCTGCCTTTGCCCTATGTGAACACTGACCACTATTGTTGCGACACCATCCAATGCAACGGGACCAATTTACACTCTGGTGAGGGCCCTTAGCAGAAGACTTCTCTTGTACCACAAAATCTTGTGATTGAGATTCAGATTGTTGATGCCTCCGAATGGTGCTACCATCACTGCTCCACCTCTGAGCTGATCTCTCTGATATGTCATCCAAGTCTTGGATGGGTGTATCCAATGGTTGATTCTTGTCAAAATGTTGTCCCTCAACTGATAGTCTCACTCTCTTTTTGCTATTAACTGATGTATTTGAACTCGGAGTCCTATCGCTATCTGGTATTTGACCATCTTGAAGCAAGTGCTTAAGACAAAAAGATGATCCATTTTTACATCGATGAGTACACCTCCTTCCATATATTGTCATACCTTGGCAAATTGAAGACTTGGAAAGAGATCCAACCTGGTCCACTCTATGAGCATCATCAGGAGAATCGAAATTTAAATGCATACAACAATAGCTGCCTCCATCTTTTGCCCACCGACTGCATTGTCTTCCCTTTGTTTCTATGAAGGCTGAGCACTGCCGATGCTTGTGCTCACTACTGCTGCCCATCAAATGGTTCTTGGTACTTGGTTTATATTCCATCATGGGTGTTTGATATCCACTAGAACAAGGAATTGTCTGATATCCACCATCATCCCCAACTTTATTCCACATTTTAACCTGAGCCACATCCTCAGTAGAGCTGTTTGTTAGCCCTTCTACACTACAAAACGATAGCCCTTGACTCGATGTACTCAGTTCTTGTTGATTTGAAATAAAAGAATCGACCATTTGCATATGAGCCTGAGGCTCAGATCCTTGCACATCTGCTACTTCAGAAGAACGAGTTTCCCCACGACGAATTTCAAGTTTTGGCCGTTTCCTGCTGAGTTCAGACTTTGTAATGTCCATATCTTCAAAATGGGTGGTCTTCTCATTTTCTCCCTCAAATCCAGGTGCTGGCAGAGGATTAGATATTGAAAACCATTTCATACATTCTTGTTTCCATGTTTTCCAATCTGAACCCAGATTAGGTTGAACAGGGGCATCCCAAAGCTTTGCAACATCGTCCCACAAAACAGAATTCACTAATTCCTGGTCATCCAAAAAGAGAAACATATGAATAGAGATAAAACATCACTATTACAAACAATTTGTAAACAACGAAGTCAATTTTAAGATCTCAAATACAAATGATAGATAGTATTTTGTATCACTGTACCTTTGTCATGGTTTTATACATGTGTTCTGAGGCTGCACTGATATACGTTTCTTTCTTATATTATTTTTGGCATTTTCCAGGAGATGCACTTGCACTCCCACATTGTACTCTTACTGGTTGTATTCTTCGGTCCCATTGACCTACTTTTGTGGTCATTCACTGGACATTAATAAAATTATTTTATCTTATAATGGTGCCAGGCTACTTTTGGTTACTCGATGCAACCTCAGATCTTTATGAAGTAACAGCATAGAATGTAAATAATCAGTAGTAAATCCTAAAATAGCAGGCCATACTGAAATTAATAGCAAGAGAACCTCGGCTCTTAAGTAGTACACTGACTTAGTTTCAGAAAACCACCATACATTTAACATTACTTATTGGGCCAACCTAGGAAATAGTGTACTGGAAAAGTTGTTGAGATTCAACAAGATGATGAGCTTAGTGAAAAGAGTCGCCTTCACTAAGTGGGCCCGCAGGCTATTTTTGGCGCAAAGTCTATTTTTAGACTGTCTATTTTTTAGACATGTCGATCATATTCTATGAGTTGCAGGATGCTATTTGTGGATGGCTGGTCAAGTTGGAAAAATAGATGGACTTCTAATTTTAGACATATTGGGCGGAGTCTATTTTTAGACTGCCAGTCTAAAAATAGATATGTCGAATATTATTAGCTTTTAATAATATTTGGACTCTAAACATTATCTTATTCTCTTGGAGCTCTTCAGTTAAGTGCACAGATGTGGCACATCAGCTGACAGAAGAAATTGTGCTATTCCTGAGGGTTTACTGGAGCTATTGCATGGAGGACTCAGTTAGAACTCAAGTGGCAGAGTTTGGTGGAGTTGTATTTAGTTTAACTCAATTAGACTCAGTTGAGCTAGTTGTATCTAGTCTAACTGATTGATACACTAGTGAGAGTGTAGTGAATTAATTAGTTAATTAATTCACTAAATAATAACTCATTAATCAACTGAAGAATACATTAGTTAACTACAGTGCATGGCAGTTTCAATGGAGACCAGTGGAGAGATAGGTGAAAGAGCAAGTGTGACTATCAGCTGTGACTATAGTGATGCATTGATTGCATCAACCACTCAGTGGAGATGCCAATGAGGATTGCGTGAGCAAGGTTGAAGCAATTCGAACTCATTCAAAGCCATTCTTCAGCAGGGAGTGTGCAGTAGAGGCAGGCTAGCAGGTGGCAAAGATCGGTGCATGGATTTGCAAGATCAGGCCTGATTAGTGTGTAGCGATTGTATTGTACTGAGAGTTTGATATGATCAGCTTTGTATGAGGATTGTTACATGATCTCTATAACATATATTATATACAGATAGTTGGGGTTTTCAGCGTCAGGCTTTCCCGTTAAACAACTGTGTTAATGTGTGTGAAATTTTATTGTTTCATGTGTGCATTGCAATCTTGATTTAATTTCCGCAAATGATCAATGGTGGAATAGATTCTGTTTTTTGCATGAAATTAAAATAGTGTGAGATCAAGAGAATTCTAAAGTTACAGCACGACAGGCAACAAAGAATTTCGTTGTGATGAATGAACATTGATCACAGAGGAGACTGCAACACAAAGCTGTGTTGAGCTTTGTGCTGTGGAATTTGAATTTGGTCGTGTTGTTTTCTTGGTGTCGAAGTTGAGCATTCATTGAAATGTCTTTCAACGGATTGCGATTGGAGTATGCCCTTGAGGGCAGCTCGAATTACATAGCATGGAAGGATAGGATGGAGGCGGTGCTGGATGATAATGGGTTGAAGGAGTTCATAGATGTTGATATTCCAAAGCCTGCTTCTAGCGATGCAGCCGCACTTGACACATGGCAAAAGAAGGGAGCAAAGTGTCAAAGGATTCTGTTGGAAGGTGTGAAGGACCACATTGTGTCCAGCGTTCATAGTAAAGCCACTCCATTCTTAATGTGGAAGGCTTTGACAGACTTGTTCCAAAGCAGAAGTGACCAGAGGAAGTTGGCGCTTAAAGACAAGCTCTGAAAAATAAAAATGGAGAAAGGCGACAGTATACCAAAATACCTCACGAAGTTTTTCCACTGCAAGGATGAGCTGGGAAGTATGGGGGTTACTGTTGATGAAGAAGACTTGGTGAGCTTGGCTCTCCTTGGGCTTCCAAAGAGTTGGCATAGCTACGAAGACTCTGTCAATGGACGGGAAAAACTGCTGGGATGGGAGCGACTTTGGTCGAATCTTGTGCAGGAAGAGATAAGGCGAGGTACCAGGGATGGATCTTCATCGAAGAATGAAGATGAAGAAAATTGCGCTTTGGCTGCCAAAGCTCGGAAAGGTAAAGGGAAGAAATCTTCCAAATCTGAAGCTAAAGGCAAGAAGCAGGATTTGTCGAAGGTAAAGTGTTTTCACTATCACCAGCACGGGCATTTCGCCACTAATTGTCCACAGAAGAAGAAGAATAAGAGTGTTGATGGTTCTGCAGCAGGAGAGGCCTTAGCCTCGCAGTTTGAGCTCAACTTTTCTTTGATCGCATGCTTGATTTCAAGTGTGATGGGATCGGTGTGGTTTCTTGACAGTGGTGCGTCTTTCCATATGACCGGAGATAAAGATTTGTTTAGTGATCTGCAGGAAAAGGATCTTGGAGTGCACATCGAGATGGGCGATGATGGTAGATACAGTGCGACTGGTATTGGGATAAAGAGTACGGTAAACCTTTCATCTTGAAGGATGTCATGCATGTTCCAAGATTGAAGAAGAATCCGATCTCCGTGGCGATGTTGGAAGACAAGGGTTATGATGTTGTTTTTAGCGAGGGAAAAGCTTTCCTGCACCATAAAACAACTGGTCAAACCAGGAGGATAGGGATTCGAGTTAAGAATCTTTATCAATTGCAAGTAGATGGCGGCACTGCAATGGCAGGCAAAGTAGGAGTGGTGAGCCGAGATGAGGGCGAATTGTGGCACAGGAGCTTGGGCCATCTTCACCATGGCGCTTTGAAAATTTTGCAACAAATTTCTACTGGGCTTCCCAAAGGTACACTTGCGCAGTCAGATCAGTGCAAGGGATGTACTTTGGGAAAATTTGTGAAGACCACTTTTCATGAGAAGGATAGTCGAGCCAATACCTTTATATAATCACACATACATGTGTGATTCCTTTCGTTTGCTTCAACAAAGAAAAGCACAAGTATTATGTGATATTTGTTGATGATTTTTCTCGTAAGTGCTGGATCTTCTTCATTGCATAGAAGAGCTAGCGTTGCTCAAAGTTCGTGAGTTCAAGGCACCTGTTGAGAAAAGAGTCGAGCAGTAAAAGTTCAAGGATGTATAATGTGGCAGAAGACATTCTGCGAATTCAAATACTGTGAGTAAAGAAGCATTCTCAAGAACTCCTCATAGCGCCTCATAACCCACAGTATCGGGGTCGCGGAAATAAAGAATGCCAGAATAATCTAAAAATGATGTGGTGAGCTGTATGATCGGGGGCCTTCCCATACACTTTTGGGCTGAAGCATGCAACACTGCGGTTTATGTGCAAAACTGTTGTCCTCATAGAGTACTTGGCATGAGTACACCAGAAGAGGCATTTTCTGGTAAGAAGCCTGATATTCCTCATTTGAAGATTTTTGGCTCACCTGTTTACATTCATGTGACGAAGGATGCCAGGAAGAAGCTGGAGCCAACCGCAGAGGTTGGGATATTTGTGGGGTACATAGAAACACCCCACAATTATCATGTGTATTTTCCAGACAGTTAGATGACTGTTGTGCGACGGGATATCAAATTTCATGATGAGAAAGCCATGAAGTTGTCGCTTGAGAGGGAGCTACACTTGCATGCAGATGAGGAGCTACTTGTTCCTAAAGATGAGCCTCAGGATGTGGATCACCACAAGAGGAGGTTCATGGAGTAAAGAAACCACTCATGCGCGTCAAACATCAAAGGGCGGAAGTGCACTGCAGCCGAGTTGATCGAATCTTGGATGCGCAGGTATCGTGAAGAGTTCCTACATCATAGCGTAGACAAAGAGCGGGCTTCACCGATCGACGATCGACAGTACGTGTTCGATGAGCAACTGTATCGTGACAGAGCCATCCTCTTTCGAGGAAGCTGTGGAGGATCCCGCATGGGTAGATGCCATGGTGGAAGAGTATGATTCAATTGTCAGAAACAGTGGATGGGAGATTGTCCCAAGGCCGGAAGGGAAATCAGTGGTAGGTTCGAGATGGATCTACAAAGTGAAGCAAGCTGCTGATGGGAGTGTTGTATAAGGCAAAATTTGTTGCCTGGGGCTTCTCACAGATTGAGGGGATTGATTATGAAGAAACCTTTGCACCTGTCGCAAGGTATTCTTCCATACGGACCATCCTTGCTCTCTCAGCGCAGATGGGTTGGCACATTCATCAGATGGATGTGAAGACTGCGTTCCTCAACGGAATCGTTGAGGAGGAGGTGTACATTGAGCAGCCTAAAGGATTCGAAATCTTTAGCAGCGAGTCGCATGTGTGCAAGCTCAAAAGAGCATTGTATGGGCTGAAACAAGCACCTCGTGCTTGGTACACACGGATAGACAGCTATTTCACCGGGCTTGGTTTCGCCAAGAGTGAGGCGGATCCAAACCTATACCAGATTGTGGTGGAAGGTAAGCTTTTGATCATTGTGCTTTATGTAGATGATTTAATACTAATGGGTGATGAACTGTTGATACACTCATGCAAGGCAGATCTTGCAAAGGAGTTCAAGATGAAGGACTTGGGCCTCCTTCATTATTTCCTGGGATTGGAAATTTGGCAGTGGAAAGGTGAATTGTTTGTGTCTCAAGGCAAGTATGCCCGAGAGATACTGGAGAAGTTTCACATGCAAGGCTGCAAGCCTATCGACACTCCTCTTCCCCGGGTGGTTGAGGAAAGAGGATGCTACATCGCCACAGGTAGTGGATGCCCCACCGGCTATCGACGCTGGTTGGTTCGGCCGCGACGTAACACACACAACCGGACATATGCTATGGGCCGTGGAACCAGCCACAATTTATGGTGAAGCTCACCAAGCTTCATTGGTACAAAAAAGAAGGGCCGAGGCATCTCATGGCAGTATCCGGCATGGATTTGGTGGCATGACAACATGAGGTGAAACTGTATGGCTTCATGGATGCAGATTGGGCAGGAAGCCCAACGGACAGAAAGAGCACATCTGGAAGGATTTTCAGTATCGGATCTACAGCAGTTTCTTGGTACAGCAGGAAACAAAGATTCGTGGCACTCAGTTCAGCGGAGGCCGAGTACATGGCAACAAGTTTGGCTGCATGCGAGGCTATATGGATGAGGAAGATCCTGATCGGTTTGTTCGGTTCTCATTTAGATCCTACTGTGATATATTGTGATAATCAGAGTTGCATTAAACTCTCGGTTAATTCAGTATTTCATGATAGATCTAAAAATATTGACATCTGGTACCATCATATCGGAGATTGTGTGCAGCGGAAGATCATGTTGCTTTCTTACATTCCTACAGAGGATTAGGATGCAGATATTCTGACGAAGGCGCTCACCAGAAGCAAATTCGATTACCATAGAAACAGGATCGGGGTGGCAGATAATCCCTATCTTGTTGAGAGGGAGTGTTGAGATTCAACAAGATGATGAGCTTAGTGAAAAGAGTCACCTTCACCATGGGACCTGTGCTATTCAGCGCAAAGTTCATTTTTAGATGTCACTTATTCTCGGGACGTGAGATATTGCTATTTGTGGATGGTTGGTCAAGTCGGAAAAAATAGATGGACTTCTATTTTTAGACATACTGGGCAGAATCTTTTTTTAGATTGCCAGTCTAAAAATAGATATGTCGAATATTATTAGCTCTTAATAATATTTGGACTCTAAACATTATCTTATCTTCTTGGAGCACTTCAGTTAAGTGCACAGAAGTGGCACATGCAGCTGACAGAAGGAATTACGCTATTCCTGAGGGTCAAGTGAAGCTATTGCATGGAGACTTCAGTTAGAACTCATGTGACAGAGTTTGGTGGAGTTGGAGAAGTAGTTGGTGGAGTTGTATTCAGTTTAACTCAGTTAGACTCAGTTGAGCTAGCTGTATCTAGTCTAACTGATTGATACACTAGTGAGAGTGGTGTGAATTAATTAGTTAATTAATTCACTAAATAATAACTCATTAATCAACTGAATAATACATCAGTTAACTACAGTGCATGGCAGTTTCAGTGGAGACCAGTGGAGAGATAGGTGAAAGAGCAAGTGCGACTATCAGTTGTGACTATAGTGGCAGGCCGGATTGCATCCCAACCAATGTTGGGTGTTTGGGTGAAACGCCCCCCCCCCCGGCTCCAAGCCCGGAACCGCGTCCCGTACGGAACCGTACGGGATCCGTACCCGGAACCGCGGTTCCTAAAAAAATTTGCGATTCCTGCCCGGTCGGAACCGTACGCAGGGATCCGCGGTTCCGTACAGCGGATCCGCGGTTCGTACGGCGGTTCGCTGTACGGAACCGCCGCGGTTCCGGTACGGATCCGTACGGATCGCGAACGGTTCCGTACCGCGGCGTACGGATCCGACCATCTCACTTAAAAAAAGCGCTTTTTTTATTTATTTTTTTTTATTTTTTGTGTTAGCTTGGTTAGTTAGTGAGTTAGCTTAGGGTTAGGGATGAAATGAAAAGCTTATAAGCTCTATTATTCATCTTATTTGCTCACTTATGTTTTTTGAGAGCTTGGAGAAGAGAGGAGAAGAGAGCTTGGAGAAGAGAAGAGAAAGAGAGGAGAAGAGAGCATGGGGAAGAGAGAGTTGAGGAGAGCTTGGAGGAGTGAAGGAGGAGGAGCTTGGAGGAGTAAAGAAGGGCTTCTATCTACAAGATCTAAAGAGGTAAGTGCAAACCCCAAACTCTCTCATTTTTTTTGTCATTGTTTTTTGTATTTTCTCTCCTCCCTCTCCTACACTTTCCCATTCTTTCTTCTTGTACATTTATTTGCAGGTTGCTCACCATCTATATTCATACTCAAAGATGATGTTTCTTTGGGTTCTATGTATCATTCCCCTCTTGGTTTTGATGATGGTAAGGGGAGTAGAAATAGAAGAGGGGAACATGAAGAAGAAGAGGAAAGTGGTTACCATATGAATGACCCAATGTATGATGAGGAGGAAGGCTTTGAAGAGGAAGAGGATGATGAAAACATTGAATCACAAGATGGGAAAGTTGCATTGACACCCTTGTGGAACTATGTGACCAAACTTGAAGGGGGAAAAGGTGGTGGAAGCTACAAGTTTTTGTGCTCTCGTGGTTGTCATGGAGGAAAACCATATAGCGGTTCATATACCCATGTGAGGAGGCATCTTTGTGGGGTGATGGACAGTGATGAAAAAAAGGGTGTTGTGGGGATAGCAATTTGCCCCAAGGTTTCAGCTGAACAAAGAAGAAAATACATCCAAATAGAGGAGGCTGCACAACAAAAAAATAAAAAACAAAAAACTCAATCTGACTCAAGTGCAAACTCTAGATTTGGTAGCTCATCTAGTCATGGTGGTTCTGCAAGTTCTGGAGGTAAAAAAACTATAGCAGATTTCCTTAATGTTGCTGGGAGGGATGATGTGGATGGAAAGATAGTCCGATTTCTTTGTGCTTGCGGTGTACCATTCAATGTGCTTCGCTCTCCCTATTGGCATGAAATGGTAAAGGGCATCAATGAAGCCCCAAAAGGATACAAGTCCCCCAACTATGAGAAAGCTAGAGCAGTGTTATTAGAAAGAGAAAAAGGAAAGGTTCAAGCAGCTTTGACACGTTTTACAAATGAGTGGGTAGATAGTGGGGTATCCATTGTATCAGATGGGTGGACAAATATCAGAAACCAACATTTGATAAATGTTCTTGGTGTTTCTGCTACTGGTTCAGTGTTTAGTGCATGTCATGATTCCTCCTCTGTCAGTGCAACTTCCCAAAACATTGCAGATCTCCTATTGCAATCAATCAGAGATGTTGGTCCTAGCAAAGTGGTTCAAGTGATCACAGATAATGCAGCAAATTGTAAGGGAGCAGGTAAAATTATTGAGCGTACTTATCCACACATATTGTGGTCTGGGTGCTTGGTGCACACATTGAACCTTTTGATGCATGATATTGTGAAGCATAAAGAATGTGGGTGGATTAATGAGCTTTACAAGAGAGGGAAGAATCTCATTAAATTTATCACAGGGCATACAAGGGTAAACTACTTCTATGGCACTTACTCCAAGTTGCAGGTGCTTAAACTTGCAAAAACCAGATTTGCAAGTTATTACCTCACCTTTAGGCGGCTAGTGAAGGTGAGACAAGCTCTAACTAATATGGTCACCGCTGAATCATGGGAGGATATTAACACTGATAGAGATGGTGCTAATGCAGCAAAGGACACTATTCTTGACATGTTCTTTTGGTCACAGGTTAAATATGTTTTGCAATTCACCAAACCAATTTATTACATGATCAAGTTTGGCGATTCAGATAAGCCAATAATTGGGGAGGTGTATGAGCAAATGGATAACATGTTGGGGCAGATTAAAGACATTGTTGAGCCTAGAGATACCACCTTGTACAAATATATTCGTGCGGAGGTGGTAAAGCGATGGGATATGCTAAATATTCCATTGCATGCATTAGCATATGTATTGACACCTAAATATTATAGTCCATCATGGCTTTCTACAACAGCACCCGGGGGGGCGAGCAGGAGAAAACCACACCTAGATCCAGAGGTCCTACAAAAACATATGTTTGCACTGGATAAATTAGTCCCTGATGAGGATGAGGCACACATGGTACGGAAACAGTTGAGCAGCTATACACTTTCCACTGGTCCATTTGGGAGCATGCATGCTATTAGAGATCGAGAGAGTTTTTCTTCTATTGAGTGGTGGAACATGCATGGCGGTGCTACTCCACTTCTACAGAATTTGGCATTGCGGGTGCTATCACAGGTGGTAAACACTTCTTCTGCAGAGAGGTGTTGGAGCTCTTATTCTTTCATCCACAGTGTTAAAAGGAACAGGGTGAGTTTAGACCGGGCAGAGAGCTTGGTTTATGTTCATTACAACTTGAGATTGTTGTCCCATTACTGTGATGATGCAAAGAGCAACAAAGACCTTATTGTTTGGGACAAGCATCCAGAGGAGAGCAATTTGGAGGATGGAGTGTTGCGATTAGAGCAATTAGAGGATGCTCTTATCCATGATGATGAAGATCAAGTTGACATGCCACCCCCCACTAGTGCCTTGGTTCCTAGGTCCCATGGTTCAACACCAACAGCAGGGGCTTCGTCTTCAGCAACTGTAGTGCCATTGCCACGGCTTCCACAGCCACCATCTTCTTCATTGCCACCACGTGGAGGCGCACCATCACGTACTGTTCGTGGTGGAAGGAGGAGAGATGAGTAGATATTTTCAGTGTTCACAGTGCACACTCTACTGCTTTTGTCATAGATTATCATTACACTTGTAGGCTTGTTGTTAATTTGAACTTTTTTGTGTTGGTGGTGGCCAAGTGGCCTATTTTGTAAACATTATTATTTGAATTTTGGACATGACTAATGTTGACAGTTGCTCGCTTTAACACTTATAATATGCTTTATGTTTTATAATATGGTTAAATGCTTTATGTTTATCATTTATGTTTTATAGTATGCTTAATTTTTAAATGTTTTATGTTTTAAAATTTATAGTATGCTTAAAGCCTTAAATGTTTTAAATTTTTATCATGCTTAAATGTTTTAACTTTTAACTTTTATGTTTATCATTTATGTTTTATAGTATGCTTAAATGTGTTATGTTTTATAGTATGCGGCATGCTTAAATGTTTTATCATGATTCATGCTTAATTATTTGATGTATGTTTGCAATTGCTAGGATCTAGAATCTAGATTCTAGATTTATGATGCTCGAATAATTAATTATTGATGTACAATGGAATCATGGATGTCATATCTATCTTGATTTATGTAAGAATATGCATGTTTTCATGTCTTCTACAACTAATATGGTATTTGGGATTGTTGTTTTGAATATAACTGCAAAAAAATATAAAAAATATATATATATATATACTAGACGCTTCCGAAACGCTTCGCTTCCTAAATTTTTGGAAAATGACGCTTCCGCGTCCCCGCTTCCAAAAAACGTCCCCGCTTCGTGCAACATTGCATCCAACACTCAGTGGAGATGCCAATGAGGATTGCCTGAGCAAGGCTGGAGCAATTCAAACTCATTCACAGCCATTCTTCAGCAGGGATTGCGCAGTAGATGCAGGCTAGCAGGTGGTAAAGATCGGTGCATGGATTTGCAAGATCAGGCCTGATTAGTGTGTAGCAATTGTATTGTACTAAGAGCTTGATATGATCAGCTTTGTATGAGGATTGTTACATGATCTCTATGACATATATTATATACAGATAGTTGGGGTTTTCAGCTTCAGGCTTTCCCGCTAAACAACTGTGTTAATGTGTGTGAATTTTTATTGTTTCATGTGTGCATTGCTATCTTGATTTTATTTCCGTAAATGATCAATGGTGGAATAGATTCTGTATTTTGCATGAAGCTAAAATAGTGTGAGATCAGGAGAATCTTGGACATATAACACATAAGTTATATAATTTCTACAAAAGTATGGAGAGATATTAATGGCCATTTTTTCCTATCATTCATCCATTCTCTATCATTGAATGTGTTACCCCCTCATGTTGTATGAGGTCATGTACTGGTTTTTGTAGACCCTGCTTAGGCAGGCTGCATGTGGAGTATATTGATCCTAGAGTTGTTCGTTTTCCTATTCAGACACACTTTATCATGGATTTTATCTGTTTAGCATTATCAATCACATTGGTCGGAGGATTACAGGTTGATATTGATTGGGCATTTGATGAACTATGGGCAAGTTGTATGTGCACGCTTAAATAGAGTTGCCTCCCTTGTGACGATTTATCTATTTACCACCTTGGTGGGTGTTGAGGCAGTCTAATGGAAGTTGTTTGTTTGCACACTTGTCATATCTACATGATTGCTTCCAGTGCTTAGCTTGCATTGTTACCCCTTCACTGGTTGATATTTGGTTGAGTGCCTTGGCTAGGGGAGGCACAGTTCTCCCGTTATGGATTGATTATTGTGCAATGTGGCCTATTTGGTGGTGCTCTCCTCTTTGTGCACATTTTTCTTGGGCAATCAGCTAGTGACTTATTGACTTTCATGAGACGTTCACCTTGGTTATGGAGTGCCTTGGTTGCATGAGGAATATTCTTTTCATTTGTGGATATTTTATCATGTAGGGTTGTTCACTGAGGCTGTGCTCTGCATTGGCACATTTTTTCTATGTTGATTAATCCTTTCAATGACTCTATTGAGGGTTATTCACGAGAACTTCATCTAGATGGTGATGTGCCCTCATATATGTGGCTATTTTGATAGCATCTTGGACTTGGTTAACACTTTATTTTATGGAGCGCTCCACTTGTCCTTAGTTTAACTAATATTTTATGGAGGTTTAACTAATATATATGTATGCTTTAATTGGGCTGTCACTTAGTTTTTGGACCTTGAGCTTATCCTGAGGACCTTGCACATGGATCTAGGTTGGCATCTGCACTGATGGCTCTATTATTGCCTTGTAGGATGAGTTTGTTATACCATTGGAGTAGATGCCCTATCTGTTTTGACTATCTTGGGCATGTTGTTAGCATGGATGACGTTTAAACTTTATTCTTTTGTAGATGGTGGAACACACCATGGATTGAGGCATTGTTGCACAATGTTTGAGGTTATCTTGTGAAGCATACCTCGTAGAGAGGAATTATGTTGACCCTTGGACCACTTTTACTAGGTCAAAATAATTTTGAGGAGAGTACATCCTAGAGGACGCATCTTAGTGGATGAGATGTGTGTTCCCTACCTCTCACCTAGTATTTTATTGTTTATTGTTGACTTGTCAATTAGGAGTTGGTTGGGAGATGGCATTTGTTTATATTTTCCTAAGAGAGATCTAGGATCTCACACTTGCATATTATTATTTCATTTGAGAGGATTTTTCAATATTAATAGATGAAGGAGAATTGTTGTGGGTGTTTATTTGTTGTAATGTGTGATTGACCTCTTTGTTTCACTTCCACTACATATTTAATTTTCTACAGTTAAAAATATTAGTGATTTTATTTTATCAATAATACAGAACTTATTTGGTAAAATAAATAAGTTATTGGGAATAAAAATTGTCGTGAGAAAATAAATCTGGGTTGGTATTAGGAGATATAACATGGTATCAGAGCTCTAGAAAGCTCTAAAAGAGAGCTCCGAGATCACTAGGGTTTGCGGCAGTGAATTTCTTGTTTTTCCAGTAGCAGAATTATTTTTTAATTTTGTAGCTAGGGTTTTGTGGCCAAGGTTGATTTGTGAGATGGCATCACTGAGCAATTTGCGACATGAAGACAGGTTGGATGGGATTGTTAACTTCAGTCTTTGGAAGGAGCGGATCAACCGGAACCGGTGACCAGATCGGTCCACCTATCAAACTAGGACTGATCAGATCTCAATGAACCGATCTTTAAAAAAATACATGAAATAATTAGTTTTTAATGAAAAAACTATTTTTTAGATTAAAACCATGATTCCAAACCAATACAGACAAAATATGCAAGGTTTGCTCATCTATATATTATGTCAAGGTGAATATATCAAATTGGCACCAAGCGCAATACATATCAGCAACAAAATACATAATCAATGAGGCTCTAAATGGCCTCTAGAGTCCAAAAACAATGCTACAAGCTATGGGGCCACTGGCCTACTACAAGTCTACATATCAGTGATTAACAACATGATCACTCCTCGTCATGATCAAACTCATCACCACTACTAGACAAGGGATCATCAGCATGAGCTACATAAATAATTTGGCTCAGAGTTTGAGGACTCCTAAAACTCCTCTGCAACTTTAGTAGTAGTAGCAGTAGTAGTAGCAGCAAAAATAGACATCAAAACTACAAATCACTAATCAACATGATCACTCATGAAACTCATCATTGATTCAACGCTACTAGAAATGGGATCATCAACAAGAGATACATAAACATCATCTAACTCAAAGTCTTCAGACTTGGATTGCTCAACCTTATAATATGATAGAAATTGAAAAATTTTAACATGCCTAACCAAAGATTTTGGTTTGAGTGAAGGGTTCGTCTCCTCAACCTTATAATGTGGTAGAAAAAGCTTAGCATGCCTAACCAGTTGTTTTCCTTTGAGTGAAGGGTACATTCTTGTTAAGGCCATGGTAGAGGAGTTCAACAATCAATAACACCAACATCAACAAAGTTTAACAATCAATGCCACCAACATCAAGGTTCTTAAAGGGCTTCATGCTCTTGATCAAATGCCAATATCATACCCACATGATAGAATCAAATGGAAACATTGCAAACCCCCAAACCATGAAATCCTGAAAACCATTAAGTCTATTGAATTTTGAGTGAAATCTAAAATTCTAGTTTCTCCATATGAAATCCAATGAGGTTGAAACCACTCTCAAACATCCTGAATCATTTCATGGTAATGTTAAAAATTTAAGTAGAAGGATGAAATTTTTCATTTTCATCCTTTTACTTTAAGAATTTAACATTACCATTAATTTCCAATGTTGCTAGGGTTGAGATGTGTGAGAAAAATGAAATAGGGGGCATGCTTTTCTTGGAGGGTTTTTTTTTTTTTTTTTGGAGGAAAACAACCCCAAATTTCCCTCAAAACAGCTTCAAAACTCACAAAATTGCATTTTGTGGGTAGCTAGCCGGTTTATGATGGAACCAGCTAATTTATGGGAAAACTAGTCGGTTCCATCATAAACCAATCGATTTATGGCCGATTAGACCAAAAAATCGGTGAGGCTGCTTAGATAACCAGGTTTTTCAACCGGTTTGAGGGCCTAGGCTAATGAACCGGTTGGTTTAAACCGATTTACGACATGAACCAACTAGTTTTGAATATTATGATTTTGATGGAATCTTGGAATTCGTTGACACTTCATTTTATGGAGCGCTCCACTTGTCCTTGATTAATGGCACACATAATGAGGTTTAACTAATATATATGTATGCTTTAATTGGGATGTCCCTTAATTTTTGGACCTTGAGCTTATCTGTTGGACCTTGCACATGGATCTAGGTTGGCATATGCATTGATAGCTCTATTGCCTTGTAGGATGAGTTTGTTATACCATTGGCGCAGATGCCCTACCTGTTTTGACTATCTTGGGCATGTTGTTAGCATGGATGACCTTTAAACTTTATTCCTTTGTAGATGGTGGAACACTCCATGGATTGAGGCATTGTTACACATTGTTTGAGGTTATCTTGTGAAGCATACCTCTTAGAGAGGATTTATGTTGACCCTTGGACCACTTTTATAGGTAAAAATAATTTTGAGGAGAGAGTAAATCCTAGAGGAGGCATCTTAGTGGATGAGATGTGCCTTCCCTACCTCTCACCTAGTATTTTATTGTTTATTGTTGACTTGTCAATTAGGAGTTGGTTAGGAGATAGTAATTTTTTATATTTTCCTAGGAGAGATCTAGGATCTCACACTTGGATATTATTATTTCATTTGAGAGGATTTTTCAATATTAATAGATGAAGGAGAATTGTTGTGAGTGTTTATCTGTTGTAATGTATGATTGACATCTTTGCTTCACTTCCACTACATATTTAAAATTCTACAGTTAAAGATATTAGTGATTTTATTTATCAACAATTCAGAACTGATTTGGTAAAATAAATAAGTTGTTGGGGATACAAATTGTTGTGAGAAAATAAATTTGGGTTGGTATTACGAGATATAACATGGTATCGGAACTCTAGAAAACTCTAAAAGAGAGATCCGAGATCACTAGGGTTTGTGGTAGCAAATTTCTTCTTTTTATAGTAGAATAATTATTTTTAAATTTTGTAGTTGGAGTTTTGTGGCCAAGGTTGATTTGTGAGATGAAATCACTGAGCAATTTGTGACATGAAGACAACTTGAATGGGGCTATTAACTTTAGTCTTTGGAAGGAGTGGCTCACCACAGTTTTAAAAATTAATGGATTGTGGAATTTTCTTAACATAGATACTCAGGTTCCTTCAAATCCAAGCCAGGTAGTCAAGCACATTAGAAGGATCGAAAGCTATGAGTATAATTTTGGATGGTGTGAGGGACAAAAGAATTCCTCACATATCAAAGAAGGACACGGCACGTTAGATGTGGGTGGCCCTAACTGGTCTTTATCAAAGCACATATGAAAATAGGAAGATGGTATTGCGGAAAAAATTGAGCAGCATTAGGATGAACAAGTCTAAGACCATAACACCTTACCTCGCAAGGATCTAGCAAGCTCGTGATGAGGTTCAGCTCTTGGGGGGGATGTGAATGATTCATAGATCGTGAAAGTGGCTCTAAAAGGATGTGCCAAACATTGGACCACCCTTGTGGATGGGATCCTCGGTAGGAAACTGCTTCCTAATTTGAGTCGGTTGTGGGATGATTTCATCCAAAAAGAGATCTAGGATAATTCATTAACCAGAAGACAACGAAGGAGTGGTGCGGAGAAAGAGGAGATTGCTCTTGCTGCACAAGAAATAAATGGAAAAAGGAAGGCCATGCAAAACTAGAGTGGAGGTGGAAAGTGCTTTGCATGTCATAAGTTCGAGCATTTTTCCAATCAATGTCCAAACAAGAGGAAGAGCAAGGGAAAGACATCTACGCCAGCCATTGCACAGATGAACGAGTTGGCTAAAAAGTTTGAGAAGAACTTCGCCTTGGTGTTATGCCTTTCTGGAACCATCACGAGAGGTGTTTGGTTCGAGAACAATGGAGCATCTTATAACATGATGGGATCTCAAGACATTTTCACCAACATGACCAAGGAACCCAGAGATATACATGTAGAGCTTGGCGATAACACCAAGCATGCAATGGACCGAAGTGGTAGCATTGAGTTTCAGATGGACTCAGGGGATATCATGGAGGTGAATGAAGTGTTGTTTGTACCAAGTTTGGAGAAGAATCTCTTGTCAATTTTAGCCATGCAGAATAGAGAACTGGAAGTCAGCATCATGGGAGGTGAAGCGGTTGTTGGGGTCAAAGCTGTTGATCCCAACAAAAGGTGAGTTATTGGGAGAAGGGAGAAGAATCTCCTATCTGTTGAGAGGACAATCAGTGAAGGCTCTCGTTCATGAAAATGAAGTCAATGTGAGGTACGGCACAAGAAGATGGGACACCTACACTATAGGTATTATCCTATGTTACAAAGAATGGTTATAGGTTTTTCAGATATCGGGATGGAGCAAGGAGTGTGCAAGCGGTGTGTGTTTGGCAAGCAGGCCAAAGTGGTGTTTCCACACAATGAGACCAGGTCCAAGGGTGTGTTGTACTTGGAGAATTTAGACATTTGTGGTCCTATGTCAGTGCAATCAATCATAGGGTCATTGTACTTTGCAACATACTTAATGATTTTTCCAGGAAAAAAAGGGTCTACTTCTTGAAGACCAGGGGGTGAGGACTTCAGTCGGTTTCAAGAGTTCAATGATATTGTGGATAACTGGACTTGGAAGAAGATTAAGGTGCTAAGATTGGATAATGGGGGTGAGTATACCTCCAATGAGTTCCAGGATTTTTTTAGGGCAACAAGGATCAAGAAAGAGCTCATGTTACCTTACAACCCTCAGCAAAATGGGGTTTCCAAGAGGAAAAATAGGAATATAATGGAGGCGGTGAGGGCAATGATTTATGACCGGGAGTTGCCCATGTTTTTGTGGGCAGAGGCCTGCAATACAATTTTTAATGTGTTGAACAGGAATCCTCACAAGATATTGGAGGATGTGACTCCTAAGGAGATGTTTACAAAAGTGAAACCGAATGCGAGGCATTTGCACATCTTTGGTAGTCCAGTGTATGTCCATGTTCCTAAGGAGAAAAGGGCTAAGCTGGAGCCGCTATCAAAGAAGGGGATATTTGTTGGCTATAGTGAGGTCTCAAATGTTGAAGAATGTAACTAGGTTCAGTCTTCATTATTAATTTATTTGTCAAAAATGATTATTATTATCTTATTGACTTGTTAAAGCATGGATTTCATGCTTGGGTCAATTATAGGTCAAGCCTCCTTTGTAGGCTTTAGGTTGTTGTCAAAGTCGTTTATTGTTTGGTCAAAGAATCCTCCATCAATTCATCCTCTTCGATAAAGTCATCACTCGACCTCTTCATCAAAGACTACAAGTCGGCTTCCTTCAATATGTTGATGTCGGCCTTATACATTGGCACATCTATTCATATGGTCATGTCGGCTCATATATGACGGACAAACCACTATAAATACCAGTGTAAGGACTTTGCATAAGTCACATTCAAGTAGTTCATATCACCTCTGAAGTTCAGAAAAATTACAGAGATATAACTCGCATAACAAGTTCGGAAATTACAGCTTCGGTGTTATTTCAGTGGATGCATTTCGGTGCTCTTACAGTGACTTCTATTTGGTGCTATTACAGACCTCAACTCGGTGCAATCTCAGTGATGAAGTTGTTGAGATTTTGGGGTAGCATCAGATGTGCTCTAGCTCTGAAATTTTGTAAAGGGCCTAGAACACATGAGATCTCCAAGACCCAGAAATTGTTTGGAGAAATTCCACTTGGTGTAATAGTTATTCAAATAATTAATTTTTTTAATAGGGACCCTAAGTCTAACTTAGGGAAATTAAAAAATTAAAGTGAATTAATTTACACATGTGGTGAGAATGTTTAAGTGACGTGGATCAAGCTTTCTCTAGTCTTAGTTGTTTATTAGTGATTAGATCATGGTCGTTGATTTTTCAACAAGAAAAGTATTAAAGGAAGGCTTGGGGGCAGTTGGAGGACACACACACAGTCTAAGAGATCGAATTCTTCTAACAGAGCAGTGCTTGGACGAAGATCAGATCTGAGTGATTCAGAGAAGTAGTGAGGGGCAGATGCAGTGATTGGTCGAAGGACCAAGAGTACAAAGTAGAGCAAGGGCAACAGAGACACAGAGGAGGCAGCGCAGCGTTGAAAGGGTGTGATGCAGACCCTAGAGAGGGTGACGCAAGCCCACACAGGGCTCACGTAAGGGCAACACAGAGCCTCCAAGGGACAGTCCAAAATTAGCTGGGGATCGGGGTTTCTAAGCCGGTAGGGCTGAAACTCGATTCCAGAAGGAGCTGATCAGCACAGAGGAAGGGTGACGCAGTCCTTCAGCCAGGACAACACAGGCTTACGTAGTGGCAGCACAGAGGAATGGTGACGCAGTCCTTCAACCAGGGCAACACAGGCTTACACAGTGGCAGCGTAGAGACTGCGCATAGCTAGCTGGGGTTTCACCAGTGACCGATCTAGATCATTCGGGATTTGCAAAGTGAGGTAAAGCTCACATTTATCTCTGATTCCCGAGGTTTTTCTCTGTTGGGTGAGCAAGATTATGGCACCCTAGATGTACTCAGAATTGTTGCTCAATAATAAAAACCCTTAGAACTGTTGCACCAGTTTTCCCGCATTGGGTTTTTTCGAGGACATTTGTCCAAAAAATTATGCGTGTCCTTTATCATATGTGTGTTATGCTTGAGTAAATGATATGTATTTGTGTAGGTTTCTAGTTGTGTTTACTTCGATATTTTCTGAATATTTTTCTGAAAATAACTTGTATAATTAAATCACAAGTAAGAGAAGTAAATCAAGATATTGCAGTATGGTCTCTGTAATTTTGTATTCAGAAATTTTCACAGAGCCACACCATAGGAACCACATTTCAGTGTTATTTTAGATTTGGTGCCACCACAATAACCTCAGTTAATTGCTATCACAGCAATATGGATTCGGTACTATTACAATGATGAGGGTTCGATGCCACTTCAATGAAAAGGTCTCGGTGTTGCCAACAGAAAGAAGATTTCGGTGCTATCACAATTTTAACTGCTCTCAAGTTACAGTCTCAGTGCTATCACAATTTCGATGACATTACAGCCTCAGGTCTCGGTTTATTTACAGTGATGAGATCTCGATGCATCACAGTGATGAGGTCATGGTGAAACTACAGTAAGGAGATCTCGATGTAATTACAGAAATGAGATCTCGGTCCATTACAGTGATGAGGTCACAATGCAACTACAGTGACAAGAACAAACAAGGATGACTTGATGGAGGGAGTCTCTAGTCTAGATTGTAAGGGTCTCGTCTTGCATCTACTAAAGGAAGAATTTTGACTAGGTTTTCCCCAAAGTGGGATTTTGCCCTGGCAGCGTACCTATATCTTGTGTCCTCTTCTATTTGTTGCTTAGCATTAGTCTTGATGATAAGAAAAGATAAATTGAAAGAAATAATAATAATGAAAACATCACAAGATAATGTCATAATAAAAGAAATTGTTTAACTACCACCTCCTTGGATTTCTCAACCTGGTATCAGAGTTATGGTCATGATCAAAGGCAGTTTGAAGATCAGTTGGGTGCACTTGTTGAGTGCATTTATATTGAAGATCAAGTCAAAAGGATTCAAAGGTCAATCTATATCAACTATATCAAGCTATATCCGTTATGCAAGTTCAAAAAACAAGTTCAGTAAGAAGGTCAATCACTGTGAAGAAGTTCGGATTATCTCAGTTCGTGGTAAAGGCATTGATGTTCAGTAATGCATTTCGGTAAGACAAGTGCGGATATTTCAGAAAAGTTACAAGTAGAGATTAAGGACAGAATTTCGGTGATGTATCGCAATGACTCGGTGCTATTTCTGTCTCACCACAGTGATAAGGGTTCACCACAGTAAGAAGGTTTTGTTTCCATCACAGTGAAAAGGTTTCGGTGTCATCACAAAAGTTCAGGCTAATTGTAGAAGTAATTTCGAGTAACCACAGAAACAAGCTTCAATAATATTCTCAACACACCTTTCTGAGATAGAATGTGGATTTCAATAAATATACTTACAGAACCAGGATCTCAGAATTGATCATCATATTTTTTGGGCTATCATCACAATATTAAAGTATCTAAGGTAGAATCATACTGAAGTCTTGATCATCATTGTTTGGGCTATCTTCAGTGTCATCATTAAAAAATTGTGCCACTCCTTCAACAATGAAGATTGGGATGATGGATATTATTACTGTGTACAGAACCGAAGTATGAAGCATTTTAATGAATTGTGTCATCACAATCTGAATCCTTTCCTATGGAAAATGAAATTCAAAGGATCTAAATTGATAGTCCAAGGTACCAAGGAAATCGAGTAAGTATTGCTAATAAGATGCACATTAGAGGTATGTAACTACAAGGTACGTATAAACTTTAAGATTTTCAAATATATCTAACTTCAATGGTTCATAGCTAGTTTAAGATATAATTGTGATCCTTAGATAACATACATGTTAGAACCTTAATCCTTGTCCTCCAGGATTTAGGATGTTAAGTAAATAACTTGATTCTCGATATCATAGGATTCCATCCTCCATGATTACATGGGAGATCTAACTTAAGAAATTAAAGCATGTTCCTGGGATCACATGTCTTGCTTGAAAGTATGCATTACAGGTGTTGACCATTAGAGTGGCACCTGATGATTATATGAAGACTCCATGCCCAAGGATGAACTAAAGGACACTTGTACCATGAAATATGATCAGTTCAACAGAGTTTTTGAACTCTACTTCTATTTCTCAACATCTTTCTCTGATGCACAGATTCCATGCCCTACGGGGAATTGTAATAAGTGATGCTAGTAATGATGAATTTGAGTCAGTATTGAGTCTGTAACAGTGTAATATTCCTAATTTAGCTTTTAGCTAATTAGAATATTAAATTTTGTCTTCCTTAAGTAATATATGAATAAGAGGGTAGAAATAGACTCATCCTCTAGAAGTAGTGGAGGAGAAATAGACTCATCCACTTTTGCAGTTGCTTGAAGATAAGCAACATTTTGGCTTGATGAGGAGTGCAGGGAAATAAACATTTTGGCTCTGATACCACTGTAATATTCCAAATTAGGGAAAACAGGAATATAGAACATAAAACTTGAAATTGCAGTAACTATTAATACATCAAAACATGAGCAAATCATAGAGCCATTTCATTATGTATAATAGCAGAAAATGAGTACAATGTCTTGAGGAAAAAGTCACTCAAGCTAGGCAAACAAGCCTCCCATTATCCAATACACCAAAATGTGAGATACTGCTAATACACAAAATGTCAGAACGTCATGACTGCGCAATCCTAGTGAGAATAACTGCAACTGGAGAATAGAAATACAAAGAGCTGATAATATAGTGCTCAGAAAATGCTAGGATCAAAGATCTAGGGTCTCTAGCACAAATCCAAGACAACCCAGAAAGGGTTTCCGGAAATACACTATGTGAAAAATGTAGCCCTAGGGCTGAAATACGCTCTTGCAACTCAATAATTGCAGGGAGATGACTAATATGACAAGAAAGAAGTTGATACTCCTCTCTTCTAGCTTTCCGGATGAAGGGTTGCTCCCTTCACTAGGAAACTAGCTCACAAGCTGGGTTTTTCAACCCTCCACCACAACTGCCCTGCAAAAAACGCAGTTTCTGAAGGAGACTGCACTGTGGTAGATGGCTGAAGCTTGGCCTGATGCCGAATGGTGGAAATGATGCTCAATAAACCTCTCCTAAGTAGGCACTCGAATTCCCCCGAGGATGAGGGTGGGATTCCCACTCGAGAACACCCTTGTGCTAAACAGCACAGCGGACTCCACGAAACCGCTGAAGCGTGCAAAGAGTCATAAAAGAATAATACATAAACAATATTCTAAATGCCTACTATGGCTGCCATCCCCTTCCTTATATGTTTTGTGAGCTTCCTCACCCTTGGTCCCACTCATTAAAGATGCTACTCTCATGCATACACTCCTCCATCATAACTGCATTGTCCTCCACTATCTCCACTCCCTCCATGACAACGTTGTTGATTTGGTCAACCTTGACCCCATCCACATGCTTTAACCCTTATTCACACCCAAGAGTGCTTTATTCAACTGATATAATGTTCCACATTCACATTAGAAGTGGTTTTTATTCCTACTAAAGGGATATATGGGTCCCTCTACCCTCTTATTCATATATTACTTAAGGAAGACAAAATTTAATATTCTAATTAGCTAAAAGCTAAATTCGGAATATTACAGTCCTCCCCGCCAAAACATTGTTTGTCCTCAAGTAACTGCAAAGATGTGGGCCACCCTGTTGAACCGATGCAATTGAGACCAATGCCCGGATCCCATACAAACCCCTCAGTGCGGCTATGCCCCTGTGCCATGCTACCTAGAAAAGACCCCTCAATGCCGGGATCCCAAATGGATCTCTCACCATATCCGTCATCTATCAATCCTCCCGGATCCCAAAGTCGCCATGGCCAATCATTGTTGATTTATGGTAGCATCGGATGTGCTCTAGCCTTGTAATTTTGTATATGGACTAAGACACATGTATTCCATAATACCCAGAAAGGATTTTGGAATATTCCAGTTAGAGATGGTTTAATTAAAATAATTAATCGTTTTTTTAATGTTTTCCTAAGTGTAAACTTCGGGAAACTGATTAATTGAAGGGTATTAATTAAACTTAGTGTGAATCTTCTAGAAAAAGTCATGGATCATGTTGAAATTTGGTTACCAGAGGATAAGTGCTTTCCTAAGGCTTTGATCTTTGTCCTAGCGAAAAGTGTCCAAAAGAGTTTAATTTTTCTCCTAAAGTGACTTTATAAAGTTATAAAGTCAAATTTAATTTAAAAGTGACTTTGAGTGAGAAAGTTACTAAGTCTAATTTTAAAGTGACTTTAATAAAGTCAATGTGAAATTAGAAAGTGAAAAGTGACTTTGGAAATAAATGACTAAGAGGGTCTTTATTAAAGTGGGGTGAATTAAAAAATAGAAAGTGAGATTTAAATGAGCATTCAATCTCAGCTCTAGATCTAAAGTTACTCAGCCATTGGATTTAGGGATTCCCCATAAGTCACTTAGGGTTAGGTTAAAGGAGGAAAAGGAGGGAAAAGCTCATTCATTCTTTCATGAGAAGATTGAGAAAAGGAGAAGAAGAGATAAAAGGAGATTTCTGAGCACTAAGGAGAAGAAGAACAGAACCTTGGCATGCATACCGAGGCATCACTTCAACAAATTCGTACAGCAAGGAGAGGCACACAGTTCAAGGCAGTTTGGGCACAAGTTTCAAGGCAAAACCGTACAGCAGCTTGGGCATGAAATCCAAGGAGGCCATACAGCAGTTTCGACACAAATTTTTAGGAGCAGTTTGTTGGTTTTTTGAGGCATAGTTTTCAAGACAGTCTGTATCGTGAGTTGTTGTCCCTGTGCACGGAAAATGAAGCAGAAAACTGTACAACATTTATTGTTGCTTCTCTGCATTCAGTTTGAAAAATCCGTACAGCAGCATTTATTGTTGTTTGTACGCTTTTCAAGCAGGTTGTACAACAACATTTAATGTCGTAATTTCTGGGCATGAAATTCAAGGAGGTCATACAGCATTTATTGTTGTTTCTGTTTTGTTGTTTGCACATTTTCCAAGACGATGGTTAAGCACGGAAAATGAGATAAGTTGTATTTGTTACTTGCTGAAATTTTTCTGAGTATTTCTCTCTCACTGTAAAAGCTATTTATCAGAAATAAGAAGAGCTTTCGAACTGGTTTTCCCCAAGAGTTGTAGGGGATTTTTCTTAGGTCAAGTTGACAAAAAATCAACGTGTCTATTTTCTATGTGTGGCTAATTTATTTTTCTGAGTTTTATTTTTGCATTTCAGTGCTGTGAAATTTCCAAAATTTGTGTTTTCAGAAAAAATATTTATTTTTTCCAGCTTGTTGAATGTATGGCTATGGGAATGGGCATTTAACTTTATGGGAGAAATAAGGAGAAACTGAAACCGGGGTTGGGTTATCAAGTTTCTATATGGTATCAGAGGTATTTTGCTGAAAAGTGCAGTTTGGGACAGCAAGCTGATTTTTCACACAGAAAACAATACCTTTACTACAGCAGTGTCATTTTCAGTTTTTTAGGACAACAAACATGTCTTTGGGCCTGAGGGTGGAGGATAGGTTGGATGGGCATAGTAACTACAGTGTTTGGAAGGAGAGAATGCAGAGCATCTTTGAGGAGGAAGAAGTTTGGGATATCATGGTGCATACCCCACAGAACCCTGTTAATGTGCCTGCTGACCCTAATCAACTGGCAGACTTTAATAAGAAGAATAACAAGGGTAAGAGACTAATTCTGGATGGAATCAAAGACCATTGCATTCCTCATGTGAGAGGCAATAGATATGCTCATGAGATGTGGACAGCATTGACCAATCTCTACCAAAGTACCAATGAGAACAAGAAAATGGTCCTAAGGGAGAAGCTGAAAACCATTAAAATGGGTAAGACTGATAGTGCAGTTGGATATCTCACAAAGATTACTAATGTGAGAGATGCATTGGCAGCAGTTGGAGAGCTCATTCTACCCACTAAGTTGGTGCGGATTGCAGTGAATGGCCTTCCCAATTCATGGCTGAACTTTGCTGATGGGGTTTGTGCTCGTGAGACCCTTCCCACTTGGGAGAGGTTCTGGGATGATTGCATACAGACAAAAATCAGAAAGAGCCAGCTTGGGGCAGCCAAACCAGTTGAGCAGGATGAGGATGTAGCAATGTTAGCAGGAGGTAAGAAAGGCAAGGGAAAGAAGCAAGCTTCCACAAGTGTTGGTGGGGGCAAAGGCAAAGGTAAAGGTAAATAGAGGAACACGCAAAAGGACTATTCCAAGATGAAGTGTTGGAACTGTCAGAAGATGGGACGCTATGCAGCTGTGTGTCCGGATAAGAAGAAGAAGAAGGAGAAAACCAGAGCATGGCATCATCAGCAAAGATAGAGGACTTTACGGATAGCTTTGACCGGTAGTTTGAGTTCATTGCTTGTGAGTCCACTACTGCAGGATCACCTGCCACGGAGGTTGACAGGGAGTGTGCATTTCCCTCCACTAGCATAGCATCTTCAGGTATCTAGTATGTTGACAGTGGGGCTTCACGTCATATGACAGGAGTTTGTGAGTACTTCTCAGAGCTTTCAGAAAATGGCACTGATATAGAGGTAGTACTCTGAGATGACAGTGTTGTTAGAACCTATGTCACACGGTTCGGATTCGAATTCGGGTTCGGCAACGATAAAATTCGATTCGGGTTCGAATTTTTCGATGAGGTTCGTAATGAGGTTCGACATTAGGTTAGACTATCCATATTTTTCAATAAATATAAAAATATATGGCATAAATTAATTAAAAATCAAAATCAATTAATAAATTATAAAACTATGAATAAAAATTTTGATTAGTGAACACACATGAATAACTTAATCATAGCATGCTCTAATTATATCAATGACATTAGTTAAAACTTAATTGTAAACATACATGATACACCATAGTAGTTTGGAAATACAAAAATAAATAGATTTTTATATATTTTTTTATAAAATAATTGCTTAAATATTAAAGTAATTAATTATTTATTTATATATATTAAAAATTTAATATAATTCAAATAAAGTAAAAAATGCACTTAATCTACAATATGTCGACGATTTTGAAGATTTAAATAGTCCTACATCATAATTCCTTACAACATAGCCCATGTTCAAAGTTGATGTGACCATAATAAAATAGGGTCCATAAACAATTTACAATTTCAATGACTTAAATTCCTTCAATCTTAGTATACGTAGGTACTGAAGAATTAAAAAAATAAAAGCACTAATTTTCCTTCATACTTTATAGATAGATATAAAATTTTAAAATGCCAAAGTTATTAAAAAGAATACTGCTATAATGGACATAAGTGTAAGGTAAGTTTTTAAGTGGCTAATTTCACCAAATTATTATTTCCTCCTCACTCCATTGCAATGAAGGGTCCTACGAAATTTCAAATAATGTAAAGTTCAAATAATTTGGATGTGAATGGTCAGGCCTCTCGCGTGCCACTGCCTTGTCATTTTTGTTTCTTTTTAGCCATTAGCTTGTCGCATTGAAACAAAGATATCATAATTAACAAAAGAATCACAAAAAGGAAAACTAAAGAAGAGGGTTTCCTATTCCAACACCCGTCCTTGGAAACGAAATAATTGCGCATTCCATTATCATTACAAGCATCATGTCACCTGTCATTATCTTTACGAGACCGTAACCCGTGGGCCGTCACCAAGAGTAGTTTTTTCACGTGGCATTTCCTAATGTAAAATGGTGGAGTGGATTTAGCATGACCCCTCGCAGATTTTTTCGACCCACAGATCTGTTCCCAGTGGCAGCTGCAGCAAGTTTGCAAATGGCCGGAATTTGAAAATGTGCAGAATCGCAGATGACTCCAGTCTCCGACAGGCCACGGCAACCCCAACGCGTTACGCAGCAGCAGCCACACTCAAATGCAAAATTGCAAACTTAGTGCCGGCAACAGCAAGAGCATACTCGATGGCGGCAAGTTGCAACAGAAAACTCGATTTCAATTGTGAAAAACAATGATAGCACAATTTCTTAAATAATGGAAAGGGGAAAAAAACTTGGCGGGAATAGCCCATCGTTTTCATCACAGCGATCAAAACCGCTATAAAAAACCACCAACAAAACCCGCCAACGAAAAAACTCTTAAAAGTTATTAAAATCGAATTTTTTGACAAATTTCATAAAATCTGCCTTTAGGTTCAGCTCAGGTTCGGCTTAAGGTTCGAGATAATGTTCGATTTGAGGTTCGATTTAAGGTTCGGCATTAGGTTCGCCAAACCTCATCGAACTTGAAAAATTTTATCAGGTTCGCCGAATTTCGAACCTGAAGCTTTAGGTTCGCCGAACCCTGTGACATAGGTTAGAACAGTCGGTGTGGGGACATTGACATTTGATAAGGAACCCAAACCTCCCTTGAAGGTGTCAGATGTTCTATATGTGCCAGGGATGAGGAAGAACCTCATATCCGTCTCAGCATTGGAGGGCAAAGGATATGAGATATTGTTCAGGAGAGGACAGGTGCTGATATATCCCAAGGGCGCTCCAGCTGAGTCAGCTAGAGTGATTGGTGTACGCCATGCAAAGGTGTACAAGCTTGCATTTCAGCCCCTTTGGCATTAAGCAGTAGTACCGACAGCAGAGCTAGCAGTTCAGAGCTGTGCGAGATTTGGCACCGTAGGATGGGGCACATGTATCATGGAGCCTTGAGGACATTGCGGGAGATCACTACAGGTGTGCCAGATTTCAGTACTGATCACTTTGATACATGCAGAGGATGTGCTATGGGCAAGTTTGCCAAATCCCCTTTTCCCAGCATTGATAGCAAATCAACTAGGATACTTGATTTGATTCATTCTGATGTGAGCAGTCAGATGTCTCATGTTTCCTTAAATGGATATGAGTATTATGTTTTATTCATTGATGATCATGTTTCCTTGAATGGATATGAGTATTATGTTTTATTCATTGATGATCACTCTAGGAGGACCTGGAATTATTTCTTGAAGACCAAGAGTGAGGTCTTCAAGCGGTTTTAGGAGTTCAAAGCTCTTGTGGAGACTCAGACAAGTCGGAAGATCAAGTCCCTGAGGTCGGACAATGGAGGGGAGTACACCCTTGGTGAGTTTGTTGACTATTATGCGAAGGTAGGCATTAGGAGGGAGTTCATAGTTCCTTACAACCCCCAGCAGAACAGGGTTGCAGAGAGGAAGAACAGATCCATTGTTGGGGCTACCAAAGCCATGTTACATGATCAAGGGTTACCATTGTTTTTGTGGGCAAAGGCCTGCAACACTGTTGTATATTTGCAGAACAAGAGTCTGCATCGTGCCTTGGGGCATGTGACTCCAAAGGAGGCTTTTTCTGGGAAAAAGCCTGATGTTGGTCACTTCCGTATCTTTGGGTGTATTCAATACTCCTACGTACCCAAGGAGAAGAGGACCAAGCTAGAGCCCACCGTAGAGAAGGGTATCTTTGTGGGCTATAGTGAGACCTCGAAAGCCTTTCGGATTTATATTCCTGCACAGAGGAGAGTTGTTGTCAGGCGAGATGTGAAATTCGAGGAGGACAGGGCTTTCAGGAGGTCATGGGAGTTAGAGTATCTGGATCAGCCAGACCCTTGGGAGCAGTTGAGTCAGTCGCAGGGATCCAATGGGCAGGGATCAGGAGGATCCGGAGGTACATCAATTATGGTGTCAGGTCCATAAGTGAGCAGTGGCTCACAGAGTCAGAGGGGTGGTGCTTCGGGCAGCATGCAGAGCAATCCGCAGAGCAGTTCACTAGGGAGTCCACTGATGGACAGTTCACACGGTACTTCAGCATCTACAGGTTCAGGTTCAAGCAAGAGGACAGCAGATAGACAGTCAGGAGTTCAGGCTCTAGATGATGAGGAGGAGGAGTTTCATTCTCCAGTGGGAGAAGTGTGCTCAGGGAAGAGGAAGCCCAAGTGGCTTCAGGATACCTTGAGAGAGGCCACATCTATTGCTAGGCCAAAGAGGTCAGTCAGAGAGGTCAGACCACCTGAGAGGTTCTGTAGCTATATGGAAATGGTTGCCAACATCATTGACTCTGAGCCTTCTAGCTATGAAGAGGCAGCTAGCCAGCAGGTCTGGAGAGAGGCCATGCAAGAGGAGTATTCTTCTATCATGAAAAATGATGTTTGGGAGGTGGTGCCTAGGCCTGAGGGAAAATCTGTGGTTACTTCCATATGGCTTTACAAGGTAAAGCATGCTGCAGATGACAGCATTGAGAAATTCAAGGCAAGGTTTGTGGCTAGAGGGTTCTCCCAAGTAGAGGGAGTTGATTATGAGGAGACCTTCACTCCCGTGGCTCGATATACTTCGATTCGCTCCATCATATCTGTTAGCCACCTGTAATATTTTGTTATACCAATAGGTGAGGGCAAATCCATGGTTACTTCCAGATGGCTTTACAAGGTAAAGCATGCTGCAGATGGCAGCATTGAGAAATTCAAAGCGAGGTTTGTGGCTAGAGGGTTCTCCCAGGTAGAGGGAGTTGATTATGAGGAGACCTTCGCTCCCGTGGCTCGATATATTTCGATCCGCTCCATTATATCGATAGCAGCAGAGATGGGTTGGAAGATCCACCAGATGGATGTGAAGACCGCATTTCTCAATGGCTTCATACAGGAGGAGGTGTACATTGAGCAGCCACAGGGCTTTGAGGTGCATGGGAAGGAGTCCCATGTGTGCAGACTGAAGAAGGCCCTTTATGACCTGAAGCAAGCTCCTAGAGCTTGGTACTCCAGGATAGATACATACTTGCAGGAGATGGGTTTCACAAAGAGTGAGGCAGATCCGAACCTTTACTATATTGTGATAGGTGAGGAGCCTCTCATTCTGGTGCTGTATGTGGATGACTTGGTCATTACAGGTGCAGAGAGACTCATAGAGCACTGCAAGAGAGATCTTGCGGCGGAGTTTGAGGTGAAGGACATCGGCTTGATGCATTACTTTTTGGGTTTGGAGGTGTGGCAGGAGGAGGGGCATTTCTTCCTGGGACAGGGGAAGTATATTGTGGACATCCTTGGCAGATTCCACATGGAGGATTGTAGACCCATGTTGACACCGATGATCACCAACTGGAAGAAGCTTCATGCTTCGGAATTCGAGTTGGTGGATCCCACATTGTATAGACAGCTGATTGGTTCCTTGATGTATTTGGTCAACACTAGACTAGATATTTGTTTTGCAGTCAACACGATGAGTCAGTTTATGTGTGAGCCTAGGAAGGTTCACTGGGTGGCTGTAAAACACATTTTGCGGTACTTGCAGGGGACAGTGGATTATGGTCTGGACTACAGGCAGGGGGATGGAGTGAGATTGGTAGGTTACACTGATTCTGATTGGGCAGGTTGTGCTTCTAATAGGAAGAGCACTTCAGGGTGCTGTTTTGGGTTGGGTTCGGCAGTGGTGTCATGGTTCAGCCGAAAGCAGCAGTCAGTAGCATTGAGTTCAGCGGAAGCAGAGTATATGGCAGCCAGTCTAGCTAGTTGTGAGGCCATCTGGCTTCGCAAGATGTTGTTTGGTTTATTTGGTCAGCCGTTGAGACCTTCAGTGATTTACTGTGATAATCAGAGTTGCATTAAACTCACGGAGAATCCAGTATTTCATGACAGGTCAAAGCATATCGGGATCAAATATCATTTCATCAAAGACTATGTTCAGAAAGTACACATATGCCCTAAGGCTGTGTTGCTAGCCGCCGGTGGGTCCGCGCAAGGAAGGGACACCTAACCGGCCGGTTAGGTATGGAACTGGCCGGTTTATGCATTAACCAGCCGGTTAGGTGTAGTTAACCGGCCAATTCAAGTGAGACACACCTCAAAACCAGGTTGCAAGGGCGGTTGTGACCCAAAGCTGATCTGACCGGTCGGTTTGATCGGTTACCGGTTCAAACCGGCCGGTTTTAATAACTATGCCCACAGGCGAACAGACAGCAGAGATACTCACTAAGGCTCCGGGGAGAATTAAATTCACTCAGTTCAGGGAACAGCTAGGTATGACTGAAAATCCATTTCAGTAAGAAATGGATCCTTAGCGCAATTGAAGGAGGGAGATGCAGTACAGTGGAAGTTGGCAGCAGTAAGCAGAGTCAGCAGCAGTATAGATGCAGCGTTTCTTGTGCAGTGTTGATGAGCAGCATCAACAACACAGCAGCAAATATTACAGAAATCAAAACAACAGCACATTGAGTTGTTTTGCTAGAGCACTTTCCTCGCTAAGAGGGAGTGTTGATTTATGGTAGCATCGGATGTGCTCTAGCCATGTAATTTTGTATATGTGGGCTAAGACACATGTATTCCATAATACCCAGAAAAGATTTTGGAAGATTCCACTTAGAGATGGTTTAATTAAAATAATTAATCGTTTTTTTAATGTTTTCCTAAGTGTAAACTTAGGGAAACTGATTAATTAAATGGTATTAATTAAACTAAGTGTGAATCTTCTAGAAAAAGCCATGGATCACCTCCAAATTAATCTTAGCCCTTGATTATGTTTTAATCTTGGCCGTTGAAGGTTCAACAAAAGAATATAAGGAGGGTGAGGGGCCTATGGAAAGACACATCAGACGGAGAAAGAATCAAGAGTTTGATTTCTTCAGTGAGAGGAAGAATCGAAGTGGTTCTCATTTGCAGAGAGGGGAAGGTGAAATCTCCAGGAGGGAGAATTTCTGAAGCATACAGAGTGCATGAAGAGGAGAGAGAGAGGAGCCAAAGGATCAGCACAAAGTTACCCTAGCAGCAGTTACGTTGGGCCAGCGCAGAGAAGCAGAGGGAGTTTCGTTTTTTTTTGGAGGGGCAGCTGAGGGTTCATCCAGTGTTAGGAGGACATTTCGGGAAGGAAGGAGCACTCTAGTCTTGTACAGTAGCAAGCACAGAGGCAACCACGACAAGCAGCAAAAGTAGTGACGCAGTGACAGCGTGAGTGACGTAGTCACTGCGCAGAAATCACGTAGAGCCAGTCAGTGTGGGTGCAGGTCAGTGCCGGAACTCAAATGGTGATGTAAGAATTGTCTCACTCAGTCTTTTCTCATCAGAATTCTTCAGGTGATTGATTGACATTTACAATCACATATTTGTACTCAGAATTTCTGCATAATAAAGAAACCCTCAGATCTGTTGCACTAGTTTTCCCACATTGGGTTTTTCCGGGGACAATTGTCCAAAAATAACGATGTCTATGTGTGATTACTTATGCTATTTTTATTTGTGATTTGCTAATTGTGAAGTCTGTAGCATATTTTTATTTTTTTATTTAACACGAGAAATGTTAAATAATTGTGTTTGACAATGCAATAGAAGAAATTTAATAAGTAGTTGCAGTAGAATTCTCCATTATAGAATTTTCGCAAGATTCGATCAAGAGGGTGATCGGAGAGTTATGTCCGATTTTGTTTGGGTGGAAGATTCCCAGGAGGAAAATCAGTTTTCAAAAGAAGCAGTCACTAGAGGGTTTCTAGTCACCAAGAAACCCAGATCCAAAATTTTTGTAGCCACAGAAAGAGGGAGAAGAGTATTGTTTCTGTCATATTTGAGCTAGATGGCTTCTCATGGACTGAGAGACCAAGATAGGTTGGATGGTGTGTCCAACTTTGTCATCTGGAGGGCACAGATCCTATCAGTCCTAGATGAGTACGGAATCAAGGACCATGTAATGAGTGTTCTAGCTGGAGCTGTGCCTATAGATCCTAATCCTCTAAAGAAATTCAAGTAGAATCAAGCGTGGACTGTGTTTGATCATGGATGGAGTGAAGGATCACGTTGTACCACATATTGCTGAAAAGAACACAGCTAATGACATGTGGGTCGGTCTAGAAGCGATGTATCAAGGAAGCTTCTTCCAACGGAAGATGCTCTTAGAGAATCAGATGAGGCTTTTCCAGATGCAAAAGGGTGAGGAAATAGATGCTTTCCTTTTCCGACTTCACACCATCCGAGACCAACTGGTTGGCATGGGTGCAACTCCAGACGAACAGCTCTTAGTGAGGACTGCCCTGAATGCAGTCTCTGAGGAATGGGAAACATTTGTCCAAAGTATATTGGACAGAGCAACGTTACCATCCTGGGTAGACATGTGGGCTATCCTCCGCCAAGAGGAGATCAGGAAGATCACCAAGAAGCAGAATATCAGTGGTGGGAATGTCGGAATGAAGAAAGAAGAGGAAGATGATGCAGCCCTTGCATCAAAGGAACGAAAGCAGCAAAGGAAGAAGAACAGGAACCTATCCAATGTTCGGTGCTTTAACTGTGGTGAACTTGGACACTTCGCCAGCACTTGCCCTAAGAAGAAGGACAAAGGATCTTCTGAATCCAAGGCTACAACAGCAAAGGATGATGGTTCTGATGATGATGCAACCATGAGTGCTCATATGCCTCGAGAGAAGAGGTGGGGTGACATGGATCTATAGAGGAGCTATAGAATGGTGGCGGGATCCTTGAGTCAGCCCTACTCTTGGATCACATACGAGCTACGGGAGCCTTAAGACGATAGCGCGATGAGTCGGGAGATGGTTACAGAAGGTCACATTGAAGCGGAAGAGGGAGTTGAAGAGCTGAAGAGGGAGCAGCGTAATCCAGAGGCAGCAGCAACATGGAGGCAGCAGCGCAGAGGGCCTATGGGACTTCAGCAGTGCAGAGAGTTTCTGCTCACACAGTGCAGTGTTGCAGCATAATAGTGCCTCCAGGAGGACAGCGTAAATCAGCATCCAAGGAGCTTCAGTGATGGAAGGCAACCTGACTTATCTGACAAACAGTTGGGTAGGAGTCCTTCAGTTGCTTACTTCTCGGCAACTGACTTGCAGTGTAGCAGTTAGAAGTGGCAGTGCTATGGGCAACATGATGCAGCAATTTGAGAGGGAGCTGCAATACAAATGTGGCAGTGGCATGGGTAGCAGTACAAAAAGCAGCAGTGCAGTGGATGGAGGATAGCAGGCCAAGCATCAGCAACACAGAATCCAACTTCAAGATATTGTAGTGCATGGTGTGAATGCATTGCTAGAGCACACTCTGTGCTAAGAGGGAGTGTTGAGATTTTGTATAGTTGGTGTAGCATTGGGTGTGCTCTAGCCCTAAAATTTTGTGGAGGGGCTAGGACACACTTGAACTCCAAAACCCAGAAAGTGTTTTGAGAAATTTCAGTTGGTGTTAAAGTTATTCAAATAATTAATTATTTTAATGGATTTCCTAAGTCTAAACTTTGGAAAATTAAATAATTAAAGTGAATTAATTAACACGTGTGCTGAAATGTTCTAAAAGACATGGATCAAGCAGTCTTTTAATCTCGGTTGTTGATGAGATGAACGAAAAAATATAAGAGAAAGGCTTGAGGGTCAGTTGGAGACACACACACAGACGCAGAGCTGAGAAAACAAATCTGGAATTCTAGGGCAGGGTTTGCTAAGAATTTTCGAAAGAGTTTTTCTGCAGCGAGGAGTAGTATTGGCTGAGGGGATGATCTAATCCCGGAGCCAAGAGTCAATAAGAGGCATAAGAGCAGCAAACAAGGACAGCGCAGTGGCACTCAAAGCCTAGCAGAGCTGAAGCTTGGGTTTCAGGGGCAGCACTAGGGTTTCTAGGGCCTAATTCGGGCTGAGTCTTGTAAATCTCGTTTGAGGGTGTGGATCAATCAGATATTTGGTCTTAGAACAACAGGTTAGCTGCAAATTTCTTTTATTCTCTATCGGTTTTCTAGATCTGGAACACAGATTTACTCTACTCAGAATCTACTTAATAAAATAAACCCTCATATCTACTGCATCGGTTTTCCCGCTTTGGGTTTTTTCGGGGACTTATGTCCAAATATCCATGTGTCACTTTGTTGAATGAGCGTAGTATTCAGTAAATGATCTACATGTGTAGACTGTTAGTTGTGTTTACTTCGGTGTTTTCTGAATCTAATTTCTGAAAATAACTTGTATAATTTAAATCAAGTAGGAGAAGTAAACCATGATACTGCAGTAGAATTTTCATAGTTCAGACGGGGAAGCTCAGAAGCAGAGGCAAAAATTCGATGTTCAGAGGGAGCAGCAGGACAAATTTTCTGAGGTTGTGCAGAGCCTAAAGCCAAGAAGATCGAATTGATTGGGGAAGTTCGATTTTTCAATGCAGGTTGGCAAAAAAATTTGGCTTTCCAGTTTAGTGATTCCAGCATGCAAAGGGAGCAACAACAACTTAGATTTTTGCTGAGTAGATTTCTTGTCTGGGCCTAAGGGTTTTGTCGCAGTTTGCTAGTGCAAAATCAGTGTCAGGTGGAAGAGAAAAAGAACAGGCATAGAGGGAAAATTTCTCTCAAGGGATCTCGAGTTTTAAAGATCCAATATTTCTGGTTGCAGATTCGCCATAGTTGTGAGCAGATCTTCTCACTCTAAAGGGGAGTGCAAGTAGTAGATCCAACAGCCAATTAGAAGGAAAGTGGGAGTTTTTGACTAGATTCAAGATGGCCACAGCTGGGCTCAAAGATCAAAAGTTAAAATAGATTGGACGGTGCCTCCAACTATGTCATTTGGAAGGCCAAAATGTCCTTTCTCCTTGATGAGCATGGTCTGAAGGCCTATGCAGAGAATGTGGGAGCAGTAGCCCAGGATGCAAATCAGCTAAAGGAGTACAAAAAATAAATGGTGATGGTGAAACGGATGATCTTGGATGGAGTTCGAGACCATATAGTCTCGCATGTAGCTGGCAAAGGTACAACCAAGGAGATGTGGGATGTTCTCTCCACGTTATATTAGAGTTCCTCCGAGCAACAGAAGATGCTTCTCCGTGAGAAACATAAGGATGCAGAACGGTGAAGGCATAGAGCCCTTCCTCACTAGGATTCAGGAGGTCCGAGATCAGCTAATAGTCATTGGGGAGGCGCCCCAAACCACAAAGCTTGTATGATTGGCATTGAACAGTGTCTCCAAGGATTGGTAGGTATTTGTCCAAAGTATTTTGGGAAGAGACACTTTGCCTGGTTGGGACAGGACGTGGGCCGATCTACAACAGGAGGAGTTGAGGTGAGCTCTAGTAAAGAGAACCAACAATGGAGGCAATTGCAAGGGTGTGAAGAGTGAGAAGGAAGAGGAGAATGTCGCCCTAACTTCTAAGGGTCCCAGTCAGGGGTAGGGGGAGAAGAATTAGAAGGACCTATGCAAGGTCAAGTGCTTCAGATGTGGTGAGCTTGGCCACTACAGTATGCAATGTCCTCTCAGGAAAAAGGACAAGCAGGAGAAGTAGGACCAGATGGCAGCGTTTGCTGAGATATGCAAGTTGTCCTCCAAGTTGGAGGAAGAGTTTGTGATGTTTACAGCCATACCTCCAGGAGAGAGGTGGGGCGATATGGAGTTATAGCAACATAGAGTTGCAGACATGGGCAAGGCCCATTGAGGTGTCCACCTCACGAAACATTACCTGGCTACGGGGGCCCACAATATACACTAGCAAGTTGGATTAGTGTTAGTGATGCAGTATGATTCAAGAGACAGTTGCAAAATAGTGGCAGTTAGGTGCTAAGGAGCGCAGTGCAGTGTTGACAGTAGTGCAGAGTGGCACAGTTCAGAGACAGTAACAACGCAGATTTTTCAATATACAGTGCAGGTGCTAGTAGCAATTAGGACTCAGGAGACAGATGCAGTGACACAGTTGAATTAGTATTTTGGATGCTTCGCAGTTGCAGTTGTTGCAGTTGCAGCAGCAGCAAATGAGAGTGAGTTGCAGTGCAGATGCAAAGTTGACAGCAGTATAGCAGTGTCAGCTGATGTAGACAAGCTGCGACAATAATCAAAATACGCACAGAATCAACAAATTGTTACTTTGAAACAAGTTGCACATAAACTCGAAACAATTACATAAACGCGGAACTTCTTCAGGAGGGTCCCACAATACCTTGAACCAATCACAAGCGATCGCACTTCGCAACCTTTATGATTTACCTTCCCCGCAACTTCGCACTTTTAACAAATTAACATACTTGCGATTTCGCGACTTCGCACTTTGCATACTTTAACATTTAACTTAGTGGTTAAACCTTATTCCATGCGATCTGCGATTATGCGCAGTGTCGACACGTGCCCTTCTCCACTGCACATCACATACAAAATAACTTACCATGCGATGCCTTAACACCAAACTCTAAAAGTTGCAATTTGCGAAATCACTCTCGGTGCGATTCAATCTTCGTCGTTGGTCTTTTTTGGATCCGACGGTCCATACTTGTCTCTTTGCCGATCTACTTCGCATTGCCAGTTAAATAACTTAGCTTGCGAAATCTTATCCATAAACACTAAATCTTGCGATGTGTGAAGTCTTCAGTTGCGATGTGATTTCCCACCGTTGATCTGTGCTGATCTAACAGTCCTTGCCGTTGCTTGCGAATCTGATTGTCCTCCACTGTGCAATCAATGTGATATCCAATTCAACAGAGAAATAAAATAGACAGTTTAAAACAAAGAGCCCGATTAAAATACAAAACACTTGGAATTAAATTAGAAATGAAACACACAGAGCCAAGCCCTTGGTTGGCTGGTTTTTACATTTATTTCTGCTCTCTGCTCACTTCTCTCTCACTCGCCTCTCGCACCTATCCACACCTATTCCACTCTACTCTACACACACACACACACACACACACATATATATACCTACTTGAAGCAGTTCGCTTTGTCTTTTATTAGCTTTCTACTGAACCACTCTAACAAACAATTTCCATCCTATCTAAATGCTCTAACCTACTTGGCTTAATCTCCTCGCAGGGAGAAACCAATTTGCTATTTTATTCCTAATTAATTTAGCAAATCAAAACAAACTAACTCCTCTCATTTAAAACTATGTAAAATATCAATAACCAATGTTTATCCACCTCTTGTTAGCCACAACATGTGAACACACAATCACATTGCTGGCTAAATCCAGATGCTCCTGCATCAGACTCACGGGGAAGAAAAGATTGATACATCAATGTTTCAGGATCTACCTTAAACTTTTGTAACACTGTTGTTGTCATCCAACTGGCATCTTCCACTGGGTGTCCTTTCCATTTGACTAGATACTAATAATAAGTTTTTCATCTAGTCTTCTTTGCTGCTCTTTTCTCCAAAATGGCTTCCACTTCTTTCTTTGTTGTCTTTGGCATCTATTCCTTCTAATTCATAGTTTGGTCCTCCTCTTCTGTAGATTCTTCTTGTAGTTCTTCCTCTGTTCCTTTGTATGGGTACAATTCTGCAATATTGAAGATGGGTGATATCCTAATTCCTGTTGGTAACTCAATTTCTTATGCATTTGAAGAAAACTTCCTCAAAATTCTACATGGCCCTATCTTTTTCATTTTTCAGTTGGTTATAAGTCCCAACTGGAAACCTTTCCTTAGATAAACCATGACTAAATCATCTACTTGAAACTCCCTTTCAGTCTCTTCATATCAGCTCTTTGTTTATACTTTTGGGTGTTTTTCTATAAGCTCTGCTTGACATCTTCCTGCAACTTTTGTATTTGTTCTGCCAATTCTTCAGTTTTTGCACTCCTTGTCTCTTGTTTGCTCAAATCTCTAAGTTCATACACCCCTCTTGGATGCATTCCAAAAACAATCTGAAATTGACTCATTCCAGTACTCCGATTAGGAGTATCATTATAGGCAAATTCAGCTTGAGCAAGTGCTAAGTCCCATTGCTTTGGATTTTTGTAAACCAAACTCCTTAATATATTTCCCAAGCTCCTTTTGACCACTTCAGTTTGTCCATCCGTCTGAGGATGATAGGCTGAACTGAAACTGAGGTTTGTACCCAGTTTACAAACCTCTTTTGAGCTCAAAAGGTTTTAGAATATTATTTTATTAAAACTATATAATAAATTACAAATTATATAGTTTTAAAATATTTAAAAAGAGGGAAATCTAGTGCTACTAGGGTTATTTAAAAGTTGTTAAATTAATAAGTTAACAACTTAAATTAACACAAACAAAAAAAATATATATTAATCTTCCCATAAGTGGGAGACATAAACGTAATATGCATATTTTATGATAACACTTTAAGTTATAAGTTATTCTTAAGGACAGTGCTACACAACCATGTTTTATACCTTCATATATCAATAATAAAAAATAATAATAATAAGAAACGAAGAAGACAGGGCCAGCCACAGAGGCAGGCGGACCAATGGAGATCGAGGCAGCAAAAAAGGATTGACTCGGGACGAGTCAATAGCATATGGTCGGGGCCTGTTGGGGCCCTTGTTTTGAAAATGAAACGGTTTTGAGTCGCGGAGAACAGGTGGCGGAGCGCAACCATGGTAGACAGGGAGTTGTCACGGTTGCGAAGAGCCGGAGAACAAGTGGCACGGTAGTTGCGGAAAACCAGCACAGATGGCAAGAATGAGCAACAAGGATAGGCAGCGGAACTTTCAGTGATCAGGGAGATGCGGCAAACAGCAAAGCAGGAAAGGAAGGAAAACTGACAGTCGCGTTGGCGAAGGAACAAATAGGCAATTAGCCAGCGAAGACAGAAGGTTAGTCCAGTAGAGGGCTAAGGGAGGCAACTGCAGTAGAGTTGTGTTCTATTCTGTTATGTTCTGTTCTATTCTGTGCTGTTGTAATCTGCCCTTCTGTAATCAACTCTGAGAGTAATGTAATTGTCTGTTGTTGATAATGAAATATACTTCTACCTGTTTTTGATGTCCTGAGTTCTGTGTTAAGCATTTGGTTATGGTGAATGTATTGGCCACTTTTAAATTTTAGTTTGGTATCTTGAATATGCTTCATGAGTAGTATCTTATGCAAGATAGCTAAATTTGTTTGCAAGTTCCTAGTTCTTCCTATTTTGCTCAATGGTTATGATCGATTGATATTTGATCTGTTCCTAACCTCACTAAGGTCACGGCACGCCTCGGGTGAGACTCTCTTCTCTTCGAAGTAGGGTGAAAATGCCGGCGTTGTGCTAGACTACTACAGAAACCTTGTTGGCCTCTCTCCCTGTCCTGGCAACGGAACCATTTGTTGGTGAGAAAGAAGGTTTCTGAGTAAGACCCAGGTTCAATCCATAGAGTCCATAGAGTCCTCCAAAAGTGTCCTACGAACTTTGTATCCTTGTCTGAAATAATACTCACAGGCAATCCATGCAATCTTATAACTTCAGAGAAAAACAAATTAGCAATGTGAGTTGCATCACTAGTTTTCTTACAAGCAATAAAATGTGCCATTTTAGAAAATCTATCTACAACAACATAGATAGATTCATGTCCTCTTTAAGTCTTCGGCAATCCTAAAACAAAATCCATGCTGACAGCATCCCAAGGTCTATTGGGTATTGGCAATGGCTGATATAACCCAATGTTTTGGCTTCTTCCTTTGGCATGTTGACAAATCCTACACTTCTCAACAAACTTTTTTATATCAGTTTGCATTTTTGGCCAATAATAAAAAGCACTTACTTGAGCAAATGTTTTATCCTGTCCAAAGTGTCCAGACAGTCCTTCACTGTGTTTTTCCTTAATCAAATTTTCCCTCATGGAACACTTAGTTATACACATTTTATTATTCTTGAACAGCGATCCTCCTTGAATCAAGTAATATAACCACTGGCTTCTATTATGAATCACTGGATTCTTAACAGCTACATATATTTCTTTGAAATTTGTGTCTTCCTCATACATGTCAATCATCTCTTCAAACCCCAAAATGCCAATCTTCAATTCCTGCAGAACCAAATTTACTCTGCTTAAAGCATTAGCAACTTTGTTTGTCTTACCGCTTGTGTGTTTGATTACAAAGGTAAAACTCTGCAAAAACTCCACCCACTTTGCATGCTTTTGGTTCAACTTCGGTTGATTATTTATGAACCGTAGTGCATGGTTATCTGAATATGACACAAATTCCTTGGGCAATAAATAATGCCTCCATTTCTTCAAAGCCTACACAATAGCATAGAACTCCTTATCATAGGACGAATACTTTTTCTTGGCCTCATTTAACTTTTCACTTAAATAAGCTATGTCTCTGCTCTTGACTCAAGACAGCTCCAATTGCTATCCCACTAGCATCAGTCTCAACTTGGAATATTTTATTAAAATTTGGCAAGGCCAAAACAGGTCTTTCAGTGATTTTCTTTTTCAACAACTTGAAATTTCGATCTGCTGCTTCTATCCATTTAAATGGCTGGTTGCTCTCCTTTATTGTTTCAATAATTGGTGCACAGATCTAACTAAAACCTCTTATAAACTTTTTGTAAAAACTTGCAAGACCATGAAAACTCCTTACCTCAAATACACTTCTCGGAGTTGGCCAATCCAGCACTACTTGAATCTTTTCTGGGTCCATCTTTAAGCCTTCTTCTGAGAATATAAATCCCAAGTAAATGAGCTCCTTCTTCATGAAACTACACTTCATCAAATTTATGAGCAACTTCTCCTTTTGTAAAGTACTTAACATCAACTTGACATGTTCCAAATGCTCTTCCTTACTGTGACTGAAAATCAGAATGTCATCAAGATAGACTATCACAAACTTTCCTGCATACTCTTTCAAAACCTCGTTCATTAGTCTCATAAATGTGCTTGGTGCATTAGTGAGCCCAAAAGGCATCACTAACCACTCATACAATCCACTATTGGTCTTAAAAGCAGTCTTATAGTCATCTCCTTCTCTAATCCTTATTTGATGGTATCCACTCTTCAGATCTATTTTAGTAAAATACTTTGACCCACTTAAACAATCCATCAAATCATCTATGCGTGGCAATGGAAATCTATACCTGATAGTGATCTTGTTTATGGCTATGCAATCAATACACATGCGCCACTCACCTCCTTTCTTTGGACTAAGCACGGCTGGTACTGCACATGGACTAAGACTTTCTTTGATCAGTCCTTTATCTAACAACTCATGTACCTATCTTCCAACTTCTTCATTCTCCCGGGGGGTCATTCTATATGCTACTTTGTTTGGTAAACTTGCACCAAGTATTAAATCTATGTGATGACTGATACTTCTAATTGGTGGAAATTTACTTGGTAATTCATCAACAACTATATCAACATAATCATCTAATAGATTTTTAATTTCCATAGACAGATTGTCTGAATTAGTAAAAGTCAGAATTACCTTGGGTTTACCCACAACAACAAAATGCATTTCTTTCTCCTTTTTGACTTCTTGCAGCAACTCCTTTCCACTAATCAGCATAACATTATTCTCAATTGTTCCTTTATCTGCTTCATCCTTCAAAGGTAGCAATGTGTGCTTCTTTCCATCCTTCTCTATGGTGTAGGTATTCCTTTTGCCATCATGAATGGCTTTTATGTCAAATTGCCAAGGTCTTCCCAGCAATACATGGCACATGTCCATTGGCATCACATCACACAATATGACATCCTTATATGTATTGATATGTATCTCTACCTTGCACTGTTCTGTCACCAAAATATGATGCCCCTTCTGTAGCCACGACACTCTGTAAGGAATAGGGTGTACCATCTTACTCAACCCCAATTTCTCAACCATCTCTGTGAAAACAAGATTATCAGTGCTTCCACTATCAATCACAACCTTGCAACACTTTTCTTTACACGTACATACAGTCCTGAATAGACTCTTCCTTTGAGCTGGCTCATTTGCTTCCTTCTCTGCCTTAAGCAATATTCTTTTGAGCAATAAAGACTCTCCTGCCTTAGGTGGTTCTTATTTTCTCAGGACTTGAGGATTTTCCTCCTTTTCTTTAGCTACATTCACATTCCGCTGATTTGTTGGTTTGTTATGAGGACAATCCCATGATTCGTGTCCCCATTCTCCACATGTATAGCACCGAATTTCTCTTCCTCGGCCTCTGCCTCTGGGTGTAAATCTCCCTCTACCAAAGTCTCCTCTCTGTGGCGGTCTGCTACTCGAACCTCCTGTTTCATTCTGAGAGTGTTGAAATCTTGATCTAAACGTTCCTCTTCCTCTTGTTGGACTTTTACCTCTATTCCTCTGACTTTGCTTCCTCAACATTTTCTCCTCTGCCTTCAAAGCTGCTTGGTAGGCATCCTCAATTGTCTTCAGACTCAACAAATTGATTTCATCTTGTATGTCATACCTTAAACCATTGATGTATCTGGCTACTTTCTCCATATCATCTTCAGCATGTCTTGCTCTAATGCTCAGCTTGTAAAACTCCTCTGTATACTCCTTGACAGTCATTCCTTTCTGCCTCAAATTCTGCAATTGCTTGAAAAGATTCAATTGATAGTCCTTTGGCATAAACTTATTCTTCAACTTCCTTATCATATTATCCCACTGTTTCATCTTAGGCTTTCCTTTTCTAACTCTGAATGTCTGTAGTTCATCCCACCAGATAGATGCATGGCCCTTCAATTTGATAGCTACATACTTTACCTTCTTCTTATCTTCGATCTCTTCCAAGTCAAAATACTTATCCATTGAACTGATACAATCCATCAACTCGTCCACATTAAGGTACCCCTCGTATGAAGGAATCTCCACTCTCGGTTTCCCACTAACCTTTGCTAATATCTTGAAAACTTTAGCTGCCTTGTCTTCTACCACTTCTTCTTCCTCAGAAGTTTCCTCTGATGTGCTGACTTCTCCTTCATCAGGTGTTCTTCTCTAAGCAATCTCGATTGTCTACATTCTTGTACGAAGATGTCGAATCTCGTCTAGCAAAATTGCATTAGCTTCCGGCCTTCTCCGACCTATGTCGGCTCCTCTCCTGGGTGGCATATTTGCTCCAACCTTCAAGAACAGAACTCAACATCTGCTTTGATATCAAATGATGTAGACAAGCTGTGACAATAATCAGAATAGGCGTGGAATCAACAAACTGTTACTTTGAAACAGGTCGCACATAAACCCAAAACAATTACATACACGCAGAACTTCTTCGAGAGGATCCCACAATACCTTGAACCAATCACAAGCGATCACACTTCGCAAACTTTATGATTTACCTTCCCCACAACTTCACACTTTTAACAAATTAACAAACTTGCGACTTCGCACTTCGCATGCTTTAACATTTAACTTAGTGGTTAAACCTTATTCCATGCAATCTGCGATTATGCACAATGCCGACACGTGCCCTTCTCCATTTCACATCGCATACAAAATAACTTACCATGCGACGCCTTAACACTAAACTCTAAAAGTTGCAATTTGTGAAATTGCTCCCGGTGCGATTCAATCTCCGTCGTTGGTCTTTGTTGGATCTGACGATCCATTCTTGTCTCTTTGTGTAATATTCCCAATTAGCGATAGCTAATTGGAAATATTAATTTTGATTAATTTTGCCTTATATAGTTAAAAAAAATAAATAAAGTGGGAGTGTGACTCACTTAGGATAAAGCACACTCCTTAAAGTCCCCTAGGAAATATAACGTATGGTCAAGGTGGGCCAAGGGGGCCAAGTGACAACGTAGGGAAGGGGACACACTTAGACAGCGTGGGCCCAGCCAGCGCAGATGAGTTGGCAGCGTGGGCCAAAGACGGACAGTGTTAGCATGGTGGGGCCAAGGAGAAAGGGAGGCTCACCCAAGATAAAGAGAGGAGAGGCTACCTCATTTCTCTCATTGATGATTATGCATTTTGGAGATTGTCTCTAGACATTGAGCACACTTGTTGTTTAGCTAGTCTACACGTACTGTTCAGTACACCGGGTGTCTCCGTGCGGAGATCCCAACCTCAGCCCCGGGAGACTTCGAGTGCTTGCTCGGGTGAGGAGTCCTACCGTATTTTGCAGGGAGAGATCAGAGTTTCAGTCATTGAGGAACATTCCTTGGAGGGACAATGCAATCTTGCAGAGGGAGGACGCAGTTCTAGTTGGGCAGAGTTCCGGATTGAGGTGATTTGGGTGGATTCATACCGGAGGATTAGGGAAGGGATCAACCCTTACCTATTGGTGACATTTTGCAGAGGGAGAGGCCATGTTTTGCAGTGTTTCCTTCAGGGTCGGCATTTTCCCTTGAGGGATAGCGTAGTGCCTCAAAGGAGGTATTTTCCGGTGTT